>QMIH01000748.1:120642-133236 GCA_003987875.1 Clarias batrachus
GTGTGTGTGCGTGTGTGTGTGTGTGTGTGTGTGTGTGTGTGTGTACAGCACATCTGGTTCTGTTGAAAGCTCTTCTGCTGGAGGGTTTCACTGTGACACACTTCAGCAGTTGTGTTTTACTCAATAGCCGTTACAGCACAACGTCACATCAGCGTTTCTCTATAACATTCCAGTCATTACACTAGAGTTCTCAATCTTCACATTATTAGTGTTCTAAATAGTGCGCACATTGTAGTGTAGAAATGTCCTCATACCACGGCACGGCGGGCGGTGTTGATTAATTCTGTGGAACAGCAACTCTGACAGTAGTGCAAGTTTAGATTATTGTGTATTATTGCATATTAAGTCTGATACATTATCATTTCCATAGTAACGACTCATTCACAGGGGTGCGTGCAGCTCATGCTCAGTGTAAACAGATTCCAAAAAATATTGTTGATAACACGTCAAGCTGCAGTTTTTGTCTTATTAACATTAAGAGAGAGAATAAAGAAATGCTGATGAGTGTTTATAGCTGCTATAATGTAAGTGACATTTCGAATATTAAATGTACAGTGCCATGAAAAAGTATCTGCCTCTTACTGATTTATTAATTTTTTTTGTTGCATTTATTTGTCAAATGTAAATGATTGTGGAACTGATCAAACTAATTTTTATGATACACAAAATACTATGTCACATAGCCATGTAGTTTTTAAATGACGATTTCATTAAGTAAAAAGCTCCCTTTGCCCTATGTGAAAAAGTAATTGCCCCTAAACTTAATAATTGGTTAGCGGCAACACTTGCAATCAAGCATTTGCGATGAGTCTTTCACATAGCCATGGAGGAATTTTGGTCCATTCTTCTTTTCAGAATTGTTTTAATTCAGCCATATTAGAGGGTTTTTCGAGCACGAACACACTGTTTAAGGATCCCAATTGGATTTTGACTAGAACACTTCTTTACAACCTTAATTTTGTATAGAAACCTACTTAGTGTTTATATGTGTGTGTCAAATAAAATAATCCACTATGTCCCATTTCATTTGTAAAACCTAACGGCAATTTTAGCTCGAATAATCCACCGGAGTTAAATTTCGCGACTACAGGGGTAGAGTGTGAGGTCATAAGGTCCACTCAGTACACTATTATAGGGTGTGTCTCAGTGTGTGTGTCTGTGTGTAGAGTCACCTGTGCTGAAACAGTCACACACCCCTTCACATTGTTGAAATACTCGACATAGTGTACACACTGATAAAAAGCCACCTACACACACACACGCACACACGCACACACACACATACCTTAATCATTAATTATACAATACAGTAACAATTATTTTCCTTTTTCCATTGTCATTTGTTTAAAAGAACAAATGTACGTACACAAATTAGAAAATATAGACCCAGAAAATAGCACTGACTTCAGGACGCGTCGTTGGAATTGTAGCTTTCAGTGCTAACTAGAAAGAAGCAGGACTCATTTGAAGGTCATGAGAAAATAAAAAATCACACAAAGGGTACTAAATAGTACCATTCCTTGTGTTTAGGAAAAAACCTTAACTGTTTACCTTTAATATGTATCTTTCATCTGAAAATGTGGAAATAGTATATAGTGACATAAAAAAGGCTTTTTCAACATCAAGCATCTGAATCATTTACAGTGAGTGTGACAAATATGTACATTTCAAGAAGGAAGCAAATACTTTTTCATGGTACTGTATGCAAGGTGCACGGCATGTTGGTATAGTGTTTAGCATTGTCGCCTTACACCTCCAGGGTCCGGGTTCGATTCTCGTCTCTGTGTGCATAGAGTTTGCATGTTGCATGGGTTCCCTCCCACAGTCCAAAGACCTTGGCTAATTGACATTCCCAAATTTCCCATAGTGTGTGCATGTGTCCTGCAATGGATTGGCACCCTGTCCAGTGTGTACCCCACCTCCTGGGATAGGTTCCAGAATACATGACAAAGCAGTATAGATGATGAGTGAGTGAGTATATCCAAGGTATATAAATACATTTTCATTCATATTTTAAAGTTTTAAAACCACAATACAATACATGCACTAAAGGGACAAGCATGTGCCATGGAATCAATTAAAAAACAGACCGACACTGCTGGGGTACCATCAAGGGTACCTGTTTTAAACAGAAAGTGTAAATCTTTAACCAAAAGAGTACTCTAAAGCCTAATTGTGTCTGTTTCTGTACTAAATCCAGATGCTCAGATTGTAAAGGTGCTGTAAATTAGGGAATCACAGCAGTGACAGGAAACAAAGTTTAGTGCACTTTTGTGAGATGCAAGGTATTTTAGATGCTTTAGGGAAGAGCAAATAAATGACTAGCAGCACGGTGGTTAGCACTGTCACGTGGCACCTCCAGGGTCTGGGTTTAATTCCAGTCTTGGTGTCTGCCTGCATGGAGTTTGTATGTTCTCCCTGTGCTTGGTGGGTTTCCTCTGGGAACTCTGGTTTCCTCCCATGATCCAAAAACATGCATATTATGCTAATTGGCGTTTCCTAAATTGCCCATAGTGTAGTGTGAGCATGTCAATGTTGACCACAGTCGTAAAAATGGAAACAAAAACAGTGGTCACCACAGGCCTCCACAGTCCCTAGTACAGTAGATGGATGGATGGAAAGAAACAGCTGTTGTTTCTTTCGATTCTGCTAAAAGTTAATTCCACTTACCTGCATCTAAATTAGTATAAATATTTCCTTGCAAACAGTGATTTGAAATACAGCTGAGTCCAAAGGTTTTGAGAATAATACAATTTTTTTATTTTCACAAAGTCTGCTGCTTCAGTGTTTTTAGATCTTTTTGTCAGAGTTTCTATTTTTAGTCATCAGTCCTGTTTCATGCCCACAGTAAAGCATCCTGAGACCATTCATGTGTGGGGTTTCTTCTCAGCCAAAGGAGTGGGCTCACTCACAGTTTTGAACACAGTCATGAATAAAGAATGGTATAAAAACATCCTTAGAGACTACTATCCAAAAACCCTGCTATAAGGCAAAAGTGATAACTTAGTGGCTCAGGGAATAAAATATTGAAATTTTGGTTCCATGGCCATGAAACTCCCAAGATCTTAATCCCATTGAGAACCTGCGGTCAATCCTCAAGAGGTGGGTGGACAAACAAAACATTACAAATTCCGACAAACTATATGCAAGAATGGGCTGCCATCAGTCAGGATGTGGCCTAAAGGTTGATTGACAGCATGCCAGGGTTAATTACAGAGGTCATAAAAAAGAAGGGTCAACACAGCTAATATTGCTAATAAAGTCTTTGCCATTTATGAAATGCTTGTTATTATACTTTAGTATGGGATGGTAACATCTAACAAAAAATCTAAAAACACTGAAGCAGCAGACTTTATGAAAATTGATGTTTGTTTAATTCTCAAAAATGTTGGCCAGTGTGGTGCTCGCCTGCTCACTCCATAATGTGATATGGAGATGTTCATGAGTAGATGAGCTGTAGTTGCTCCTGTGCCTTACCTTCTGTCCTGCTGGAGAACTTATCTCACAGAGAGAGAGAGAGAGAGAGAGAATGAGGGAGGGTTTAGGGTTGTAAGGGGAGGGAGGTAAGAGGAGAATGAGAAGAGGGTGGGGGGCCAGAATGAGCCTCCAAACTACCCCAGTCAGTCCGAGTGAAGAAAAAAAAAGTCCTGCGCGCTTCTACTCCGGTTCGGACCAGGACTACAGCAGGTCGGAATCTAAAACCTACACCCTTTGGCACACAGGGATGGTGGAGTGAGTTTCAGTTGTGTTCCAGTTTAAATCAGCGAGAAGGATTTTTTTAAGCACATCTGCGGAGGCTGGAGCTCATGGAGAGGCTCTGTGCGCGTCTCTCCCCGTGCGCGTCTCTGCGGGATTAAACTCAGGACGCGGGACTTGCAGCCGGGGATCAACCGCTTCTGCGGTGTGTGGGGAGGATTTACAGCATGGCTGGGGTTAGTCTGGTTCTTCTGATAGTGTGTGTGAGTATGTGTGGAGCTTCATGGGGAGGACAGCAGCGCTACAGCCTTTACGCAGGGAACAGGGAGCAGGGACAAACCGGGGACGGACCCCGAGCCGCCAGCAGGCACAGGTACAGCACACTCACCACACAGTGGCAAGAAACATAAAAAAATAATAGACAAACTAATAAAGAAATAAAGAAAGAAATTTAACATAAGAGGGAAAACCCCATACAGCTATTGAGGTGTGTATTGAGATGACAAAACAGTACATCAATGATATTAAACATTATCTTTCCACGCGTTTAACATGAAACAGAAGATTAAAAGAACACACACTTAGAATCAGTAAATCATACAAAGCTTTATTAACGCTTATAAAGCCCAATAACGGCACCGGTCCATTACAGCCTTTACGACCGTGCGCTCTCGGTTTAATTCCACAGTTTCTTACTCCTCTGCCTTTCCCAAAAGTCACACACTCTGATATTTAGCTCGAGCGCGCATTCATCATCGTGGCATTGTTTCAAAACTTTATGGAAAGTCACAGTATTTGTTCCAGTCCAGAGGTGCATTCATTTTTGGCCGAGATCTTGTGACTGATGACGGGAGAGTCGAACCACACCATTAAGCCTTCTCCAGCACATCTCACACACTTTCCATGCGATTAACGTCAGGACACTCTGGAGGCCATTTCATGTGTGAAAATGATTCCTCGTGCTTTTTCAGAAGCGCTCTGTCACACTCAGAGAAGAAAACCTCTGGTCATTCAGTACTTCAGGTCGTCGGCTAACTTCATTTTATTGCCGCATGACGTTGCTGAGCCAAGACCTGAACTGAACTGAATCAACCCCAGATCATACCACTGCCTCCAGAGGCGTGTACAGGGGGCGCCCTGCTTCGTGCGCTTCACTTCTTACCCTGACGCGCCCATGGCTCTGGAACAGGTTCGATCAGAGCTCATCGGACCACATGACCTTTTCCCATTGCTTCAAAATCCAATCTTTATGCTCCCCAGCAAACTGAAGCCTTTCTCAGATTAGTCTCACTAACAAGTTTGTTTCTTATGAACACACAGCTGTTTAGACCAAATCACGTGTGTGGAAATGGTCTTACTTTCACTATTAAACAGAACTCAGGATTCTACTGTGCATTTATCAAGGTCTGTACCGTCCTGAAGGGGGCACCAAAGATCACTTGGTGGGGGGCGGGGGTTCGGCGGCGGGGGGGTGTTCGTGAGCCTTTGTCTACTCTGAGGCTGTGAGGTTGTTGGAATCAGATTCGCACATATTAAATAAAATCAAAATTACACTTATAGTATGATTAAATGTCTGCATATGGGCAGGACTGGGATGGGACGGGTTGTTGCAAGGGGGCTCAGCTTTTCTTTTAATCTCCAGTGGAGGGGTGAAGGTTGGAAACACTGCATTAATACACTAATAATTACTTTACTATACCATACTACACTATACTCCCTATACTACCCATATACTATTATTATATAATATATATATATTATATATTATATATATATTCTATGCTAAACTATACCATACCATACCATACCATACCATACCATACCCAATACAATAAAATACACAACCCTATACTATTCTATACTGTGCTGAACTATACTATACTATACCATATTATACTATATTGTACTATACTATACTATAGTGCCCTATATCATATCACACAACACTATATCATATATCAATAAAATACACAACCCTATACTATTTTATACTGTGCTGAACTATACTAACCTGAACTATACTATACTATACCATATTATACTATATTGTACTATACTATACCATAGTGCCCTATATTATATCACACAACACTATATCATATATCAATAAAATACACAACCCTATACTATTCTATACTGTGCTGAACTATACTATCCTGAGCTATACTATACTATACTATACTATACTATCCTGAACTATACTATACTATACTATACTATACTATACTATACTATACTATACTATACTATACTATACTATACTATACTATACTATAGTGCCCTATATTATATCACACAACACTATATCATACCATACCATACCATACCATACCATACCATACCATACCATACCATACCACAATGCACTAAACAACACTAACCTACCCTATGCTATATTATACTGTACTATACTATACAATACTATACTATGGTCTTGTGTAAAAGTTAGTACCCTTTCTCTTAATCCTATGTGATTTTGTGTAAAAAACATACTAAAAATAATCTCATTTTAGCAGGTCGCAGTATTAGGCAAAGACAACCTTGTAGAACCAACAAAATGTTTTTAAAAATGTAGAAAAAAAGTTTTTAAAGTATTTTTAAGCAAAAATGAAGCAAAGAAATTGTGGCCAAAACGGTTGTTGTTTGTTTGAGGTTGTATTCGTCTAATACTAACCATTTCATTACGTTTTTACACAGCAACACAATTACTTAAAAGAGGCTTTACTATCCGTTACACATTACTGTATAAATAAAGTGTATAGAGAAGCATTGAAGAATGCAAGGGGATGCTGGAAGTGTATAGAGGAAGTATATGGGGAAAGTATGCAGGGGAGGTGTGTAATTGTATAAGGCAAATGTACTGGGGAATTGCAGATGTGCTGCTGGAGCAGAGTTTCAGGAATTTTAGGCAGCTTGTGTAGCAGCTGTGTGTCTTACACTCATCCTGTACACCATTGCTTTGCCTGAAGGAACTTTGAAAAGTGTTCAAAAGTGACACAGTGAATGAGACACAGAGACTGCATCAGTCTGCCCAATTAAGTGTCCTTCATCCAAAAAGACTCTAATCACAAAGAGAATGAGATGGACACTGAAAAGTCAGTGACATTACACAGCTGGGTGAACACACACGCACACACACACACACACACACACACACACACACACACACACACACAGGCTCTCTCTCTTTCTCTCTCACCCCCTTACTTCCTTTTCAGCACACCCACCCTAACACTGGAGTTTGGCATGTGTGCGTGTATGTGTGTGTGTGTGTGTGTGTGATTATGAGCAGCAGTTCCAGCTCAAGGAGTGACGTGTGTGTATCTGGGTTTCCTTTCTGACGCAGTGTTTCGGTCTAATGACTCACAGCAGCACATTAATAACAGTAATAACATACAACACACACCCACCCTAGTATAATATCTAGAACACTAATAATACTGTTATAATACACTAGTATATTCATACTGACTCCATAGTGCTGCTGCTTAATTCTGAATTCTGGTTGGTCAGAGGGTGTTGATTATTAATTCTCTATAACTGCAGCTCTGAGAGTAGTGCAGTAGGGTTTATATTAATACGCTCCTTCTAATACCTCATCGTTTCTAACAGCTCATTCGCAGGGATGTGTGCAGCACACACTCTAATGGAAATGAAAAGATTGAAACGATCGGTGATATGGTGAAGTTTTATTAAAATAAGGAGATGTTAATTTGCAGTCGTGGATGGAGTCTCCAGTCTCAGCAGAGAAAATATAACATCACATAAGATTTCCACAAAGCACTCTCTTTGGGTTAGTTAATAAACTCCCAACTGAAGCATCCAGTCAGAGTGTTGCAAGACTGCTAATGATATTGGCAATATTTTGAAAATTTGTATTGTTGCATTATTGATCACGATATGGATATTATGTTCATATCACACAGCCTTGAGTCAGAGCAGACATTTAGTTATTGGCCTGTTTACAAACACAGCAGAACTATTGGAGGGGTGTGTGTGTGTGTGTGTGTGCGTGCGTGCGTGCGTGCGTGCGGGTGTGTGTGTGTGTGTGTGTGTGTGTGTGTGTGTGTGTGTGTGTTTAAAACTTCAGCAGATCTCTGTGCTGGTCTCTGGAGTGTTTTAGCTGGAAATGAGAAACACACACCACTGTGATGCAATCAGTGTGTAATGCAGCCTGAGACGGGAATTACTGCAAACACATCAGAGTGAAAAAGAGTAAAAAATCTTTTATTTTCTTTCAATTTTACCAGCGTTGTTTAGAATTGAACCTGTTTATCTCTCTCTCTCTCACACACACACACGCACACACACACACACACACACACACACACTACCTCTCAGCTTTATCTGCCTAATCTTGTTAGTCATGATGTAGTGGCTTTTCTCCTTCTGTCCCTTTGCGTGTCCTTGGTTCCCAGTGTGTGTGTGTGCTGTCAATTCAAGTCCACAGCTTGTTGTATGTCTTACCTGTCATGTCTCTGTCTGTGTCATGTCACATAAAGAAACAGGATCTTACAACAGACATAGTTGACATTAAAAGTTTTTTTTGTTTGTTTTTAAAGATTTGTAGGTTGTGTTTTGCGTGTAGCTTGTGTTCCATTTCATCTCATCCTGGGGTTAATCTATGCTGTTGTGAATGCATCAGAAAGCTGCATTTTCTTTGGACGCCGTTGCGGTGAGGACGGGAAGTGATGAAAGACAGCGGTGTTCAGTAAAATCTCTCAGACACACAGACTCAGGGCTGAGATGAAACAGTAATCTGGTGTGTGAGAGGAAGGAGTGTGAGAGGGGGTGAATATTTTAGGACAACTATCAGTGTGAGGATGTAGGAGACGGGTCATTATCATAGTGACAGACATACAAGAAGAAACAGATAGAGTGAGACCTGCAATTGAGATCGCCTTCCTGGCTTTCGCCTCTCTCTCTCTCTCTCTCTCTCTCTCTCTCTCTCTCTCTCTCTCTCTCTGTGCTTTTAGTTCCAATAAACTTTCACACACACACAAAAACAGTGTGGTTGAAGTTGATGTTTCCACTGAAAAGATACCGATAACGTAATAATAACAATTCTTATCTGGAAATCTGTGTGTGTGTGTGTGTGTGTGTGTGTGTGTGTGTGTGTGTGTGTGTGTGTGAAAGCACAGAGCTAGTGTTCCTTCTCCACAGTGTGTCTTATTTATTGAGGATTCTGTTTCTATCAGTAGTGTACGTTTGGATCACCAAGATCACAGTCTGACCTTTGGTACGAGGTGCGGATTAGAGTGCACCACGGGATGAAATAATATTAATAAGAGCCCTTTAGCAGGGCTTCTTAGGGGGCCAATGATATAGGAGGAGGCTGTGAGAGTGCTTATGAGACATACATGGGAGGACATTACTGTTTGGAGATAATGTGGAGATAATTTGGAGATAATTTTTGGTGCTTTTCACTGTTCACTTAACCTGAGAGCGCACGCTTAACTCTCTTGCTCAAGAACGGCAGTTTCTAAGGAAGACTGAGGCTGGGTCTTTTTTTCCTTGTCGTGTCTTTGTCTTTGGTCCTGACACCCTTACCGGTGCTACCACAAAGTGCGCAGGTATCAGACACACTTCCAGTTGCAGCATGTCCATGCTCATTTTGCTTATGGCACTGTCACCTGGCAAATGCCTGTCTGGATGCCTGTTCAGAACAGTACAGAGTATCTCAGGTCTGCCTCTCATGAGACTCTCATTGTTACAACCTTAGGTCAAGAATTTTTTTTTTCCTCCTGATTTTTTCCCTAATTTAGGCGTGTCCAATTCCTCCCCATCACTAGGGGGCTCCACATTAAGGCTACTACTACCACTCAGCCGGGAGGGCCGAAGACTATCACGTGTTTCCTCTGAACCACGTGACGCCAGCCGACCGCATCTTTTAGAACTGCTTGCTCACGCACCGTTGGGGCCGACGTTACACACTCGGAGGACAGCGCTATCTGCTCCTTCTGCTTGCGTGAGCTGACAGACGCCCCTGGCTGTGATTAATATGAGAGCACTAAGTACCTCTCATCCCTCCCCTCTGAGAGAGCTCGGCCAATCAGCTCTCTCTAAACCTCCGACTGTGAGAGGTTACAGCACCACCAGGGGATCGAACTGGCAATCTCCGGTTGATAGGGCGAGCACTTTACCACTGCGCCACTCGAAGGCCGTAGGTCAAGGATTTTCTTAAACCTGAACCTGAACTTAATCATAGACCAAGATGTGTATGAGTGTCTCATGAGCTGCTGCATTCCTACACATACAACTATTGATTGATGACATTTAAAACAATCGACAGCCATCATGACCTGACATCAATGCGCCAGGCCAACATTTGACTTAAGACATCAGTGTAAGTTGGGCTATAGGGATCTGTAATTTTTTGGGATGTATGTGTGTTATGATGTCGGAAACGTGGTAATAAAGTCAAGAACACAGGTAGTGTTTGAGTTCAACACTGACAGATATGAAAAAAAAAAAACGCATGGAGGGAAAACACACCACGCATTGGCTCCAGATATTGGAGCTGCTTCCGTTCACACATTATCTGTTCCATTATCTGTGTGTAAATGTTAACACACCTGTGCAGCCACACTCGGGGAATGGGTGGGATCAGGAAACTGGGAGGTGAAGATGCCGATGTGTATATAAACTGAGCCATCAGGTGTGAGTTTATGATCAGCTCCATCATCAGCTCTGTGCTGCCTATTTCCAGCAGGAAGACTCAGAAACACAGCAAAGTCCTTCTCATGCCCTACATTGGATTGGCACCCCGTGCAGGGTGTACCCCGCCTCATGCCCTAAGTCTCTTGGGATAGGCTCCAGGCTCCCTGCGACCCTGTATACAGGATTAAACGGTATAGACAATGAATGAGTGAGTGAGTAAGGGACACTTGTCATCTATTTACAGGTTTAAATTATGTACGGAAGCACAGGGCTCTGTGCGGGACACTTGAGTTCTTCTACTCCAACCATAATATATAATTTCTTCATGGAACATGGACCTCACAGGATCATCGTCATGCTGGATAAGAGTTTGGGGTATCTTAGTGTCATCTTAGGGAATTTATAATGCTCCATTCTATACAACATATGATATATGGGTGCACATACAGTACTTTTGCCTGTATAGTTTACCTAAGGACACCAAATACTGATTCATAACGAATTCCTAATGTGTGTTTTCAGCTGATATAAACTGAGCCAATAAAAGTCTTCGCACTAGCATCTGGTTTACTTTTGGGGAAATTGTGCTGTAGTTGTGTATGCAACTAGTTTAAAATACGGCTCACAAGATAAACACACATCTTCCTTTGGCACACTTCAGAACCTACGCACCAATCATGCTAACCACTTCCTGTTCACCACATCACACACACAGGTCAGTGGTGCAGAGGTCCTGTCTGCCTCAGATCCCTCAGGACAGAAAGAGAAATTTGAGATGGAGACCTACATCATGCCATCTATAGTAACAACTCATTCAGAGGATATACAGAGAGAGAATAAAGAGAGAGTGGTCTGGGAACGAAGGTGTATAGCTGCTATAACATAAGTGACAACAGGAACAAACTTGCTTCATCTGTACACGTATACCTACACATGTATATATATATATATATATATATATGAAAATAAAAATTAAACTTTTAATACTCGCCTGTAAATAGCCATTTATCAGGTGATTAAGCATCATTACTACTAGTATAAAATAAAGGCATGACTCACATCGCATCCAGTCAGCAGCTCCGCTTGCCATAAGGAGTGCTGGAAGACTCGTTGAGAATGGTCCAATCACATGAGCCCAAATATTTAAAAACAATATTGATTCACTAAGAACAAAAGTGCTGCGCCACAAGGATGATTTGAGAAGATCCAATCAAAGCTCAGCCTTCAGTCTCATGCTTTTCAAACGTTTACGTGTCTGCATAGACACTCGTTTGTCCGGCGCCCCGCGTACACGAACACAAATGAACGTAATACAGTTTAGATTTTTTTAAATTGCAAGTAAATTATATTAAGAAATACAGCGGAGTATTGTGACTAAATGACTTTATTTCATTATTAAAATAAATAATTAATATGTTAAATAATTACACGTTAAAGGAGCATTCTTCTCTGCCTGACTTTAAGGGGGGCGGCGCTGTATATAATATATATACAGTCGAACCTCGGATTGCGAGTGACTCTGTTTACGAGTGTTCCGCAAGACAAGCAAAGATTTTWAATACATTTTGACTTGAAAAACGAGCATGTCTTGGTTTACGAGTGCCGAGTTTTTTGACACCGACACACACACACACACACACACACACTCGCCTTTACACCCCCCTTCCCCGGCTTCACACAGACACACACACTCTGCTCTACACAGAAACTCTGCTCTGTCGCATTTTCAAAGTACTGGTTCATTTGTTTTGTTTTTTTTACTTTACAGCTTTGATTCCGTTAGTATGCGCTCACGCGAGTGTCATGAGAGAGATTTCTTTTCTTTCTCGTTAAAACAGTGTCTCCGTTGTGTGTGTGTTTGTTGTGAAACTTAAAAAGCGAGGTGAGGGGAGGGAAGAGGAGTTTTACTATGTAAGACAAGGCGAGGGAAGGGGCTAATTCCACACACACACACACACACACACACACACAAATATACGGCGCCTGTGCGCGCAAACGGAAACACTTATCTGTTAGGAGTTATTTAAACTTTTTTTAAAGATAAAGTGCAGGTTAATTTGTTTAATTTTTACTTTATATATTGTATTAATTATTTTTCTGTATTAATTTTTTGGGCTGTGGAATGAATTATTTGAGTTTTCATTATTTCTTATGGGACGATTTGATTTGGGTTAGAACATGAGCCCGTTTCTGGAACGAATTATGCTCGTAATCCAAGGTTCCACTGTGTGTATATAT
>QMIH01000748.1:133852-145743 GCA_003987875.1 Clarias batrachus
CCGTTTCAGTGTTTTTGGAAACAAGTACAATATACACTCACCTAAAGGATTATTAGGAACACCTGTTCAATTTCTCATTAATGCAATTATCTAATCAACCAATCACATGGCAGTTGCTTCAATGCATTTAGGGGTGTGGTCCTGGTCAAGACAATCTCCTGAACTCCAAACTGAATGTCAGAATGGGAAAGAAAGGTGATTTAAGCAATTTTGAGCGTGGCATGGTTGTTGGTGCCAGACGGGCTGGTCTGAGTATTTCACAATCTGCTCAGTTACTGGGATTTTCACGCACAACCATTTCTAGGGTTTACAAAGAATGGTGTGAAAAGGGAAAAACATCCAGTATGCGGCAGTCCTGTGGGCGAAAATGCCTTGTTTATGCTGGAGGTCAGAGGAGAATGGGCCGACTGATTCAAGCTGATAGAAGAGCAACTTTGACTGAAATAACCACTCGTTACAACCGACGTATGCAGCAAAGCATTTGTGAAGTCACAAACATGCACAACCTTGAGGCGGATGGGCTACAACAGCAGAAGACCCCACCGGGTACCACTCATCTCCACTACAAATAGGAAAAAGAGGCTACAATTTGCACGAGCTCATCAAAATTGGACAGTTGAAGACTGGAAAAATGTTGCCTGGTCTGATGAGTCTTGATTTCTGTTGAGACATTCAAATAGTAGAGTCAGAATTTGGCGTAAACAGAATGAGAACATGGATCCATCATGCCTTGTTACCACTGTGCAGGCTGCTGCTGGTGGTGTAATGGTGTGGGGGATCTTTTCTTGGCACACTTTAGGCCCCTTAGTGCCAAGTGCCTACTTGAGCATTGTTTGTCCATCCCTTTATGACCACCATGTACCCATCCTCCGATGGCTACTTCCAGCAGGATAATGCACCATGTCACAAAGCTTGAATCATTTCAAATTTGTTTCTTGAACATGACAATGAGTTCACTGTACTAAAATGGCCCCCACGGTCACCAGATCTCAACCCAATAGAGCATCTTTGGGATGTGGTGGAACGGGAGCTTCGTGCCCTGGATGTGCATCCCACAAATCTCCATCAACTGCAAGATGCTCTCCTATCAATATGGGCCAACGTTTCTAAAGAATGCTTTCAGCACCTTGTTGAATCAATGCCACATAGAATTAAGGCAGTTCTGAAGGCGAAAGGGTGTCAAACACCGTATTACTATGGTGTTCCTAATGATCCTTTAGTTGAGTGTATAATGACTGTAACAAAGACGTGATAAACTACTTTACTAGCAAGCATTTTCTCCTTTTACGGCAGCTAGTGTGCAATGTGCTTGTGTCTTGGTAAAATTCCCTTAACACAGAAGCCTGAATGTGGATGTTGAAGCATGGATGTTGTCCTGCACCAGGACTTCTTGTTGAACATCAGTGACTTGAGTTTGAACTTCCTGGCTGTCACATATGCTTAAAAATGATTGAGTGACGTCAGGAAATAATGTGTGGCGTGAGCTAAACTACAGGATGTAAAGGAATAATGAGGCAGAATAACAGAGTTTTCATTGAATAGAAGAGTCCATTCAGGGAAGAAGACTTGTAAATAAGGAAAAATAAGTACATTAGAAAATAATACAAGCTTTAAAGAATACAAAAAAGAAGGAAGAGAGCTATACAGGTTCAAACTGGGCATCTCAATGGGAGCACACATTCCCCAAAAGTCACTGCTGCAGTAAACCCTGATTTTTTCAATGATGAACTGGTTCCTAAAAACACCACCAGCACAACATTTAACACCTTAAAACTTGTTGTTTTTTTTTATTGTGTTTGTATGTGTTTTCGTATAGGAACTGGTGTGCATATGTGGTGACAAAGACAGTGAGCTGTGTGGTGGAGGATGGAGTGGAGACGTACGTGAAGCCTGATTATCAGCCGTGTGCCTGGGGCGTGCAGTGCCCCCGTATCCTAATGTAAGTATAACCGTGTGTGTTTTTTCTTCACACTCAAAGAAACCGTAAATATATTTTAAAAGATTCAAATAAGTTTCGACATTAAATAACATTAGTAAAGCTCTCCATATAGTCTGGGGTCTTCTACACAGTTTTCTACATGTCCCAGACAAAACCACACTTATGAATGAAAGAAATAAATTTTTATTTTTAAAGAGCACATGAAAGGCGTCCCAGCTGAGTGAGTGGTGTCTGAGTAAATGGGATGCTGAAGACATTTAATTCTGGCTGACAACTGAAAGGGAAAGACAGAACACAAAACAAAGGCATGATGAGAAACAGTTGGATGAGGAGTAGCTAACACACACACACACACACGCACACACACACACACACACAGGGCTATGTAAGGAATGAGATGACGCATCATTCCAAAGTCCACAACCACAGGAATCAGCCTTCATAACATCAGCACTTTCTTTCAACTAAACGACTCGATCCTGCTCTGACTATGAGGTTACCAAGAACCCTACTTGAAGAGTAAATAGAATGATCAGAATAATAGAGCCTAGATATATTTCAGCCGAGCATCTTCTCATAAACACTGTTGTGTACGGTATCACAAACCTATATAGCAGTAAGGTATACTGTACATACATCGCTGTTAATGGTCCTTTAAAGGTTCTATGTAAACCCCTACAATTGAATGTTTACTTATTAGAAAGATTAAGCGCTCTTCAAGGGTTCTTTAAATATTGAGGGCTCTCGAATTTTGAACCCTACCCCATTAGGGTTCAAACCAAAAGAAATACTGAAGAACTCTTTAGGGAACCATTTCTAGCCAGATATTTAAAAGTTTATTTTTGATTTTCTGTACAACATATGTGTATTAAAATGTCTTTGTATATCGTACCCACACACATTTATGCTAAGGACACTGTTACAAAACCTTTTTTGCCAAAACACTTTTGTACAACTTTTTTGTGCAAAAAGTCAGCATTTTGTCTATAAACTGTTTCTTTTCTTCTCGTGTGTGTACTGAAGGTATCGGACATATTTGAGGCCCAGATATAAGATAGCATACAAAATGGTCAGTGAGATGGAGTGGAAGTGTTGCCATGGATACAGCGGAGAGGACTGTAACACGCATAATGGTGGCGGGAATGGAGGATCTGTCACTCAAATTTCCACAGCGAGACCGTGGCCTAAACCCTCGAACCCGGGACACACAGGACACGGACAGAATGGAGGCAGTGGTATGGTTTATACTTTAAAATCATCTGAATAAATTTGGCTAAAATAATTTATTGTCCATCGGCTGGTAAAAAAACACAATCGAGTATGTGTCTCTAAGGCTTATTCTGGTCATGCTTTGGTGAAAAACTAAATTATGACAATATAACAGTATTAATATGAAAGTAATGATCCTGTTGTGTGTTTAGGGAGAGGTGACAACGAAAAGATGAAACAGATGGAAGATAAAATCCAACGTTTGACCAAAGATCTTCATGATTTGCAGTCTACATTACGCACCATGAATGAAAAGTTTCAGGAGGAGGTGAAAAAGCCCGGACTGAGCGGTGGGATAACGCCAGCAGATGCCGCAAAGCCAGAAATGAAGGAAACGATTCACAACATCCAGACCAAGCTGGACCAGCTGGACAATCGGACTCAGGCACACGACATAACTCTCCATAGCATCAATAATCACCTGGTTAATGGAAAAGGTGGGAACGATCTGGGCAGCCATGACGGAGACAAATTCAACTCCTTAAAAGAGGAAATCCTGCGTGAGTTGGAAAGACGGGTTTCCCAGTCCTGCACTGCTTGCCAAGCTGGTGTCAGTGACCTACGGAAAGAGCAGCAGGGTGACAGGGACAGGATTTCAGCCTTGGAAAAGAAGATCAACGACCTGGAACAGCGTCACCGCCAGGATCTGGATGGCCTGCGTCGGGATCTGAGTCGATCTCAAACCTGTTGTGATAAAATCCTGGATCTCGAGACGAATCTCAGGGATGTGGATAAGAGGGTAACGTCAACTTCTGAGACATGCACCAGCCTTGAGGATCGTTTGGAGAAAGAACTTCAAGGAACGGGAGGTGGTGGAGATTTTGGAGGAACAGGAGGAAGTGGAGGAGGAAGACTAGAGGATACTATCAATGGTTATCTGGAAGACTTGGAAAGACGGTTTAACAGCACAGTACAGAGAACAGAAGACAACTGTGCATACATGGAGAACGATTTGAAGGATTTGTTCCAAAAAGGCCTTATTGACCTGCGCAAGGAGTTCAACGATCAGTTCCGTGGTCAAGACATCAGAATCAAATATATGGAGATGGACATCGGGAATGTGAAAGAAACCTTGTTTGAGCTGGACAAGCACTTGTCTCGGGTTCAGAATGCCACAGCTCATATGGATCGGAGAACAAAAGAATGCTGTTCATTCTCTGGTTCTAGAAGACCCCCAGGAGGAAGTGGAATTACTCCTACTGAAGAAACAGATACAGTCAAGTCCCTGGAATGGAGGGTTGTGGCCAATGAGGATGAGATCAAGAGATTTGACACAAGGCTCAAAGACCTCTCTGTTTCTGGTGACACGCTACGAGACAAAGTGATCGATCTTAACAATGATGTCCGCAAGATCAAAGAGGTGACCGGCGACAATGGAGAAGATTTTATTCGTATCATTACTGAAATTGAGAACTGTCAGTCTGACCTTTGTCGGACAGTGCAAGATGACCTGAGGAAGCTCAAGAACATCACAAACCATGCCATGGACAAGTGGCAAATGGAGTTGCATGATATCAAGAACAAGGTGGATTCAGGTTGCTCAGACGGATGCAGCAGCCTGGAGGAGGAAGTGAATAAACTTAAAGTGGATGTGGACAAATGCAAGATCTGTCTGGAGACTCCAACAGGAACAGGAACAGAACACGTAGATTTGGACGGACCTCAGAGACCCCTCGATGGCCACAGCGTGATCAGCAGCAACAATGTTAATCTTGGATCAATCCAGGGTGAGTTATCAGGAGTCATTTTAACCTTCAGCTCCATCAACGACACTCTAAAAGGTCTGGAGCATACCGTCCAGAAGCACGATAGCGTTATCACTGATCTGGGAAACACAAAGGACAAAATCATATCTGAGCTTGATAAGATCCAGCAGGAAGTGACGGAGCACATCGAGGATAGTAAGCAGCGTTTCGACAACATTGATCGTGACATCAAACGCTTCGGACACAACTTTGTGGAGAGAACAGGCAACGGGCTTGAGAAGAGGATTACCAAACTGGAGGGGGTTTGTGGGCGACTCGACTCTGTATCTGAGAACTTGCAGAAGATCAAAGAAGGAATCAATAAGCATGTGACTGGGCTGTGGAGCTGCGTGAACGGGCTGAACATGACCGTGATCCATCATAGCAGCTTCATCGACACGATGGAGAGTACACATCTGGAGAACATCCACGGCAAGATCAAACAGCTCAACTCCTCCATGCTGCATCATCTCAAGGAGTTCAGGAGTCTGATGGAGCAGGACTTTACAGGTCTGTTTTTTATGAACATATTTTATGCATGCTTATGGTAATATATTTACAAAGCCGACATACACGCAGGAAGAGAATCTTGAAGCACCAGAGTCACAGTTCCTTCAGTACTCATCATTCCTTATACTGTTACTTTGGGATTAGCCAATAGCTAGCCGTAATGACGTATTTACTTTGGATGATTTTATTTTATTTTTTTTAGATTTTACTAAACAGGAAATACTATGCTATACTAAACTTCAGTGCTAAATCTACTAGTTTCCCTGAACAGGTTTATCTTTCCTAGATAAATCTGTAGAGGGAAAGTAGCATTTCTTCATCAGTTTCTACAGATGTTATATAAACAGAAAAAAGCCTCACGTTACCCTTTTGAAGATCAGATGCCCAGATGTAAGTAAAAGGCCATTGTTAACACTGAGGCTCCTGATTTCAGGTCTGCCTGGACCCCCAGGCCCTCAGGGAGAGACAGGTCAAAAAGGAATTCCAGGTCTACCTGGACCACAAGGACCACCTGGTAAACAAGGTGTGGATGGACCAAGAGGACCACCAGGTAAAAAAAAAAAAACTTTAAAGGTTAAATAAAAAAATGGAATAATACGTTATAGTGTACATTCTGTATATTGCAGAATAAAAGAGAAGAAATGCAAATAAAAGTACCTGTATAAAGAGTTTTAATGTGACTAATAAAAATAAATGTGCTCATAATTCTATGTTTTCCTTTTCAGGTCTCAGAGGAGAACAAGGTACAGGCTTTATTTATTTATTTATTTATTTATTAATCCCTCTGGAGCCCTGCAGCTATTTTAGACATAGCAGCTGTTCCTTATCAGAATAGAGCTGCAGCTAAGGGTCATTAGTATTGTGTGTGTGTGTATATGTGAGTGTGTGTATGTATATGTTCAAAATGCCAGTGTTTACTACTTTGTCATGTGATGGTTAGGTTTCAGGACAAACATATACACAGTATAGAGAAAAGAGAACACAGTGGTTTTGTTCTATATTCCAGGTCTTCCGGGCGTTGATGCTAACGTTCCTCAGGTCTCGTTCTCGGCTGCGCTCACAAACCCAATGACTTCATCCGGAACTATAGTGTTTGATAAAATCTTTGTGAATAAAGGAGACTTTTATAATCCACGAACAGGTAAAACCATCAGTCAGAAATTCAGCCATTCGTATCTTTATTCTTTATATTTATTCATTATTTAAACTTCTCAAATTTTACTGTTTCTTTTACATGTTAACAAAGGTCTCAGATTCTCCCAGTATGTGTGTGTGTTAATATGCCAGCTGAAATACCTCTTAGATCATTTTTATATACATTAAACTTTCTTTATTTTGCGCCTTCTTCAAATGCACCGTTCCATTGTTTATGTAAATGAGCTACTTAAGAGGGATTCTTCTTCTATGAGGTGACAATGGGGGTGGTGGGTGGGACTTTAAATTTGAACACTACTTCATCACTCAACCTTATTGTGGTTTGTTTCCCTAATTGTTTTATTGTTTACTTCTTTCTTAATGTATTATTTTTACCCTGATCCTAAGCATTGTTCACGTCTTGCAGGGATCTTCACAGCTCCGCGGGATGGTCATTACTTCTTCAGCGCTGTTCTGACGGGCCACAAGAATGAGAAGATCGAAGCAGTTCTGTCTAAGTCAAACTACGGAATGGCACGCGTGGATTCGGCCGGGTATCAGCCCGAGGGCCTGGAGAACAAGCCGGTAGCAGAGACGAAACCGACACCTGGATCTCTTGCCGTGTTCAACATCATCCTCCCGCTGCAGATGGATGACACAGTGTGTGTGGACCTTGTGATGGGGAAACTGGCACACTCGGTCGAACCTCTCACCATGTTCAGCGGCGCTCTGCTCTATGAGGATTACTCATAACCGTGAGATTTATCAACGACAGTGCTGAACCTCGACCTTCTGAGTCGCACTGTAAACACATTCACATACGTTTCTGTGATTCTGTTCTCGTGTGAACTCCTGAAATCAGAAGAGGATTTAAATCAATTGATTATATTACATAATCTTTTCTTTTGACCATTTTTGAAGACATTTTTTTATTTTGCTTTTACAGAAACTACTGTTTTTTTTTTTATAACTATTATTGCTATAAAAAATATTTCAGATTTTATATAAATCACACAATGTTATGAATTGTTTATCACCAAAGTTTCACTTCCAGTGTAAAAGTAGGCTAAGGCTCTCGCTACAGGACACGTGAGGATAATGCTGTTAATAATTAGCATTAGGATTATGATAGCATGGACCTGTGCCTTCATTTTCAGTAATCATGTTTCTGAGAGTGGATAAACCTGTGAGCAGTGCCTCATTTTTTTTTTCACAAAAAAATGCTACGTAGCATGTAGCTGTGAAGTCGTTTAGTCATTTGTACACACTTTACAAAGACTCAGTGAGTGTGCAGAGTAGACAGAATGATTCAGAACATCAACATTTACCTCAAATGTGTTGAAAAATTACTCAACGAAAGATTCTGTATTACTAAAATTTCACACAAAAGGTGCTGTGTTCATTGGGGGGGGGGGGACACAAAATTGTGTGGTGGAAAAAATTACAAGGATTAGGTCTTACAGGAAAGAACAAGGTAATTAGCATAGAAAAGACTACCTAGCTAGCTAAGTACCATGTTAGCTAGTTACACATCACCAAAGAAACTGCTTTAGTTGATTTAAAAACATAAATGTGACAGAATAGGAAAGAAAATATTCACTGTGAGTTAGTAGATGTTAGCATGTTAGTTTGTTATGATCCTCAGTTCTGTCAGCCTGTTTGTAACTTCTAGTGTGCTGAACAGAATTATAGGGAAAAAAACAAAATGTCTGAAATGAGGACATTCAAAAGACTGTTTATGCTACCATAGTGATGAAGTACAAGACAAATATATTGCGTAACCCTTTAGTAGCATATCCATGGCGCTCACCTGATTAAGTATGTGTGTGTGTGTGTGTGTGCGTGCGTGCGTGGACATTTCGCTGAGCCACAGTGAAACCTGAAACACCATTTTGTACACAAGTAATCAAACAAACAAAGCACAGATGGCTGGGACCCATGGAAACCATAACCATCAGTTAACACTGAAGAAACGAAAACTCACAATATAAAAAAACACACAATATGACACACACAAGATCTGCCTAAGAAATACAAACAAAACACAATTTCAGCAAAAAAGGCAAATGTTCACAGAAGACGTCAGTTTCGATTCCTCTAACAGAATCGAGAGTAAAGTACCTACGTATAAGTAATATTAGCATTGGCATTCTGTTATGACATTACAGAGCTCTGAAAGAAATAGCGACAGCAAAAGTAGCTCTGACTACAACTTTACATGGCCAATGAAGGATGTTAGCATTAGCATTAGCAGTAGAACATTCTCTTAACTCCAAACATGTTATTGTGGAAAAGAAGCACATATTAAAACAGGTGTACATAATACATTCAAAGAAATCTGTCACAAAATTTAAGAAGCAGGGAGAAAAGTAACCTATAGGAAGTAAAGAAAAATTACAACTTTAAAGCCTCGATCAGGTGTTTTAACATTGGTGTTAGCATTAAGAATGTTATTGCAGCATTAGCTTTGAGTATGGAGCAATCTCTTCAACACAGGACTCATGATGTCTGAACAACAAAACATGCTCTCTTTATGCAGTTCAACTTTAAAGTGCCTATAAGGAGAGTTAGCTTTAGTGCTAAGGAGAGTTAGCTTTAGTGCATCTTTCTTTGACCTGATTTGGAAATAAGACATAGAGAAAGTGCTCTCAGCTGAAATCCAAAGAAATGACCAGCGCGTGCCTATAAAGAGAATTAGCATCAAGTACAAACAGATTTTATCTTTTTTTTTTTTTTTCTTTTTTTAAGGAAAATTCCAAAGCGATGTCCGACTTCATCAGTGACTGTTTTGTGCAAGATGCTTGCCATGTGAGCCATGGAGTTATACTATGTCATGCTGCTCTCACTATTCTGCATTAGGACCTGTTGTTGTTGTTATTATTATTATCATAATTATTATAATTATTATTGTTATTGTTATTTGGACTGTTTCCCTCAGAAAACATTTTCACAAGAGTGAAATCATAAATGAAGACGTGAAAGACGTGACGAGGCTCCTCGCGCTTTAACCTGTGACTCTGAATGTGTTTGTTGGCAGCACATGTGTTAAATAAATCTATTTAATTTTACACAGCTCTGTCTCTCAGGCGTGGTCGTACATCTGCCCTTGGTCTAAATCATACAGCTTTCATACTGAGAAAATATCAGCACAGTCATGAGTATCAGGGCTGCCAACTTTTCAAAAAAGCTTTGAGTGAGATTCTGAAAATAAGGGCATTGGTTCTGGTTTTGTCTAACACCAACCATACACCTTACCCTGCATGGCTCAGGTTCTGCACAGAGTGTTACAGTGTAAAAGTCAAACAATAGATGAAATTGATTGTATTTACTCCAGTTAGTTCAACTGACATTTGAAATATTCGCCAATACAAATAAAAGAAATAGAGACTTCCTTACCCACCAGCCAAACACCCAACATGCTCTTCAGAAGGTCCATGCAGGGCAGTTGCGTAGCAACTCTGGGCCCTATTATTGGGGGCCCTTCCTTTCTTGATCCATATCCATAACTCTCACTTTTCCTTCCAGATGTAAAAGGTCCCTTCCATTACTGGGTCCCTCGGTAGTTAGTTATCTAGTTCTCTAATTTCAAGATATTATAAATTGTAGGATAGAAAAATGCACCAAAGTGGACCAGCCACTGGTCCTGAGTGTGTGTGTGTGTGTGTGTGTGTGTGTGTGTGTGTGTGTGTGTGTGTGTGTGTGTGTGTGAATAGAGAGAGAGAGAGAAAATCAAAGTTTCAAATGGTGTTTTATTGGCATGACAAATATGGACATTTGTCACAAGTCACAAAATAACAGAAATTAACAGATTAAAAAATGAAAATACATACAAATTTAACTGTGCAGTCAAACATAACATGACACAAGAGGTGAGAACTACTGAAAAAAGGAAAGCAAAGATAATAATAATAATAATACAGTCAAATAAGAATTGTCATTGATACAAATGAAAGCGAGAAGAAAAAAAAATAAAGAATATAAAGTGATATTACGCTGCATGTATTATTGTGAATCTCTGCTTCTCTCATGCATGCATGCATGATACTCTCTTAATTATGTTTGTTAGCCTTTGTGATTATAAAAAGTGTTAAATGTTTAAACCTAATGCAAATATTTTAATTTCACTGTAAATGCCCACATACATTTCCATCTTTATCATTGGCCTCACTCATTCTTGAAGGCTTCAGCTGGCATATAACGTTGCTGCAGTCTGTAAATGCATTTGAATGTCAATCTATTTTATTATATTTTATAACAAGCTATTTTAGTGACTGTTCAGCACTATTATAGCTGTTCCAATTATTAGCCCTTCCTTTTGCGCGTGACTAATGACTTCACACAGCTGTAAATGTGTGTTCATTTCAAATGGATTATGCAAATATTATTTCTCTTCAGTTGGAGCGAAGAATTGGTCGGAGCATCGTTCCAGTGTGCTCTGGCCTCAATATACCTGTATATGTGAAAGTATACCTGTATATGTATGCAGGACATACAGTATGTAGAGATTCTGGGCCGGTTATAGCTGACTGGTTGAGCTCAGTGATTTTGTTTGTAACTTCAACAAACAATTGTTTTGAATATGCAAGTTGGAGAAATTGGAATTGTTGAGAGAAACTGTGAGAAGGTAAGTGATTGCGTGAGTCTCACAGTCAATGGTTAAGAGGTGGCAGCTCTGATTAAGTATTTATATAGAAATGCAAATAAACATGAACAAATTTTGTGATGTTTTTATTCACACAAAAAATTATAGCGAAGTCATGTAAATAATACTTGGATAAGGATTTTATTTTCTATATATAAATAGGATAAGGTAAATATTAGGATTAGCATTACAAATGAAGATGAGTCTGTGCTTGTTAAAGTGTAAAATGCGTCTTTAACATGAATTTAAAGTGACTTATATAGCATGGACGGAGTGGTGGCTGAGCACTGTGGCCTCGCACCTCCAGGGTCCCGGGTTCGATTCCTGCCTCGGGTCTGTGTGCATGGAGTTTGCATGTTCACTCCTGTGCTTGATGGGTTTCCTTCGGGTCCACTGGTTTCCTCCCACAGTCCAAAGACATGCAGATTAGGCTAATTGGTGTTACCAAATTGCCCATAGTGTGTGAATGAGCGTATGAGTGTGAATGTGTGTCTGGTGATGGATTGGCAGCCTGTCCAGAGTGTACCCCGCCTCGATCATGCCCTAAGTCTCTTGGGATAGGCTCTAGGCCCCCCCACAACCCTGCTTTAAACTATACAGTATTAAGCGTTATAGACAGCGTTATAGCATTAGCAATATATATATATATATA
>QMIH01000748.1:156971-176971 GCA_003987875.1 Clarias batrachus
GTCCTGTCTGATCACACTGTACCATGCACATAGCAGTAGGTAAGAGCTGTACTTTAACCCTGACTTCTGTCTTCACTCCGGATTTATAAAACACAATCTGAAATGATGTTATTAGATTATTGCATTTGAGTAAATAAACCTCGTATCCGTGTCCTCTTCCGGAAATTTGTCCACCACGTTAATGATGTCCAAACACACCAGCCCGACACACAGTATCTTCTTCTGCTCCATGATTTACTGTGCGTCTAATTTAGTGTAGTGTAGTCTAGCGTTGTGAGTGGAACATGGACTTGGGGTGAAAGGTAATCCGTGACGCGCTCTGATTGGTCAAAATGCAGGAAGGGCGGAAGAGCGCGTGTACGCGCGTTTAACGCGCTCAGAGTCACCTACTTCCTGGTTTAAGCGCGTGCCTTCTCACAGCTAAATATGCTTTAAAACAAACTAATAATAAACCAAATTTGTTACATATTCTTATTCTTATTATTCATATTATATTATATTACATCACAGCATGGGGTTGTTGTAATTTAAAAGAAAAAAAATTATTCTCTGAAATCTCTTTTAACAGGAGTAAAAGTAAACATGACTCATAACATTGTGATTTCACAATTTCCTAACAATTGTTATTCATAATATATATTTATAATGTTTGAAATAAACCCATACATTGTTTCTATCACTCCACATCCATATGCTTATAAGTTATTCGCTGATTATGTGAATAATCTATAACCACAAGTGGACACACACACACACACACACACACACAGATGAGAAAGTGTTCATACTGTATATGTGTGAGATTTGACCTGGTCCAGTGCAGTGTAAGGCACTCAGACGGGTGTTATTTACCCTGAGAAAAGGCCTGTGTGTTAAATCTTCTTTTAGGAGTTGTGTGCTGTTCCCATGGAGACATTGTCTGTCAACACACCACAGACAATGTTTAAGTGCAGCTCCCCAGTCCTGTCTCTCTCTCATACACACACACACACACACACACACAGCATTTTTCTCTGATTTAACCCAGGATAAGTGCAGTATGAAGGCTCTCACAGCGTGGTGAGTCGCACACCTTTTACTTCACAAACTGATGTTAGTATCATTTATTTATCTCACAAAATAGATCTGTTTATACCCGAATACTCAGTCTGGGTCATTCTACAGAAAAAGTGGGTCATAAAAATCTTCTAAAATGTATTTCTTCTTTCATGCCTAGAACTTCTTTAATAGCAATAACTTACTTTTAATTCCACTAAAAGTAAAGCTTTATAACTTTTTCTTTTTTAAAAGTTCAATGCATTTAATAAACGGTGTTACTTTTCTTCCTGGTAACACCAATGACAATTGAGAAAATAATTTACAGAACTATTTACAATTTGGCTTTCATGTGTAACACCACATGGTTCTCAAATATGTCAAAATCGATTAATTATTAGATGTAATCAGTTATAATTATAAAATGAGTCCGAAAATATGGACTTATGACATTTCTTAAGAAATGAAAAGAGACATCTGACATAGCATTTGCATTTGTACAGTGCATTTCAACTAGTGACCAATTTTCAAATTTTATGATTCAAAGAGCATACTATATTTTCTGAACATATCCAAGTAATGTGTCCGTTATTTTCATTTAAATGATTTTGGCATCAGCAAAACTAAGTGACAGCATTTTCCACCATTTTTGTAGAATGACCCATCTGCAAGTGTAGAATTTGCACCTCCACAATGGATTTAAAATGAAGCAATCATGATGCTGCAAAACTGATATGATCGATAGCGTTTCACAGTACAGATGAACAACGAACCAAAACCATAGTACGAAAGCAAGCAAGTGAGGAAATGGAATTTTCTTAAGGGCTGGAGTCAGTCACCTTTTATTTTGTATAGAATTGTGATAGAAATTTACAGATGGCTCAGTGGTCTAGTGGTTAGAACTGTCACCATGCACCTCCAGGATCTGTGTTTGATTCCTGCCTCAGGTCTGTGTGCATTGGATGTTCTCGCCGTGCTTGGTTTGAGTCTTGCCGGGCGTGTGAGTGTGTGTGCCCTGTGGTGATTGGCACCCCATCCACGGTGTTTCCAGGCCCCCTGTGACCTGGTATACAGGATAAAGCGGTAAAGACGATGAGTGAGTGAAATTGTAAAGTTACAGCAGCCAGTTCAATTATTATGATTATACAACAACATACAACCAACAGGTGCAAAAGAATATTAAGGCTAGGTTAAAATAATAAATGAATGTGCTTAGGGAATTTATTTTGTGTCTCAGTTTCTCACTTTGTGCTTCATGCTCCTCTCACATATTTTCTTGAAACAGATTTCAGTTCTTTATTTTGTATTTCATCGATGTTTACGCACCGTCTACAGCTCCATTACATGACACTTAAGTTTACATCTATTGTGTTGTACATTAAGTACAGAGGCACAAATACAACAATTGTGCCACTGTCCAAATCCTTATGGGCTGGATTGTATATGTGTGTACATGTGAACTGCATGGCAAAATATTCACAATCATCACAAAAGTGAATAAGAAAGGATGAAACAAATAGGAAAAAAAATTGAAGGAAAGAGAGCCCAGGTAAAACTTGTGGACTAAACCTAACAACACAATACAGAACTGCAAAGTAGAATCGTGGAACATCATCGTCATCGTGGAGACAAGATGTACTGGTGATCTTTTGAATGAAGTATTAACCCCTGCTTGTCTCCCTCTGGATGTTCAGATGTCTGAAAGAGTTGGAGAGGAGAGGACAACAATGTCCGTGATGAAGATGAAAAGGAGTGCAGTGGCTGAGGGCCGCCTGGAGGTTCTGCAGATCTACAAGCTCCTGCAGTTAGTACGAGAGGGAAATAAAGATGAAGTGTTGAAGATGGTGCGTCTCGGCGTGCCGAACCTGATCAACCTGACAGAACCGAAAGAGGGAACCGGTGTCCTTCACCTGACCTCCGTCTCCAACGACCTGGACACAGCTGAGATCCTCCTGTCTCTGGGAGCTCACCCCGATGTCCAGGATAAGAGAGGACGCACTCCAGTGATACTCGCTGCAGAACTCGGTCATGACGATATGCTGGCCCTCCTGGCAAACAACCACGCCGACATGAAGCTGGTGGATAATGAGGGCAAAGGTGTGCTGACTGCTTAAGGACTACTGGACATTTATCATGAATAATCATTGTAATTGTTTCTGTCCTGTCTGTCTCACCATGCAGGAGTGCTGTTCTATTGCATCTCTCCATCAAAGAGGCACACACATTGTCTGCAGGTGGCGCTCAACAGCAAAGCGGATGCCAACAACATATCCAGCGCAGGGAAACCAGTGTTCCTGCTGGCCTGTGAACACGCCAAAGAGTGTGAGAACATCTGCATGAGGATTTTAGAGAGCGGAGCCGATCCTAATGCCACTGATCAGGTGAGTCGTTCTAATGAAAGTGTAACTTTGATCAAATTGAAGTTTAGGACATGAATGTTTGGTATTAAAGCCTCCTGAACTGTTTTTAGATGACTGAGATTCCACTGTTTGTGATCACAAAACTGGCTCAAGAGATGGATCCCAATACAGAACAACAGACTAATATATTCAAATTATACGAAATGCTTATTCTCGCCAATCTTATTTATGTTATGTGATTTAAATGTTTCATTATTTTCATCAATAATAATAATAATAATAATAATAACTCGCAAAGAATATAGGAAAATGCACTTTTGCTCATTCAAAGTGCCATGAAAAGGTGTTTGCCCTGTGTTTTTTTTTTCTGTATATTTGTCATACTGTGTGTGTGTTAAGTCAAATTTAACTTATTTTTCCAAAAATCACAGTTCATTCATAATTTAGTAAGGGGGAAATTACTTTTTCACATAGGGCTAGGTAAATTTGGACAGTTTTTCCCCATAATAAATACAATTGTTTAATAATCTAAACTTGTATTTACTCGGTTACCTTTGTGTAATATTTAAATTTGTTGGATGATCACAATCATTTAAGTGTGACAAAAAATATGCAAAAAAAAAAAAACTAAAAAAAAAAAAAACTTTCACAGCCCTATATGTTTGCAGATTTTTAGCATACTTAAGAAGTAGAAGTGTGCACGAGAAATTCTCTTGACTTCTCTTGAATTGACACACTAATCTGTGTGTGTGTGTGTGTGTGTGTGTGTGTGTGTGTGTGTGTGTGTGTGTGTGTGTGTGTGTGTGTGTGTGTGTGTGTGCGCAGGTAACAGGGCGGACAGCCCTGATGGAAGCGGCGAGGGCCGGCTCAGTGATGTTAGTGAGAAACATCCTGCAGAGAGGAGGAAACCCGAACACAGAGGATAAACAACACCAGAACGCCGCTCAGCTCGCTGCAGCTGGAGGATTCTTCCAGGTAAGAGACAGCAAAATTATCCTCACTATAAAAATATTAAAACACTGTGCCAGAGTTATTCTGTGTAGACTTCTAAATACTGTACATTTTTTAATATATATTATTATAATTTAACGTTTCTTATGAAACTTTGAAAACAATCAGCCCGACTTTTTGTGTAATGTTACATCCTTATTATTGTTGTTGTTTATGAGGTGTTGCGGGTGTTGTCAGCGTACCAGGCTGATTTCAGTGCAGTGGGTGTAGAGGGAAACTCGGCTCTGCATCTGTCTGCGGCTGGAGGTCACACTGAGTGCTGCAGGTTTCTGGCGCAGAGAGGTGTGTTTTAGTGCATCAGTTCTGTCTTCAGTTATTAACTCACTCTAACTGTAGCTAACTGAACGAGATTATCCACGTGACCTCTAGGATGCAACCCGAAGCTGAAGAACATTAACGGTTTGATTCCACGTCAGATCGCAAAAGCACATGGCCACAAGGCGGTGCTGAAGGAGCTGCAAAAGGCCGAGCGAGTGTTTACAAAGTTCTCCAAACCTGGCACGCTTAATCCCAACGAGCTCTGGGCTCTCACTCTGCACGACTGGTCATGTGAACATGAAGAAGCCCTGAGGAATGCCTTCCAGCTCACAGAGGAGACCGAGGCACCCGTGGAGAAGGTCTCGAGGGAGAAGTTTGCATACGTCCTTCAGGAGCATGACGCACCTGTGGATGAGGAGCGTCTTCAGAAGATCATCGCTGACCATGACAAGAAGTATGAAGGTGTGATTAACGTCAACGACTTCTTCAAGGGACTGCAGTACCTTCAAAAAGCGTTCGTCCTGTCGTCCTACGAGGCCAAGGTGAAGAAGAAGAAAGGTGGGAAAGGCAGAAAGGTTGGGCAAGGGAAGACGAAGAAAGGGAAGTCTGTGGTTCCTCTTCCTATCTGCACACTTCCTCTCGACATCATGGATAAAAGACCAGATGGAGGGCCGCAGTTCATGATTGAAAATTACCAGCCGTTCACCGATACCAAGCGATTTGACCGCGACCATCCACCTTCTCACCCTGTGGAGGACGACTCGGCCTGGTACGTGGATGAGCCGCACAAGATCTACACCAACATCAACCGTTGTGTTCGAACCGGAGACTTCGAGTCGCTGTGTTTAGCGTTCAGTCAACGGGTCCCTGTGGACATCAGAGACCGCTTCTACAAAACACCACTCATGGCTGCGTGCAGCAGCGGGAGCTATGAGATGGCCGAGTTCCTCATCACTCTTGGGTATTGAGCACACACACAGCTACACAAACAAAAAGACAAACAGACGAACCAATGATAAATAGCGAGATGAAGTAACAGACAGACTGATGAACAGAGAGACAGGTACAGTAAAATATCAGATTTACAGTCTAGACAGATAAAGAGACAAGTGGATAGACAGATGAACAGAAAGACAGACTAAGATTATTTATATGTTTATATATTGTACATGTACATAATATCTCATTTGTATGCTTGAGTATATAATGTGTGTGTGTGTGTGTGTGTGTGTGTGTGTGTGTGTGTGTGTGTGTGTGTGCAGGGCAGATGTGAATGCATCCGATCAGTTTAAGTGGACTCCTCTTCATCACGCTTGTCACGCTGGACAACAGGACCTCATTAAGCTGCTAGTGAAACATGGAGCTGTGGTGGACGCCGTGGCTTTAAATGGAGCCACGCCCCTAATGAAGGCCATCGAGAGCTGCAGACTCACCTGTGTACGTCAGCTCATCACGTCCAACGCTAACGTACAGGCCACAAACAACAAGGGTACTCAGAGACAGAGAGAGACAGAGAGAGAGTGGTGTGTGTGTGTGTGTGTGTGTGTGTATGTGTGTGTATTTGCATGTCATTGCCTGTTGACATTTATTGTAAATAAAATGTCATTTAAGTCAACATCAGTCAGGTGAGTGTGTGTCTCTGATTATTAGAGCTGTCTCTCTGTGTTTGTGTTCAGGACAGAGCTGTCTGGACCTGGCCAGTGTGTATGGAGACCAGAGAATTATTGATTTGGTCAAAACCAGATTCGACAGCCTTCCCAAGTGCAAAGAGAATAAAAAAGAAAAAAGGGGAAAAGTGGGAGCAGCAGCTCAGAAAGCAGCGCCTCCTACAGGAGAGACAGAAAAACTAATGGAGAGAGAGGTTAATCATTACACCCCAACAAACTCCACCACACACGTCCACATTCCATCACACACCATCATTCTCCACTCAAACCATTATAATACACTACACACTCCATCACACACCATCATACTCCACCACACACATCCATAATCCATCACACACCTCCATACTCCACCACACACATCCATAATCCATCACACACCTCCATACTCCACCACACACATCCATAATCCATCACACACCTCCATACTCCACCACACACATCCATAATCCATCACACACCTCCATACTCCACCACACACATCCATAATCCATCACACACCTCCATACTCCACCACACACATCCATAATCCATCACACACCTCCATACTCCACCACACACATCCATAATCCATCACACACCTCCATACTCCACCACACACATCCATAATCCATCACACACTGTCATACTCCACCACACACATCCATAACCATTACATGCTGTCATACTCCATCACAGACCATCATACTACACTACACACCATCATACTCCATTACACACCATCATATACCTTTACACACAATCATACTCTATTACACACCATGATACTCTATTATACACCATCACACACCATCATACTACACTATACAGCATCCCACACTATCATAGACTATTACACAACTTCATTCCCCATCATGCTCCATTACGCATCATCATACACCATTACATTCCATCATACTCCATGACATACCTTCACCCACCATCATACTGTATATCACACAACATGACACGCCATTACACACCATCACACCTTCTCACATCATCGCACTCTATCACATTCCATCCCACTTTAACGCCTATTATAACACACCTGTGTGTTTGCAGGTTGAAGCTGTATTACCAGACCTAAAAGAGAAAAGAGTGAATGTGAAGGAACACATTATTACAGTGAACCAGCATGTCACAGTCACCACCAATACACACGACATTCACTTTACACCCAAGACGGTGAGTGTGTAGTGTATAGTGCACTAAATACCGTACAAACAAAACATTGTGGAAAATCTGTGTTTGTGTGTGTGTGTATGTGTGTGTAGGTGTGGGGGAAGAGGTTAGCATCGTCTGCTCATCATGTGGAGCGGAGAGTGGAGAGGAGGAATCGTCTCTCATATGAAGTGGACTTCAGTGACTTTGTGATGCCATTTAATAAAAACCTGATGAGGAAGCTGAGGGAAGTGGGCGTGGCTAATGACGATTAATAGAAGGAAGATTATAAAGGTGTCAAATTAAATGAATGAATAAAAGGGGAATATAAAATGTATTCATTTACTTGGATTCTGAAAAACAGTGGAGTGCAAGTGCAAGAGGTGGCATGACTGGGAGTGTGGGTGTGGTTGATGGTTGGGCGTGGCTGAGGAGACTTCATGTTTCCTGTTTAGAGTAAAAATAACTCAGGATTAAGACGAGGATGAGAAATTCATGATGAGCTCATTGAGGTCCGAACCTCACACTGAGAACAACACCTGTCTCTCTTTGCATCGTGTACTGTTCTCATCACTGCTTGAACACACACACACACACACACACACACACACACACACACACACACACACACACACACGCACATATACAAACACACACAATAACATGCATACACACTAGCACAGACACACACACACACACACACACACACACACACGCACATATACAAACACACACAATCACATGCATACACACTAGCACAGACACACACATACATACATATACACAAGTCACACATAAATACATGCATACACACTCGTATGTACACTCATACACAAACAGGGCATAAGGATGGATACACCCTGGATGGGGTATACACTAACTCATATACACAAACATGCACACACTCATATGTAAATACACATAAACACATGCCCAAACTATCCAACACATGCCCAAACTATCCACATACACACACACGTGTGTGTGTGTGTGTGTGTGTGTGTGTGTTTCCTGTAGGAGGTGCTAACACCACACCATGTTCACCACGTTCAGCCTCATGGGGGCGCTCCCTGCTCTGCCCTATGCTCAGCTAAGTCAGGGTCCAGTGTGATGTTACTGCGTCTGATCCTCAGGGTTTACTAGCTGTTCTGTCATTCAGCTCTTCTCCTCCTTCTTTATTATATTTTAATAAATCTCACCTTCTGGGGTTTTTAATTCCGACTGGAGAATATGTTTATCTGATATCAAAATCAATGTGCTGTCTGCAGGAACGTAAGCAGATCGTCTCGGAGGAACCTTGGTTCCGTTCGTTCTCATGAACAGATCGAATAACTGCTGAGCAAAACAAACACGCTCCAGAAACCTGAACCTGGAGTGGAACTGAAGAGCTGGAGCTCAAAGCCAGTTTCGCTCTCTTCCTCATCGTCCATATCATCTTTATTCAATCACCAAAAGGCGTTAAATTGATTATTCTACACCAGAGTGCTGCTGAATGCTAGATTCTGATCTACTGTAGGTCTGAAGATGCTGATTCATTTTCTAGATCCGCATCTCTGCAGTAGTGCATTTTGTCAAAACTTAAACTTGAAAAACTATTTTAACACTTTAATGGTACTTTTGCATCAAAACTCTACACACAAAGACCAGATGAATTGAATTTTTCTTTACACTCACTACACATCACCACACACTGATGTGATATACTTGCTTGTATGTTTTGCTAGACAGACGTGTGAGCCTAAAAGGTTTTGTGTGTGCATGCCTGTCTTTGAGAGCAGTGTGTTATGTGCTTATCTGGAGAACCAGGTACGGACAGATGTGGGAGGATTTCAACAAACATCCATATCCAAAACTACGCACACATAGTACAAACTTTTTAATTATTCCTCCTATAGATAGCGAGGTAAATGTACTGTAGTCTCTCTGTTCTCTTCCATCACACACACTTAGCCATCTGTGTTGAGCGAGTTGACCGACCCTGAAGAGCAAATGAAGTTTGTTCTATCTTGATAGCCATTGACCCCTGGTTAGTTTATTGAGGAACAGAATTTTCCATGACAAGTATGTGGCGATGAGAGCATGGGGATGCACGAGTGATCGAGTGCAGGTCCAGCTCTTGATAGGGATATAGTCCACAATTCTGAAGGCTTTACTTTACCTCCATTCACCCTAAATTCTCATCAGACTGAGAGGAAGACCTTGGGATGCAGTGAGGCAAACTTCAACAAACGGTGAAAAAAATTCTGTTTGTACAGTACAAGAAATAAAATTTGGTCTTTAAAGAACAGAGTTGGACTCTACTGTAGACTACAAGAAAAGTGGACAGGAACCCTGGCTCTTTGCAACCTTTAGTGTTGGGAGAATGAATGAGACTTAAAGACTACAATTGGACTCTACTGTAGACTTGGGCTCTAAAAGAATGTGGAGTGGGTCCATGGGGTTTGTTTCCCTTTACTGAGGTTGGAGGAAATTAACAAATTTGATGCATATAAGAAGCCCTTCATGATTTTTGTTTGTTTTAGTCCAAGATGATTAGAGATGTCGAAAGGTTGGTTAGAACAGAAAGAAAAAGAGAACAAGAAAAAAGAAATATAGAATAGTTGTGAATTGGGCTCCCTTTGAGTTTGTGCTAGGGACACTAAAACAACACACACAGGGACAGGTCAATTCTCACATTCTCTCCAGGGGGTTAAGACAGATCCTGACGTGGATGGCTGCCCACCTCGAAGAATGACTGCCCACCTCAAACACCCTTCGCCCCCGTCATACAGCTCTGCAGCACATGCAAAAACACCAATCCTGATCTCAACTCAACATCGCATATCAGAGCATAAACCAACAAAATACAAACAATCTAACAAAAAACTAAATAAAATAAAAACAGACAGTCCCATCAGTAGTGGGCCCATGCTGGACAGCTCCACTCTGTATGTGATAATGCCCCTGGCAGGGTCAGCTGGAATAGACTGTAAACCCGGAGAGCTGGAGCAGGCTAGCAAACAGCTGGCAGACTGAAGACATACATTTGAAGACGAACTGCTCGTATTTTTCTATGGAATTTAGGCCAACGTCACATGACCTGAGGAGATGGCTCACGTCTATCCTGGGAACTGACTTTCACTAAAACTGGCCTGAAGAAAATCATATGATGCAAAATGCATCCAGATGTCTGGAATAATTATCGTAATCAAAAGTATGGGACATGGATCAAAATGTTGATTGCAAAATCAAATCTATTTCATTCCTGATTTATCAGGAAATACATTGAAATCCTCCTTTTTGTTATCTATTGGGGTGAGATTTGATGTGTGAATTAGGTACAAGTCTCCTGAGTACACCAGAGGGACTGCAAGTATGACACTGAACCTGAAGATTTCTACCTTGTGAAATGTGTTCCATCGCCCCTGTTGTATGTGAATGGAAGCTCTGCATGCAGCTGTGAGCAAATGCTACAGTGATAGACAAGGTGTGTGCATGCACAAAACCTACTGCTACAGATTATTCGCCAGTAAATGTGTTTCACTGTAGGCGGCATGGAGGTGTAGTGGTTAGCACTGTTGCCTTGCACCTCAAGGGTCCGGGGGTTGATTTCAGGCCAGGCTCGATGCCCATCTCTCTGTGCATGGAGTTTGCATGTTCTCTCAGTGTTTGGTGGGGTTCCTCCGGGTACTCCGGTTTCCTTTCACATCCCAAAGATATTCAGATTCCCATACTGCCCGTAGTGTGAATGAATGTGTGAGTGTGTGTACGGGTGAGTGTGTGCACCGCCCTGCGATGGATTGGTACCTTGTCCAGGGTGTACATGTGTTCACATGAGGGCGTGTAACCCTTATGCCTTTAGTTGGGGCACTTCTCATGCTAAGGGACAAAGAAGATAAGTGGAAAGTTTCGGGTTAGATGTCATATGAATGAGACTGGCAATGCACTTCTAACCCAGCTGTAAAGTACATGCTACAAGCAAATGCTTATGCAATGCTGTTAAATTATGTAGTAATGTGTAAGAGAATTGTGTAATGCATTAGACTTGACTGGGAAGGAAAAAATTGGTTATCTGTATGTGAAACTTTCCAAAGATGATCGATGTCTATGCTAAAGAATTATGGCTTTAGGGCAAGAATGATGTAGATTACTTCAGGGAACTGAAACAGGGGTGATCACCCAAAGTCAGATTTTAGGCCCTGTAATTGGTGGGATTACCCATGTGTTTATGTGCAGCAGCGGATGAGAATGCAATTGCAGCCTCAAGGATATAGTGGGTTACAGTAATATGACCCCTATAGTCATATTACTTATGCATTTTCAGTGCTTTTATTGGAACAGAAAATATCGTATTTATTTGCAGCATGGTGAATAAAGTACAATGCTATATTACTTGAAACATCACTGTAAAAAGTTGTTCTAAACCCCTCACCTCTACTTCCTACACAAGGCAAAGAATAGAATAGAATGCCTTTAATTGTCACTATGCACATATACAATTCGCACCATATACATGTACAATGAGATTGAGAGCATCTCACTACTCAGTGCAACAATAAACAATACACACAGACATTCAGACATTAAACCATTAATAAAGAAGAGGACCACTGGTGCATTGCCCACTGTTAATCGAGTGCATTCTCCTTAGGGTTTGATCTACAGAAATGCCACTACAGAATCCAGATTTATAACTGTTCATGAACAGATTAGCATTTCGTATAAATTTCGTAGCATTTTCAAAACAGCTCATGAAATTCTAAAGCAGAACCGCTACCAAGTAATTTCTCTGCCAAAACAGAAGAGCTGATAGAATATCGCCTGAAGCCCTTCATTGACAAAGAATAAAACAGTTAACAACTACATTGATTCCAGATTATAGGGCAAACACATTTCTCACCATCCATCATTTCTGAATTACTAGATGTAATCCTATTACCAAAATCAATTGCAGTCTGCAAATATGATGCTCAGACTAACAATACTGATCGGATTCCAAAGGGAAATGTAGCAACGGATGCAGCAGCAAAGACAGCTTGACGAGAGAAAAGGGAAACCATAACCTGTGTCTCTAACCCTACTGTAACCCCAACAGCAGATTTAAGTGATGTTAACACCAGAGGAGAAGTAGGTTTGGAGGAAAACAAGTACAGTGCATACAAGGAGTATGGTATACTGTAGTTCAAATACAGGGATAGGGCAAAAACCTCAACCAGGGGTATCCAAAAACATATGTGTGGATGAATTGCAAAACCATTATTGTGCAAAACCATCCTCTACTTTGTCACTGATCCAAACGCAAGATCCACCAGTGCACGTGCGACTGCATGATCTGCAGCTACTGTAGGAGACTGGATGAAGGACTTTAGGGGAAGAACTAAAAAAGCAAGGAGGTGGTAAATCCTACCAGGTGTCCGTAACAACATAAACAGCAGTGAAAGTCACAGAGAGAGTTATGTGGATTTATTCCCGTCCAAGAGTGCACCAGAGCCTGAGGATGTGGCAGCTGGGCAGACCAGCGTCACTAATAACAAAGATAAATATTGAGGTTTGAGGTTTGTATGCAGGTTGTTTCTACATACCAGATAATTTAGGCTGATTAAAGTAGTACAACACATGCATGAGGTAATATACATTCCACCTGCTGTTAATGATTCATGGTTTTCTTGTCTTACCCAGGTCTGGGGGAGTGAGAATATTGGTTAATACATACAGCACTTCCTATTGTTGTCATATGCCTTACTGCTTAAATTTTTTTCTCTGTCTCTGTGTCATTATGATGACTCTAGGTGAGTTTGCCAAAGAATAATAAAGGAACGTGTAATGAAAAATATGATTTATTGAATTCATATTTTATTAATTACCATGTCTCTCTCTGAGAGAGAGAGAGAGAGAGATAGAGAGAAAGAGAGCACTTTGAGAGCACTCTCACCGTGTCCTTGAGAACATTGTGTGCATTAAGTTACAGTATGTGCTTATGAGAATTTTAGTGACCATCCATATCCAAAACTGTGGGGGGTACACCCTGGACAGGTGCTAATCCATTGCTGGGCACACACAAATACACTAACTCACACACTACAGGCAATTTGGGAACACCAATTAGCCTAACCTGTAGGTCTTTGGGAGGAAACCGGAGTACCCGGAGGAAACCTACCAAGCACAGGGAGAACATGCAAACTCCATGCACATACAAGGGAATCATGCCTACACCACTGTGCCGCCCTGTGCACACACACATAGCAAAAAATTTTCATTCTTCAATTAAATTATGTAAATCTAGTCTCTTTGATCTCTTCCTTCAAATACACTTAGCATCTGATTGGAACGACTTGGAAAGCCACTATCAGACAGAGGGGGATATGCAGAGGGATGTACTATGTATTGAGGACTGGCCTGCTCCTGCATCTATGTCACTACAGGCCTCCTTCTTCGAATAGAGATAAGCTATGTTTCGGTTGGGAATTCGATCACAGATCTTCCAACACCATGCTGAAAAGAACTCTTTAGTGGAGTTGAAGAACAGTGAGTACATTGTTAGTTACACTGCAAAAAATGCCATCTTACCAAGTGAAATATTCTTAAATCTAGACAAACCTATCTATAATTTCTTAAAATATGTTTACAACAAACCAAATATGAGACTATTAATCCTATTCCTAGTCAAATGTTAATAAAATTGTAAGAGAAAAAAAAAGTATTCCTATTGCCAAAGAATTTTGCTTCTTTCAAAAAATGTATTCCTAAAATCAGGGAAATTATCTACCAAAATAAGAAGAAATCTTTGTTGAACATTTTAGTAAAATGAGATTCAATTAGGTTTGAAAGTGATAAATTTGGTTTGTTCAAATCGTATTTTATGTATGTTTAGCTAATTGTAACTATATTTAAGATATTTTCTTTGAAAATTCCATAAATAGTGGATAGACAAGGACTAGGTTGTGTACCACAGGAGCCCAGTGGAAACCTACTTTGTCCCTAATGACGGTAAACCAGGAATGCTCTGGTCAGTTCCTATGGTCATTAGGAATAAGGATGTTGTGTAGAGTGTTGAGGAAGGTGATATAGGGAGTGACAGTGATATAGGGAGCGGCATGATAATAAAGGACACCATTGTGCATAACGACTGCACACATAGCAATGTTACCAGCAGGAACATTAATGATTCCATGGTATCCGGTGATGTTCCTTATTGTAGTATGTTATAAGCCAGCTTCAACAATCTTGAGGAATATGTAGTGTGAATAGATATAAAGCAGTCGGTACTGACAGTGAAATACAGCACCATTGAGAGGACAGCATTATGCTAGCTGCATATATTCACAGCGCAGATGTTTCACTCTGACAGTGCCCAAATGCAGAACAGCCATCTTTTTCCTTAAACAAAGGGGTTGTCTATCATTTCTGCAAAACCATGATGTAAAAAAATCACCAGATGATACTTGCTGCAGTGTAGTGGCTTAGATTAAACTGGACCCTTGGCTAATCCTCCCTAAAAGACATCCCGTGGTTGACCACATGATCAGCCAAAGTGGCCTGGGTCTCATCTGTAAGGGTTGCACTTACTCACCCTCGTCTTCTTTCACTCTCTCCATTATTGGTCTCCATTGTTGTCCAAACCAAGATTTCTAACATGTGGTCTATTTTATTGTTCTGAAGCTCAGAACAATTTAGCCATAAGTGTTTTTATGGGTGTGGCATTTGAAAGCCTGTGTCTTCCAAAAGAAGCATTCACAATAATAATTTAATTTTAATAATTAAACTGTGTTTAATCTTTTGCAAAATATATTATTTAAAAATTGGACCACAAGTGTAAAACAGTTGCATAGAAAGGCTATACGAGTTAGTGGTTTTAATATCTGTGCCAATTTGTGCTCTCATTTTTATACATTATTAGAGGTTTACCCGAGGCTCTGCCCGCATGCAGATCCTGACGCCTGTGTGCATTTTCCTGAAAATGGAGTGTGCGGTAAACTCGCTGCCGCTATTTATGCTGCTCCAGTGCTTTGCCAGCCCATACTTCTGCCTGTCATATGAAGTTGATGATGACACTGCGTGCTGTTGCAATCTGGTAGGAATGCTGATGATGATGGTGATGGAATGCCTGTGCCGGCTAAACAGAATTTCTGTTTTATAGATACTTATATCATAGAGTATGTTTTTTTATAGTAGAGGTTTGGGATTTGTATAGAGGATATTTAATGAATCAAATATTATGACTTCTGGTAAAATGCTGTAAATTAATCAGATACAATTGTGATTAATTTTTGTGATTTCCTCAGTTAGTGGCTATTAGTAGTTTCTTCTGACTGCCCAACTATAATAATTTTCTAGCAAGCTAATTTACCAAGGCTGCTCAGACACTGTACACATTCTGCTCGGTTTTTATCCCTGAATCAGTTGCTCATAAATAATTGTATAATCAGCCTGACCTGTTGTGGTTTGAGGTGCGGTGTGAGCAGGTCCATGCTCCAAATTCCCACAATTCAGTTAAAACTCACCTCAACAGAGTGTCTGCCTGGCCTAATGTGCTAATTAGCTCAATTAGCTAACCTATGCAGGCAGAGTGGAGGTGGAGTGATAAAAGCACATTTTAATTGTAATGTTAAAACCACCCACATTCTGTGTGGTCACATGACACAACGTAAACAATCAAAATACAGCAGTGAGAGGTCCGTAGTGACGAAGTAGCAGATTTTTAGCCTCAGCAAACAGTAAAGTCTATGAATATGCAAGTTGGAATCTAATAAATATGCACGTATGCAAATTAGCAAGTCTGGCATTTGATTTATATGCAGTGAGAAAAAAGCAACATCTTCCAACTGCATGTGAACAGAGTGACGAGTGGCTCTTTCTCACACACACATACCTCCCTTTTGCTGTGCTCATCATTCTTGTGCCCTTCAGCACTTTCTCTCCATTTTACTCGCTGTTTTATTTCCTCTCCTTGTGTCCTGTCCTCATATGACAGAATCTGCCATCAGATTATATTTCAAATTCTTTCCTCATCTCTTTTTCAGACCTGACCCGACCAGATCTCTTTCTCTCTCGCTCTCATTCACTTACACACACATACACACAGGATGTTAATGTGCAGCACTGAGACATAAAAACCTTGAGTGTTATTGATCAACTCCTATTTCTCCATCATGGTGTGAGTGTGTGTGTCTCAGTGGGACTGGATTGTGTGTGTGTCTGATTGCTTGAGAGTGTGCATAATCAGGGCAGGACACACCCCTGCTTGAAGGCAGTAATTATCTCTACCCTCCCCCTTTCTGTGTGTGTATGTGTGTGGTGCTAATTACCTGCATTTTGGCTTATTTGAAACTGAATGCTTGTGTTAGAATCTGGTATCTAAGCAAAGAGAATCAAAGAGCTCATCCGTGATTTGACCTTTTCACCTTTAGGGTAAAGCCCTGGATCATTAATGACGTCACTCCCTTATACAATAAAAGCCAAAAACCCTGGCCACTCCCAAATCACAAAATTATGGCTTTACATGTCATGTGACCCCTGTTTCTTTTTAGTGATTGGGACGTCACGTGACTCCTCACAGTAGACGAATTTAGATATTAGTCGAACTTGAATGTTTTGTCTTGTTTTATTTCTTGATTTTAATGGATGTCTCCGTGAGGCGTCTCTGCGGGGGATTCACGCACTAGGTGATCACGCCCTTCGTGACGTCAGGGTACGTCGCCATCTTCCCTGTGGGTGGGGATTCACTCCCGAGCCCAGAGTAGAGGATGGATTTGTTGTGAAAGGAGCTGAACTCCTCGGACTGAGAAGATAATAAACACAATTACACACACACTCTCCCACATACATACACACTTGTACTCAAACAGAGCGAGTTTCATCCTGAGTGTTAAAGGTAAGATTAGAATTTTATATCTCTTTCAGTTCTCTTTAATCTCGACTTTATCACGCGCACAGGTGAGGATTACTCTCTCACACACACGCACACACACACAAACACTATGTTTGTGTTTGTGTGTTTTATATTGTCGACTGTTTGAAAATGCAGTAATAAAAAGTGCGCGTTTTGAGGTTTGATAACATGGATTTCAGCACCGCGGACAGCTCCACGAGCGCACCCGTAACACTCACCTTATAATTAAAGAACGTAAAGAAAATGATCAACATTAAATCCACAACATCGACTCAATGCATGACTTTCTTCTCAAAGTAGCACAGATTCTCTCTCTCTCTCTCTCTCTCTCTCTCTCTCTCTCTCTCTCTTTCAGTCGGACTCTGTCCTAATCTACACACTCAGGTGTGATTAAAAGTGAAATATAGCATACTTACTCCACTGCCAGAGCTTGTGCTCATTCACTCATCGAGGTTTATGTTCTAGATGAAAATGCCAGACTGTGTCCTCATTCCCATCTCGTTTTTTTTTTTCTCCGCACAAAATATAGTGTGTACTTTTATTCTTTCTTTCTTATGGGCTGTGTCCTGATTTAGATAGGGTTTTTTTTTTTCGTGTACTTTGTTCATAGGGGGATTCGCAACTATGTCCTGATTGATTCTGCAAAGTGTACTTTGCTGCCAGGCGTAAAAAAAAAAAAAACAGAGCATGCCCTGATTCATAAAATGACTTGTGCTTTAGGGAAAATAATGGTTCTTTTCATAAAAGAAATTCAAGGATGTGTCCTAGTTCATCGAGTAGTCTTCTCAATGTGTTAACATGCAATCTGTTACAAAATCCTCTAGAAAAAAAATACCCCTTTCTTTTTATTTATGTAATGTAATTAAGCAATATCACACCAGAGGGAGTGCTGTATAGCTGGATATAGCACGGCTGTGACGAGGGTGTGGCCTGAGAACCGAAAGCATCACAGCTTTGCTATATCCACCAATACAGCACGACCTTGAGTGTTATATTGCATTATAAAACAGTTACCTATGCACCATTTATTATCAACAGATTATAATTTGTGTGCTTATTTTGTACTATTTAGCCAAAAGGCAAGGAGAATAAACCATTGAGGTTGACAGGCCTGTAAATCTCATCAAGTTTCTCTTTATGTTTCTCTTTATATTTCACTTATTTCACTTTAGAATATCGCTGAATTAACTTTCAGGTTAAATTCCAAATAATGTTGAATGGAAAGCTAGTGCACTATGTACAGTCACTTGTACCACACTCAAATATGTTTGAGAGCGATTTGAAGTTCAGACTCATGTTAGGAGCTAGTTACCTTATTAAATAAAAGAACATTGAAGGTTTAAAGGCGCTTTGGAACGACTTGAAAGCAGTTATTAACTAGACAATGTGTTGTTTAAGATGACAATACGTTACCAGATGTGTGTTCTTGCTGAAAGTTCGCCCTGAATGGTTTTGAATGTGGGTTTTGGCAGGCAGCTGCTCTCCTCATTGCTGCAAACTGTAAAGACCTAATTTCACCCATGCTGCAACCGACAGTTAGTATTCTTGACAGTTATTAGAACACCTGAGATGTGGAGTGATATCCCAGTGCTGTTACCGTCCATTATCATCACGCATGGAATACCTCTTGTCCAATCAGAATACTCGGTTGGAAATAACTGTTGTAAAATCATGTTTAGAGATGTCTATGTATCGGCTGTGTCCTGAATCAGTGAGTAAGGTGCTGCTTGGTGTTATATATAATAAATATAAACTGTATGCTCTGTGCTTTTTGTAAGAGCAAACCGTACTTAAGTATGTGATTTGGGACACAGTCTAAGAGAGCCTTGGCGCTGTGTTTGTTAATGCACGTCACTGTCTTTTAATCTAATTTGAGCTCAGTGGGCTTTTTTTCTTCCTCCCTGGTTATGATTTAAAAACACATTCAATGCAATAGAAAGTGAGTAATTGAGTGATGGTATTTGACAGGCTTATGTGTAGAATGAAAATGTGTTCATTGTCTTTTCATTATCAAATTATCCTCGTTTGGTTAAACGCAGCTTGTTAGCTGATAACTCAGGGAGAGAAAGAAAGAGAGTAACAGAGCTTCTCCCCCCTTCTCCTGAGCCTGTGATCAGGACTGAAGTACAACCACTCCACTAATAACTTCGTCTTCATCTTTATCATCTGGAATAATCCATTTCAATAACACGACCATGTCACAGCTTTGTATAATTAACAAAAAATCAAGCCTTTCATCAGCAGGTTTTTATTTTACAAATACTGGGTTAAAAATAATGAACCCGTTTCAGGTCTAGTTATAAAACTAATAAAAATATGCAAAAGTTTAGACATTTCTGTTTGAGCAGTGTTTTTTTACGTGTTTAAATAACATGTTTAAATTACGTGTTTAAATTCCTGTGAATGTGTGAATACGGAAAAAGTAGGGGAAAGTCTTATAAACCCAGTTATTTCCTGATAGAGAATATTAATCATCATCATTCTTACATCAAGCTTTTTAAATTAAAGGCAGAATTTTAACTGATATAAAGCAAAAAAGTAGATATAATAGCAATTAACAGCAGGCTTAGGTTAAACTTATTAAACAGAAATGCACACATCTACAAATTTTATCATAGAATATTGCAGTAACATGGACATTATATCAGAAGCTGCATA
>QMIH01000748.1:185537-219705 GCA_003987875.1 Clarias batrachus
AATTTCACACAACCTTTTTAATCATATAGTGACACACACACACACACACACACACACACATACACACTCACTCTCACACACACACGCACACACAAACACAAAATTTCACACAACCTTTTTAATCATATAGTGACACACACACACACACACACACACACACACACACACACACACACACAGTAATTCTATACCTCAGAGACATCAGACTGACAGCATCAGTATAACATTATTATGAAGCTCTTCAGTGTGTGTTTCTCTGTCATGTGTGTTAATCATGTATGTGTGTGTGTGTGTGTGTGTGTGTGTTGCAGTCGTTGGAGAGTACCCGGCGTATGCTGCAGCTGGTGGAGGAGGTGAGAGCACTAACACATACAATACAGCAACTTGATTGAATGAGTCTGATTCGGTGATTTAAGCTTCTAGCACATCAGATGTGTCTCAGTGTGTGTTTGTGAGGTCACAAAAAAAATCTTTAAAAAAAAAAAATTCATTATTATTTTGCTTCCTTTTGATTGGTTTCATGGAAAGCAATTCTAACCCACTCAATTATCAGTTCTGACTGAGAACATTTTCAGGTTCAGGTTCTGCTTGAACCTGAAAATGTCTATTATGACTATTTCATATCATATCATTTGTAATATTCAGATTTTTGCATAATCTGATGAATGATTAAGAAATTGTTTTGTGATCAGTCTGTGATTTCTGCTCGTGTAGTGAAATAATGAAACGACGTGAGAGTATGAAAAGTTAACGAGGATCATCTGCTCTATTTAGAGCGATGGAGCTTTATTGTCCTCAGGGGAATTATTGCACGCACACACATTACATATACACACACACACACTCAGACACACATATTTCCGCTTTGCCATGTTTACTGCTGTAATCTAATTTTAGTTTCCACTTTGTGCCACTTGACTGATTTCTCATAATGAAGTGCGAGCGCAGAGACGGCCTCAGGCTGCACACTCCGCTTTAATTCAATGCACTTTATTTAAAGTCAAATAAATTCAGTTTATCCTCATGGGGACAACCGGTTGCCTGGCGCTCCGACCATCGTCGTCATCATCATCATCATCAGCAGCAGCAGCACACGACATATGGAAAACCGAATTACACAGCAGTGTGACCCGAGAGAGGAACAGAGAGGAAGATGATCAGAGGTGTCTGCCTAGATAATTAAAAATAATCCAAATCATTTTTATTAGACTCAGTTTTAACAAAGCAAACCTGACCGCAGTAAACAGTGTCAGTGCCTCTTACAGCCACAGGAGGGTGCTGTGTTCACTGTAGCCTGAGTCAGCTAACAGACCATCGGCCTTGGTTTCTTTTCCGACTAGACATCAAAGTGTTGTCGTAGAAACGTTGTGTGTGAAATGTGTCATTTGCAAATGTTTTTTTTTTGATTGATTCACTAAAGTGATTGAGGTTGCACATTTGAACAGGTGAATGAATCGTTTAACTTACTTGACTCAAATGACTCTAAGATTCAAATACTGTAAATCTGGTTTGTACATTACTAAGTTGCGATGTTAGATTAGTTTTTTTTGTACAAGCTCTAGTGGGTTTTTTTTTAATAGGTTGGATACAATATTTATCTTTCTTCTTCTTTCAGATCCACTTCTTTAAAAATACATCTGTTCTTTTTAACTTCCTCAGTCTAATTTGTTCGCTTGAGGTTTATATAATGCTTCTGCATCCAGACTGTTCTCCCAGAATGAGAATAAAAATGTTCTGCTTAGACTCTGTACGGGTTCTGCTTAGGTTCTGCTTAAAATGTGTTCGGGGACGAACAGGAGAATCCTTTAGAGTGCTCGGATCATACTGTTTAAGCCTGCAGCTGATGTAATTACAGAAAGATTTTTATGAATCACAGTGTGAGAGTTCAGGCTCTTCACATCAAATCTTTGCATTTCAGGAACTGATTTTTATTTTCTTTTGCCGTATCAGAGTAAAGATGCTGGGATCAGGACTTTGGTCATGCTGGATGAACAGGGAGGTAAGAGAAAGGAGAAAATAAACGTGTCACGATTCCTCAGTTCTCCATACTCTCCGTCATCTATCTTCTACATCTTCTCAATCCATGTTCTCAATCATTTTCATTCTACTGCATCCTTTCTATCATACCTACATTCTCCATAATTTCTGTCCTTTCCTTCCTTTCCATCTTTTCTGTTCTCTTTATCCCCTCCTTCTTTTCCATGTTCTCAATCCTTCTTGATCCTCTATATCTCTACAGTGTCTGTTCTTATTTATCCATCCACTTCAAATTCTTTGTCTTGTCCACCTTCTCAGTCATTTCCTTTCTACTCCATCCTTTCCATCCTCCAGCTCACACTGATGGATGAGGTGAGAAGAGCACAGCTCCATCATTAGAGGATCTCCATTTTATAATCTGAAACCCACTCACACACACACACACACACACTCACACACACGCGCACACACACACATTGTCTCTTCTTCCTCATGATAACATGGATAATCATTAAACAGGGATTATCAGAGTAATTACTGCTAATTATTACTTTTCTAAGTATTGTTAATTAATTGTCTCTCTGTAGGTGTATAATTACTGACTGTAGGCCATCTGTATCGCTGCGCAAAGTATTGGCGCCCCTCTAAAACCTTCATAATTGTGAAGGGAACAGTAAGATGTCTTACTAACACTGCCATGCGTTTGTGTGTGTGTGTGTGTGTGTGTGTGTGGCTTTAATAAAGATTTGGTCCACCATTCTTTAACTGAACTCGTGATTAATTCCAGAACAACTGGAGCGCATTGAGGAGGGCATGGATCAGATCAACAAGGACATGAAGGAAGCAGAGAAGAACCTGACCGACCTTGGGAACCTCTGTGGGATCTGTCCCTGTCCCTGTAACAAGTATGTCACATCTCACTCTCACTTTTACCATCATTAGGTAATAAATGGCACGGATGTAGCACAGTGATGTCGATTCCCATCTGCAGTAGCCATGTATATTACACACATGCTCATAATTCAGTTCAGTCCAGTTTTATTTACTGTATATTGCGCTTTAAACAATGATCATGGTCACAAAGCAGCTTTACAGAATTGAAAAAAAAAAAGGTTGAAAGGAAAAGTTTGAAAAGGGTAATTATCAGTAATAATGATCAGTTTGTCGCTGATGAACAAGCCAAGGCCAACGGTGGCAAGGAAAAACTTCCTGAGATGGCAATAGAAAGAAACCGTGAGGGGAACCAGACTCAACATGGAACCCGTCCTCATTTGGGTGATATCAGATTGATCTGCAGTCATACTGTGTGTTATTGTAGGCTGCTGGAAGTTCAGTATAACCGGAAATTTGGTTAAGTTATTAAAAGAAAGTCTAATAACCTCTCGCTTCTTCTGTGTAGAGATTTTAAAATTTAATAATTTCTCTTTCTTTCTCTTCGTTTCCCAGCAATGAGTAGTTATTAATGAAGCAGGAAGATTTGTAACATTTTCCTTGTTAAATAATTTACACTTGAATATAAATGATAGAGATCTTGGCAGTATGTGTGTGTGTGTGTGTGTGTTTTAGTGTAGAATGGAACAGCATTGTGAGCTCAGTAATACCCCCGTCTATGAGTTTTATTTCTGATCTATAGTCCGAGTCGGCGCCGTAAGTCTGAGTTCCTCAGTAAGTGTTTTTAACTCCCTGAGCCGCGTGGAAGGTATCGGCAAAGTGGAGGAGGTAAATAATGGATTAGTGATGAGGATGAGTGGAAGGAGAAGGGTGTATTAGGGTTTGATATCTGATGAAATAAGAGCGTTGTCGATGGAGCACTCAGACCTTTTAAGGTGTACGAGTGTCAGATTCCCCAAACAGGTCACAGATCAGGTTTACTATGAGACAAAAAAAAATCCACAACAATCTAATCTTTTACATCACATCTGAACCGCTAAGATCAGATACCAGTCCAAACACTGGCTTTTACCCCAACTGTATTCCTCTCTCTCTCTCTCTCTCTCTCTCTCTCTCTCGCTCTCTTAGACTGAAAGAGCGAGGACAGAATTGGGGAAACAATCAGGACGGCGTTGTCTCCAGCCAGCCGGCTCGTGTGGTGGATGAACGTGAGCAGATGGCCATCAGCGGGGGATTTATTCGCAGGTCTGCTTTTATATCAATACGATAATTAAATTGATATTTTGGGACCCTGTTCCCTCTACTGGAGAATAATGTACACTGCAGAGCACGCTGTTACACGGAGAAAGGATTGAGTCTGATCAGGAATGTGAGTGTAGGACGAGTGAAACATCACAACGTAGACCTGAATTCACCCGCAGACACTCTTTACCCAGTCTGGCAATCCTCGGAAGTGTGAACAACACGAAGGTGATGTTAATAACAGACGCGTTATCTGACCCTGAACACCAGGAACTTAAATACTGACAGAGTTTTCGGACTAAAGCACACGACCTTGAAAATGACCCTAATGTTACAGTGAGATTGTTTAGAGATATTCACTACATATGAACTGTGTGCGTTCTGTCCTGCCAATGCACATCACAAATGTATAATGTGTGTGTGTGTGTGTGTCTCCAGGGTAACAAATGATGCACGGGAGAATGAGATGGATGAGAATCTGGAGCAGGTTGGCAGCATCATCGGGAATTTGCGTCACATGGCTCTGGACATGGGCAACGAGATCGACACTCAGAACCGCCAGATCGACAGGATCATGGAGATGGTAATGAAAACTCGCACATATTCACTTATTCGATGCTGTGAATATAAAATATACAACATGTATGAATGAATCAGACATTTTTGACACACTTTGACAGAAGCAGTGTTATAACGTATATATATATGCGGGGGAAGTCAAAAATGATTCGCACTCTTCAGTGCGTTTTATCAGCGATTTCCTGTCAAGGCAACAGTCACTGCTGTGCAGGTGTGAATGTGTCCAATTTTTTGCTTACACTGCAGTTAGTTCATTTGTCACTGCAGTGTAAGCAAAAATGGATGCCCCACTTGTGATTCGCCTGAAAGAAGAGTAGCATGCAGTGATTTGTTTTGGTGACCTGAGGGTGCACCTGGTGCCGTAACAACTCACGGAAGAGCATAAACAGAAGCGTTTGGATATCGGCAATCAAAATTTGGACCGATACTCTAAGGAAGGTGAAAGTTTCTCATTATAGGTGACGATACATGTATATTTCTCTACGAGCCTGAGAGTATACGGCAGAGTATGGAGCAAAAATATCCTCAATCGCCCGCCGAGAAAAAGGTCAAAAGTCATCATCAGCTGGAAAATTCATCAATGCTTACAGTTGTCTGGGATCCTCAAGGGCCAGTATTAGAACAGTAACAGGATTTAACAGTCAACAGTGCTTGTTACAGTGGAACACTTATTGAAGATCTGAAGCCTAAACTTCGGATTAAACACAGAGGACTGCTATCCAAGGTTCTAATGATTTTGCATGACGATACACGTCCGCATACTTCTGCTGACCCTGTCGCCGGGCTGCAAAGATTTCGTTTTGACGTGTTAAAGCAGCCCTAGGAATATGAAGATTGACTTCTGATAAAGAAGTGAAGACAGCGGTGCATTCATGGCTCGCAGTTCAGCCTTTTTAATGACGCCTACGAAAGTGTAGAAATCTTTTATGAAAATTAATTAAAATAAATGTTACAGGTCATTTTTGACTTGTCTTTGTGAATTAGTTTACATTGTATAATTATATATATTTGATGTTTCTCAGGCTGATTCCAATAAAACGAGGATCGACGAAGCCAACCAGCGCGCCACAAAAATGCTGGGAAGTGGCTAAACGCACGGAGAAGTTACTTTTATCCTTCTGTCCCACTTGCTGTCTGTTTCCTCTTCTATATAGTCACTTGATAGCTTTACACACACATATACACACACACATCATAGAAATTGCTGTTCTGTGTTGTATAGCGGTGATGAGTCATAATTCATGATTCATTGCTTTTAAATGATCCTTTTAGGTGAATCATGTGAATTGATTCACGATTACAAAAAATCTCACACTGATTCTGCATTCAGAATTTTTTTTCTTTCTCTTGGTTGCAAAAGTACAAATTTGATGTCTCGCAAACAAGGTGTCTCCTTTCACCCTTATATGGACAAAACAAGCACGATTTGTAGTATGCCTATAGTTTATAGTAAGTTATAGGTCTTAATCGTCTAATCAGCTTGGCGACTCGAAAGCGCTGAATCCGTGTAATCCCTCCCACGCTGTAAATACACACTCACGGCATTCCGTACGTCTACCTGTATGTATATAAGCAGTGCATTTCTGATGACTTTATCTCACGTGTAAAGGGTTTCTTTTTGTTGTTGTTTTTTTTATATATATATTTTATGAATGAGCTGTAACAAGAGATTGCTACTCTGCTTAGCACCTTCGACTTTTCACGCTCTCTCTCTCTCTCTCTCTCTCTCTCTCTCTCTATATATATATATATATATATATACTGTATATGTCTTTACTTAATATATCATTATATATTGTATGCACACTCGGAGTGAATCGCCAACAGTAGTGTTGTGTAGTTTGTGTCTTCAGCTTTTTATCTAAATGTTGAATTTGCACATGAGTAATATTGGGAAATAATGAAGAAGGGAAACAGAGAGTTTGGAATGAATTATGTGTATGCATGTGTGTGTGTGTGCGTGTGCGCGTGTGTGCATGTGTGTGTGTGTGTGTGAGAGAGAGAGAGAGAGTGTGTGTTCCAGTATGTCCATGTTCAGAGTGTTTGATAAAGCAGCAGGTGAAAACATACACAGGGTTTCAGAAGGAAGCGAAAGGCATGTGAGATTTCAACCACTTTACCAATCGAAAGCCATAATGCGCTTCAACACTGCAGTTGATCTAATTTTAAGCAAACTCTTACATTGTCTATGGAGAATATTGTGAAGAAAATAAATACAATAAAGTTCAACAGTACTCCTGTGGACCTACTGTATGTGTGTGTTTGCTTCAGTTCTGTTCTGGAGGAAACGTCTATTCCACATCATTTATTCATCTTTTCTGATTTTAGAGCATTATTTTTTAGAGGTTTTAAGGAAACAAGCAAGTGTATGGTTTAACATGTCTATATGAGTGTGGAGAGTAGAGATCCTCTAAACTGTAAATGAGCAGAACATCATGTCTGGAACAGAAACATTTCAGCACTATTTTCAGCCCCACTTTAAATAAAGGTGTGACAAGCTGAAGCGTTGGCACTGCGGTGATGGTGCGACCATGCTGGAAAAGCTACACGTCACTCCAACTCACTGATCCTCTTTTAGCTCTGGATTATGTTGGATTAAGTTTGAACACACACACACACACACATATACACAGATTGAGCTTTCTGTTTGTCTGGTGTTACAGGAAATTATGTGTAGTTTTTTAAATCGTTAATTCAAAATATTACAATCTATCAATATAAGAGTTACAACAGGAGTAAAAATATCTGTCTTTTGTTTAATTTTCTTTCGTGTCATCTCTCTCTGTCTCTCGCTCTCTCTCTCTCTCACACACACACACACACACACACACACACACACTCCTCAAGTAATCCTCTCCAGCTCTGACCTGTGTCTCAATCCCATTTTCAGTGCGTCTTGTTCACTTCCCCTTACCTACGACCCCTTGGTCATTTTAAAGGCAGTTCTAGGTCACAACATACAGAATGCGCTGCTGCACTTCAGCTGTTGTTCATTAAAGTGTAAGGAATGCTTATTTACCCTCTCTGGGTTTATTCCTCTATCTGGAGGGGGATGGAGTTTATAGATGCTCTGGAATGTGAAGGAAGAGGCTGTTCTGGTACACACTTCACATTTCAAGGTGTTATACACTTTAGAAAGCGATAAATGTCTATAAAAAAGAGCTTTGTAGATGAATGAATTAAAAGATTACCAAAGAGTTAAATGGAGAATACCAATATGTAATAAATAATGAATAAACAAATCAAGTTAATATTTTCATTCATCTTCTATACTGCTTATCCTATCCCAGGAAACTTCGGGCACAAGGTATATGGACGGGTCTAATCCAGCAATTCAAGAACACCAAACTGCAGGAAAAAAAACCTGGACCCTGGACCCAGAGGAAACTCACCAAGTACATGGAGAACTCCATGCACACAGATCCAAGGCAGGAATCGAACCTTCGACCCACAAGACTGCAGTGTTAATCACTACATCACCATTTATATTTATGAGATGAATATAGTGTTGCTTCCAACGCCAATCTTTGACTCTGATCGTCAGATTTACACTCACACTGAACAGTGAAACAAACTAAATACTCAGAACCAGACGGATTGATGTAGAAAGAGAGAGAGAGAGAGAGAGAGAGAGCAGACAAATCGATACACAAGAAGATAACACACTTTGAACATGTTCTGTTGTTTTTGTACTCACAAAGGGCCCAAAAAATTTATACGCACTTCAACCTGAAAAATATATGCCCCTCTTCTTATGGTCACATGATAACATCAATGATGGTTCGACTACGTACTACTGATCTTTAGAGAAAACACAATACCACACAGCAATGTGGCTTGGTAGTTAGCACTGTTCTCTTGCACCTTCAGGTTCGATTCCTGTCGATTCGATTCGATTCCGTCTCTGTGTGTATGGAGTTTGCATGTTCTACCCGTGCTTCCGGTACTCCGGTTTCCTCCCACAGTCCAAAAACATTAGGCCTATTGGTGTTCCCAAATTGTAGTGTGTGGGTTTGTGCCTTGTGATAGTTTGGGCATCAAGTCACCAGGGACAGACTCCGAGCCCCACTACCGCCCCCCCACCCCCCTCCTTGTATACAGGATAAAGTGGTATAGACGGTGTGTGCTTATTTATAAATAATACACACTGCTGCCATAATTCAATTCGAGTTTTTAAAAAGGGTATTGATAACAACTGTTGACGTGTGTATTCATCTTTACATTGAATCACTGCCTCCGTTCATACAGAAACAGCTCTACTGCCCCCTCGCGTCCATTACGGTTACTTACGGCTACACGAGACCGAATGAGAGTAATTTCGGGCGTAAAAGATAAATGTAATACCACACAAAGCCACTATAATTAAACATCAGTTATTACACATTAATAAAACCGACCAATTAATTAAAATAATTAAACGATTCAAAACATTTTTATATGTTTGAAGGACAGAAGCACACGCATGCGCAGTGTGATGTTAAACGAACGCAGCGATTTTGAAATGGCACATGCGCAATAGTGACAATGTGGTGCTATGGAGATGACACATGCGCGGTTGTAACAGCAATTTGGAAATGGCGCCTGTGTTGAAGAGCTAGTCGGCGGGTTTCAGAGTTTGTTAAGTAGTCTTACTGCTAGCTAGAATTTCTTGGATTATTTATTTGCCAACGCAAAAACGTAACTCTTTAATGAAATTGTGCGGATTATGACCGATGAAAGACTGCATCAGAAGACGCGTTTGATTTATTCGTCATAGTTCAGTCACAGAGGTACAGGTAAATACCGTTAGTTATGCTAATTAGCAATGCTAATGCTAACAGTTTAACTTGAAATAAACTGAGCTTAAGCAAACTGGCTAACCCACCTACGATTTCTAACCTATATAATCAGTATGTTTGTGGTGGTATTAAACTTTTATTTAAATTATATCTTTGGGTCAGCGTCAGAGTTTGTAAGCCTTGTTAGCTAAGCTAGAGCTAACCGGTTAGCATTAATGACGCGGTGCATTAGCATGCGCACGTGCAGCTGCTAGGGTTTGCATTACAAACGAACGCTGTCAACACGTTTAAATTAAATAACATTACATATGACGTAATTCTAAACTTTAATTGCGATTGTTGTGCATTTAGTGCGTATTAAGGATTAGCTGTGTGTGTGTTAACTGGCTGATTAATACCACGTTCAGCATTTATTCTCATGTAAATAAAAAATATATGAATATTATATATACATACACACAGTTTTCGTTGGTAGCTTTGTGACAGCGTTTGTGTTTGAAGCTGTTTTACATTTAACCTGGAGTTCGGTAGGAGTAAATCGCACACTCTGTTAGCTTAGAGTTTCAGCTCCAAAACGGTCAAATCTGAACACAGGCAGTATCTAATTGGATTTGCACACCCTGTTTGATCTACGCACAGATTCCTGGCTACGAACACACGTGATGTAACGTGTGATGAACATGACACCGATTATACTGTACATGTTAATCCAGGATGTGTGACATTTTACAGGACAGCCAATCAGACAGACTTTCCTGAACCCTGAGGAAGTCCAATATTCTGAAAAAAGAGACAGAGTCAGAGAGAAACTTTATAGAAACGATATAAAATAAGTGATAAAAGTCAGGGTTGATTATAATTTCTAATATGATATGGTATCAAAACGTTTAGAGACTAGTTTTGTAGCACATAGGGAGAACCGACCTTCATAAGTCACTGTGCCAAAAGACGTTGTCCTGTGTACATTGGGAGCTGTGCAACTGGTGCTATTCTGACCATTCGCGTTACCACGTCTATTTTAACATGAACAGCAAGTGAGAACTAAGAGCGAATGTGTAATTGTGTGTGAAACTTAAACGTTTGACATGATTCAGCAAGTTTACTGTGATGCTACGATGAGTCGTTCAAGGTGTTTTGAGTGGAACAAGTGCTTCAGAAGCAGAATGTCACTGGCACCCCCTTAAAATTTAGAAATTGTTCTGCAACTTGTGCATGATGATTGTCAGAGAACAATCCATAATATTGCTACCATTGTCTGCCTGTCGTACGGAACGGTCCAAGCAATCCTCGTGTGATTTGAACGTTGCTGCCAAGTTTATCTCCATGCTGCTGATCCAGGAGCAGAGGGGGAAAATCAAGTCTGAACTTACTCAGCGTGCCTGTCTTTCATGTTGATCATTACCGGTCGTGGTAATGGGTGTATGGGTACGACCCTGAGACAAAGCAACAGTCTTTACAAGGGAAGAGCCCATCATCTCCACCACCGAAAAAGGCAAGGCAGGGCAGGACCGCAGCTCTACCAAGTGCACGCTCATCGTCTTTTTCGACATTCACGGCTCTGTGAAGGGATAGACCTCGAATAGCGAATTCCAGGTTTTAAGGCGTCTAAAGGAGAACGTACTTCGAAAGCGACCAGATCTGTTGCTTGTGAATCTTGAAGCCTCAGTATCAGTGTTTTAGCAATGCACAGTTGCAGTATACATGCGTCCTATAGCATGAGGTTCAGCAATCAGTTCAGCAGTGCTTTTCAAAGTGTGTCAAGCTAACTAAACACTTAAGATGCCATCACAGGAGCGAGTGGTGTTAATCTCAGCACTTACTTCAGCTGTAAATGCACACTTCGTTTTTGAAAGTTTTTCACAGCAGTTAATTTATTATTTTATTTATACATGGGTGAAAAGTGGCAGTGAAGTGAGCGATGAAATTGTGTGTGGAGTTTTTTTTGTTGTTTTTGTTTTTTTGTATCCATATGTGAAGATGTCAGCTAATCAGATGGCTCTTGTCATCAGTTTTGAAATTAGCACTATCCATTTCTCCAATCTGATTAAAATAATTCAGGTTTTCAAGCTTAACTGGAACATAACATGGATGCTGAGCTAATAAGCTGTCTGTTTACATGCTCAAAACGTGTAATGCATGTAATGTTGTGTTACCGTGAAGAGTTTAATCTGATTCAAATATAACAGAAGTAGTAGTTTGTTTCTTCCCCAATTTTGAGGTTAGAATAGGGTTCTGTCTTTTCTGATAAAGCCTGCCTTCTGCTTTATGATTGGTTATTAGAATTGATTAGTTAGATGCATCACTAAGCCCATCAGTGCTCCTTACTCAGACAGAGACCCTACCGTAAAGACTTGGGGAGCTCTTTGTTTACACACAGTTTATTGATTAGGAATGGAAGTGAATGTTGCTTTCCCGAAACTCATCACATCGCCTGCACAGAAAGAACAGCTGTTGAACAAATTACCCAATTTGCGCCACCCTTATCATTTTCATAAGTACATACCGATTGACTGGTTAGGATCCACTGTTCCAATTGAGGCATTTACATGATCAAAAAAATAAATCTCTTTCAGGGTCCATGTAAAAAAAAAAACAGCTGTTGTAATTGTACAATCCATGATTGCTGCATCTTCATCTGACTCTCAGAGGCTTGGCCCACACCTAAAGGAAGGCCTGGTATCACTTGAAAGCTTTTCTGGTCATAGGCTTGAGGATCCTGCAGTGGGATTGGAAATGCTAATGTTATCTGATTGGTCACAGTAGGAATGAGAGTCTGAAGAGTTGAAAATGTGATTTCTAAAATGCTGCCAAATGTTAATTGTGTATTTGTTTACAGTTAGGATGCATGACTTGATGGCTCAGGTGACCAGCGGTCTGCTGCGGTTTCCTGCAGTGACAGTGGAAGCTTTAGGAGAGGACGAAGTGAATTTGGACTCAGTGCTTCATGGGAAATTCACCGCAGGTGTGTGTCTGTATTTTTTCAGCTCCAATAACTTGGTGATTGTTGTGTAACATAAGCACCATATAATGCTGTTTGTCTCAGAAGCGCTAACGGTTCTTCTCTTTATGATTCTCTCACATAAGAGAACATAGTTTTTGCAGTCACATCAGTACACATTATAATCAAGATGCATACCATATTACTGGTTGTCGTATATTATTGGTGTTCATTGTTAACTGAAGCAGCTTACCTTTTCACTGTTTTGTGTGTTTGATTTGAGTGATGTCATCTCCTGTTCGTTCAGGTCGCAGCGTGTTGGCATGGTTGGCGTGTGGGCCACACTTGGAGGTGGTGCACGCGGCAACAGGCGAGCGGTTCTCAGCATACCGCTTCAGTAGCGTGACAGATCACCTGCAGCCATGTGTGACGGCAGTGAGAGAGTTCAACTGGTTGAAGCGCAGTGGGCTGCTGGTGGGTCTGCAGGAGGACGAGAGCAGCATGCTGTGTCTCTACGACCTGGGCATTTCTCGCGTCATTAAAGCCGTCGTCATACCAAACAAGGTGCGAGTTATGTCTCTTGTATACAGCAGCTAAAGTCTTTTATTTAGATGGAACTATTCTGGCTGTTCAGTTTAGTGACTGTGCCCTGTCTTGACTCTCTCACTCTCTTCACTTACTTCAGATCACTGCCATTGAACCGCTGGTGAGTTATGGAGGAGCGAGCGCAAGTACGCAGCACCTGCACCAGAGCCTGCGCTGGTTTTTTGGCGTGGTTGCCGTGGTAACAGATGTTGGGCACGTCCTGTTGGTGGATCTATGTTTAGATGATTTCTCCTGCACTCAGACTGAACTGGAGGCCTCAGGTGAGATCAGCATCACCACAACATCTCATGTGGTTTTATTAAAGAAGTTGCGTGGGCTCTTGGTGCAGCTGATGGGATTCATATTTTTTTTGTTTGTGTAGGGCTATGTTGATAAATGTTTAGAGATGAAATTATTTATGATGTTAAACCTATGTTATAACATGACAAATCCTTCAAATTAATGCGCTAAATATAAAAAATATTACTGTAAGTTTTCTTATGGTATGCTTGGTCACATGACTAGGGCTCAATATAGTATTTAAGTACTTGATCTTGTGACTGTTCTTCACAATAATGCTTAAATATTTTTTCATTCATGATTAGTGCTCATGATAATATTAGGGGAAGAATCATGACAGAGTTGAAACAGGAGACATAAACAAAGAGAATCTATAAAATAAGTGAAGTGGCACCAAACACTTTTTAATCAGACTTCTCAAACTGCTGTCCAGTTAGTAAAATCTCAAGGTGTGTTCAGAGCAAACCGTTTGGACCTGAAAGCTATGAGGAATGATATGAAATGTAGTAATGTTAGTGTTATTCTCCTCACAGATCTGGAAGTGGTGAACAAATGTCCATCTGATATTCCACGTCTGAGAGAGGGAGTCACTCAGCAGGGACGCCACCTCTGTCTCCAGCTGTGCAGCCCCACGGGGACGGGGGTTTCAGCTCTGCACTTCATTAGCCGCACCAATCAGCTGGCTGTAGGCTTCACTGACGGCTTCCTGCAGCTCTGGAACCTGAAGACGCTCAAAAAAGAGTGAGAAAGGGAGAGGGACAGTGGTTGTGTATATTGACAAAATAATTTTAAAAAAATTGAGCTTTGAGAAGCTGCCAAAGAGTATACGGCACACTTTTTAATGTTCACTGTTTCACAGGTATCACTCTCAGCTGGAGGGCGGTCGAGTCCCCGTGTACGCCTTTAACTTTCAGGAGCCGGAGAACGACCCGAGGAACTGCTGCTACCTGTGGGCTGTTCAGTCAGCGCAGGATCTGTGAGTCTCACACTCTAACTGTCCCGGCTGTAGTGAACAATGAGTTCAGTTTGTGAATAGTAAAATGTTGTAATATGATGTGTGTTGCAGTGAGGGTGATGTGCTCAGCCTCCATCTTCTGCAGCTGGCATTTGGGGAGAGAACGTGTGCAGCATCAGGGAAAATTATCTACGAGGTATGCTCTGACAGACGCCTAATAAAAAACCCCTGCTTGCACCAGACGGACCCCTGTAACCCCTGTTCCGTGTGTATGTTAGGGTCTGGAGTACTGTGAGGAGCGTTACAGTCAGGATCTGAGCGGAGGCATGTTTCCTCTCAGAGCTCAGACCACACACACTCGTCTACTCAGCTGCCAGACCATCGAGAAGTTTCGCCACCATCCCGACAGAGAGGACAGCGTTAATGAAGGTCACCTTCTTGTCATACACCACAAAAAGAGTTAAATTCAAGTCACCTAGATAATTTTTGGCACACAGTTACTGTAGTTGGCCATCACTAGTTTGCATTTCGGCCACCTTCTGGATCTGCATCTTCCTTTCAGTTTAAATCATCTTTTCTAGTCTTGTCGACCTTAAGAAACCCATCAAATTCTTTCTTCCTTGTCCTCTTTCTCCATCTTCTAAAAAAAAAAAAAAAATGCTACCATAGTGTAAATTGATAGATTCACAATGATCTATCAAAAAAAAAAAAAAAAAAAAAAAAAACTATAACAGTGTAACCTTTTCTAATTCCCATTGATCCTCCGGGTCGGCGTGAAAGTCTTCACAGAAGAGTCGCTTTCTCCAAACTCTCTCCAAATGATTGTCGTATTCTTACATTTCTTATTGCTTCTGGTCTCTGAAAGCTATCAAACAAATTTTGTTGCATCACTACAAAGACAATAAAGTCTCCTTATCTTTTATCTTATGTTTTATTTAGGATCTTAATTCGGTAATAACAACCTCTAACAAAGAAAAAAGATCTCTATCTAATCCGACTCAGTCACTGACAGAATACACATTACACTTGGTTAGTTTAGATGACCCGACAAACTTGAACTAAGGAGCTATATTACATACAGCATCATTGGTCAATAGCGTAGTAACCACTAGAAAGCACACTTGGTTGTTATGTAAGATAAACTGAGTTTAACTAGCAGGTGTTAAGTAGTCTATATCATCCCTAACTAAGTTAAACAGTAAATTTCCTCTGTCTTATGTGTGATTGATATCTGATGTGTAGCTAACAAATGTGTCAGATAGAGGCTAGTGTAACATTTTTTTTTTAATTGAAAATGAAGAATGAAGGTGTGTTTATTCTGTCTGTTATTTCTGAGTGAGAGAAAAGTGAGATAACTATGTTCTCTTTGAAATACTAAATTGTTTTGCAGTATAATTGTAGTGTGAAGATCTGACTCTCTGCAATAAGTCAATTATTTTGTATGTTTTCTTGCCACAGTGGCATCTCCTGATACGAGCGTGTCGGTGTTCAGCTGGCAGGTGAAGTCGTACGGACAGGGCCAGCCTTCCACCTTCATCAGTGTGTTTGATATTAACAGATGGTATCATGCACAAATGCCTGATTCACTAAGGTACAAAGAATTTTTTTTTTTTTTTGAGAAAATCTGACATTGCTATAAAATGATGTTTTAATTATTTATGTAAACAGTATTGCAAGTGTGCAGTAGTGAATATCAGCACTGTACTGTGATTGGCTATAGTCACGAGGCCACAGGTAATTGCAGCCCGTGCTGTTATTGAGTACAGCAGCAAGATTAGGTGTAAAAATTTCTACAGCGGTTCTTCTAAACAGAAAAAGAATATGGATTTGCTGACATTTCACTCACAATATGGCCAGATGTTTTTTTTTTTTGCACCATCACTGAAATTAGTTCCCAAAAAAGCCATTGCTGAATAGTTATTACCGCTGTTATTGTCGTTCGTACTGGTGTGGGCTGTGTAGGGCCGGTGATATTGCCAGAAGCAGACAAACCGTTTCTTAAAAAAAATAAAAATAAAAACGTATTACCAAAATTGTAAAAGTTTTTGCCCGGTGTGCCCTCAGAGCTGGAGAATCTCTGCAGAACTGCCCCTACCTAGCCGTGTGGTCTCTGGACTCAGTGGTGGAGGTGACGGAGTCCTGCCCCCTGCTGGACATGGTGGTTCATGAGCGCAGCCTAAGCAGAGCACTGCCTCATATGTGCCCTCCTCCTGAGCAGTTCTACAACCCTAACACATACAACTTTGGCAAGTACACACATACTGTACATACACATACACTCTTTACATTTCATGAATTCCTTACCCTAATGTACACCTAAAGCATTATGTTTAATAGCTATGTATTTCCGTAAAGATATTAATGGACCGGTATACGTGATATTAGATCATCCGCTAGAGGGTCTAATATTATTTTGTGTGCATTTGAAAATAATTTCATTAAACATAAATAAAAAAAATTCATAAATAGTTTAATTAAAGATGTTTGTCTAATTTATTTGTGATGTGTAGATGCGAGCTGTCTGCTTAATGCTGGAATAGTCCACTTTACCTGCTCTGGCTATCAGAAAGAGGTCAGTCTGCTGGTTATATTCTGCTCTTTACATGCCATGGCATCAGTCTGTTGCTGAGAGGTTCTGGTTCTGGTTTCAGACTCTGAGTTATTTGAAGAAAGCCGTACCGAGTCTGAGTGATGGGATTTCTAATGGATATTCACGATGCCTCATGTCCGGGCTGTTGTCCTCTCGGCTTGCAGATGTTCAGCCATCCAGCCTGACTGAGGTAACAGTCTCTGCTGCCATCACATAAAGTTTTCATGAACCCTTCATAGTAATGTTTCGAACTTGCAGTGTGTGTTAGTTCAGTGTTAGAGTGTGTTTTTGGTTTAAACTGCAGCAGGAGCAGCTGGATGCTATTTTAACAACAGCAGTGGAGACGAGCGCTTTGGGTCTAATCACTGGCTGCATTAAACAGTGGACCACTGAAGGTGAGCATGAGGCTTCACTTTTATTCTAATTGTTTTATTCTAATTGTTTGGGTTTTATTTCTAGCTTTACTCAGATTTTTCCAGGCAGTGATTGGTACATGTCTGTGTGTAATCTTTCTTTTTTTTTTTATATAGCGCTTTTAACAATGGTCATTGTCTCAAATCTTTAACTTACAGAGCAGGCAGGATCTGCAGTCAACCTGCGCTACATCCTGGAGTGGGCCTGGGACAAAGTGGTCAAAACCAAAGAGGAGCTTGATGGCATATGTAAGCCTTCTTACTGCAGGACTCCATCAGTTAGAGAATTTATTTTGTAGCTCTGAACAGCACTGATGGTGAACATCTCACAAATCCAGATTGCTTCTCCATCACAAATGATATGATATCTTCATATCATAATGAATGTAGTTGTTAGCTTGATTTAGCTGTTAGCAAAGTGATTCTTTACAACGGTTATATAGTCAGATTCAGTACTTTTTTCACTTTCCAGTTTGTGATGGTGTAATATGATCCATGCTAATCCCGTAACATGTGTTGTATGTATCTGTTGTGATTAGGTGCTCCGTTGTTCGACACCTCATCAAACTTTACTGATCCTCAAACGCTGCAGCTTCTCCAACACAGCCAGAGATTACTGAGTAACCTCAGCACGATCTTCCACTGCCTGCTGAACGAGGCTCAGGAGCTCACACAGAGAGGTGTGTGTGTCTCTCTCACACACTCGCATGCACGCGCGCACTCACACACACAAATATTCTCACACACAAACATTATTAAATAGCATTACGGCCACATTGTTACATCACTGAATGAATACACAGTAAAATCTAATAGCACTCATGTTGGGTAGCTGCTATTAAACACATGCACGTTAGTCATGAGTGACTTGCATTCTCGTAAATGATTTAATATTACCATGACATCCACCATAGTACTAACTGAGCTTGTGTAGCTTTACCCTAAAACAGTTTTGTACAGAAATACTGAAAAAGTGTTTTTTAAACCCGTGTGTGTGTTTAGGTGTAATTGGACTGTTGAATAAGTGCATGGTGTCCAGTCTGATCTCTCAGTACGCTCAGGTGGTCCTGTGGTTCTGCCGTACCGGTCTCCTGCCTGAGAGCGCTGGTAAAAATCCTCAGCACTACCACCCACACCTCTTTATTCATGATTCAGCTTCCGCAAACATTTATATGAGAAATAATTTTAATAATTCTTACAGATGATGACGTCTTGCAGATATCGAGGCCGTTTTACAGTTTCTCTGTGATTAAGAATTATTACACAGGTCAAAGGGAGGAGCTGCAAAGACTTGCCAAGTAAGTCAGCATAACACGGTCTGATTTTCACTATGATTTCAACAGTAGTTATTTCGTAAGATCATCCCCAAAACTCGGCTTAAGCTATGAAGTTAATTTTCCAAACACAGTGCAGCTTGCAGCCTCCAGTTTAGTGTGATCCCTGTTTTTTCAGAGATAAGTGGAACGCAGACTGTCTGATGATTGACGGACTGGTCGACCAGTGTGGTGAGCGTCTCTCGGAGCTGTGGACGAGAGACGAGGGCGGGACCGGGCAGTACCCTCCTCCATCACTACATGTAATAATCACATTAGATCTATATTCTCTTTAGACACCAAAGAATCAAATTATTTCATCTAACTATAGCTGATCATGTGTTCATTTCTAAATAAAACTAAAAACTATTCTAAAAGCTAAATCTCTTATTACATAGCTGTGCAGGTAGAATGCTAAATACCAGGTAATAATTTATTTTTCTGATCTTTGTTTTCCCAGGCCCTGCTGGACTTGTACCTCCTGGAAAATGTTGAGGAATCTACTAAGCATGCTATTGTATCCTCTTTTTTCTGGCGTGTCATGTTTCTGAATCGCATTTGATATTGACTTCAGTCGATATAATGCCACTGCTATTAGACTTGGTCACAGAGATTTGTACTAATCTTCGTAGTGATTGAGTTACTTGAGCCTGGATATGGGGTGTTCAGGGATGTTGGCATCAATAGATGTGTTAGTGATTTGTAGATAAAATAAAGAGACCGTAGAGATGTATTAAAATCAGATAGAGGGTGTGCTCTTCAAGGTTAGGTGTTTAGTTCTGTCTGTTTTTTTCATCTTAACGACGTCCTCCAGGTGATCTATCTGCTCTTGGATGTTATGTACTCCTTTCCTAATAAGAGTGGAGCATCAGTGGAGTCTTTCCCCACAGCTTTCTCCATACCCATCGGATTAGTGAAGCTGGTCCAGGGCCTGTGGTTACTTGATCACCACGACCATGAGGTAGCCTGCTGTTTACTTGATTTCACTGTCATTTGGAACAGGGATCAAGAAGAAACGTGGAGTTAATAAGATATCCTAATAAGCTTTTAGTTCAACATAAACAAAAAATCTATCTTTAACTGTCATTACATTTATTCTTTCATTCATTCTTATTGGAAAATCATGATGTTTAGTTTAAATAGAATATAGAAACTTCACTACATGAAAAAAATGATTCACTCTTTCTCTCTCTCCATCTCTTCTACCCCCCTCCCCTCCATCCCCCAGAGCTCTCTGGACTTGCTGCTCCATCCATCCGTGACTCCATGTGTGTGGCCATGGCAGCACTCTCGGGTTCTGCAGGCTCTTATGATTCAGAACAAGCACAGCACGGCATTGCACTACCTGCACATGATGAAGCCCTCCATCAGCTCCACCCCCCTCACCAAGCTGTGTGTGTCTGTACTGCTGCACAACAGGTACACACACGCCCTCACAAATCTGTCTGTTTCAATATTATCTTTTAGACTGTAAATGAGCTCACTTTTAGCAACACTTGTGTGTGTATGTAGTCCTAAACGGTATGTGTATGCAGGTGTATAGTGGAGGCATGGGCATTGATGAGACAGCAGGTGAATAAACTCAGCATGGATGAGCTGCTCAGGTTTTTCTATGAGACTTGTCAGGAGCTTGGCTTAATGAAGGAGCTCCTCAAACTCCCCCTTAGACCCTCTGAACAGGTAGGTTGTGTGGAAAACGTGAGAGTGAGTTTTCCCATCAGTGTACCTTTCCAGTTGTCTGTCTACCCATCTGAATTTCTGTCACAGCAAATCTGTCTCTGTGTTCACGTGTGCGCATATGTAGGAGTGTTTGGAGCGCTTCCTGCAGCACACTGGAGGGTTCCAGAACAGAGAGCTCCTCATGGTTCACTATCTTCAGCAGGCCAACTACGTTCCTGCTCTGCAAATCAACCACGCACTGAAGATGAACATGGCTGTGAGTCTCTCTCTCTCTCTCTTTCTCTCACACACATACATGCAGTTTCACACATCTTACATTGTTACCTAACCGTCATCATTAATATTCACCAGAATTATTTTCAGTAAAGTATCACAAATCATTAATAATCATAAATGTTCCTCATTTAATAATTAAGAATTATTCTATTTATTAGGGATTGTGAATAAATTAAATTATGTATTTACATAATTCTAATTGTTTCACAATCATTATTTTTTCCATCCAAACTTTTAGATTGTGATGGTTTTAGTTTTTTTTTTATTTAAATTGAAATTTAACCAAAATATGATTGTTTACTAACATTACTAACTACTACTGGTCACATGATCATAGATGTTTTTAGGGCTTTTGTGTCAGAAGTGAAGGAAATCGATGATCTGTGGTGTTCCCCAGGGTGATCGAGATCCTAAGATTAAGGAGAGGTCGAACACAAGGAACTCCATCATGTGTCAGTACGGGAAGGTGTTACCACGTGCTCAGCGGAAGCTGGCCATCGAACGTGCACAACCTTATCAGCACCCATCCACCGTCCTCAAAGAGGGTATACACACTTGAGGTTCACAAACCAAGCTTTTACCAGAATTACAGTTAACCTGTGGGAGAAATGAAATCGTCTTTACTTCCTGTTACAGTTCTGAGGCCTCAGCCGTTGTCCACCGTGGCTAAACGTTCCGCTAATGAGAGCGTTCTAAGCAGAGCAGCATTCATTAAAAACGTTCTTACCAAGATTGAGGAGGTGTGGATCAGGAAGGATGCTACACCTGAACCCTCCCCTGTTAAGAGGTCAGAAGCAGGGACATATCCTAACTTGTCCATAATTTCCTACAAGTCTCACTTTGTAAAGCGGCTTAGTAAATATTCAGTTTAACACGGCACACAAACGGCTAAGAACCATAGCTGTTAGTGTACGGCCACAGGAAAGCTGGAAAAATACTCACTTTGTCCTATAGCCATTGAGTTAGTTCTTTAATAGTTGATGGAGTTGTCAATGTTTTTCTGTGACAAATCAACAGAATTCAAATTTCAAGTATTCACGCTTCCATTTTTAAGAATGTACAGTATGTAACATTTAATTTTTTTTCCCTCCAGCCCAAAAGTCCCTGAGTCTCTGGTGTCCAGTCCGACTCATCCAACCTTAAACATCCCTGAGGCATTTGTTGGAACTCCGATTAACATGCTGACTAAGAGAATCTCTAGGTAACCTCGGCACCTTACCCAACACCTTGTCTTAGATTATCACACAGTAAACATTACTATCTGATTATCAGCAAGCCTAATGATTGACAATGATGAGGTTGGTTTTGTCCCAAACACCTTAACACATAATCTGATATTTCCTGATGGGGTTGGTAATTGTGTATCATTGTGTACAAACGGGCATACATACAAATGGGTTCCTAAGTAATTTACTATTAATCAAATATTTTTACACATTGTCCTTGATTTATTTTTGCAGACTGCATGAATAATACATTGAAGGCATTCAGGTTAATGAAATGTGAAAACCTGTTCATGTATGTTTTTCAGACTCTTGGATATGGCGGTGCAGCCGTCAACGACTCCACAGTCATCTCACACACCTAAACCCATCAGTTCCTGGGCTGCACCAAAACACATCAGCAAGGCTCCTGAACTCAGTCTGCTACACACACCTCTGGTGGTGAAGGTAAAGAGACCTGCATGTGCTTTGTATACACTCTCCATACAATAACCAATAAAAAACTGTGTGCATACACGTGCTTTATACATGCTCTGTATATACCCAGTCTATACACACTTCATGCACTCCAGACACACTTTTCCATACACACATGTTTACGTTGTTTATTTAACTCCTGTATGTCTTAGGATTAACATTTTCCCCTTTCACGCTAACAGAGAGCTCGAGCTTTAGCTGCGTCTGGTCCGGTTTTATCCTTTACCCCTCAGTCCATCCTAAGAAGCAGTCTTCGCCCTACACCAATAGCCACACCCACTGCATCCCCTGCCCGATCGGCCACACCCCCCTTACGCCTCAAAGAGAGTCGCATCACCTTCATGGATGAAAGTGAAACTCCTGTTCTGCCCAAGGGCTCGTCGTTGCACTGGAGCAACAAGGTAAACCAACACACACACATGCCTGGTCAGATGATCAGGTGTCTAGTACAGACTCTGATCATCTGACCTGGGTTTACATATAGACAGGATTATACTGTAAAATATGAATCATAAATTATAAACTTCTTTATTATAACAATTTCGTCCCCCTTTAGGTTTCTCCAGGTGGTGAAATTAACCATCAAATCTGCCCACCCTTGCCACCAGAGGCCGGAGTTGAGGGATGGAGCGACCATTCTGGTGAAGAAGTGGAGGAACCCAGTTTAGGGCACACTGCTTCATTTGAACTAAAAGAGAACCAGGCGACAGAGGAACCAAAGCAGGTCTTACCCACACTTGAGTGCAGGCCCAGCCTGGGACAGGAGACAAGCATCCTCTCTGTCCAGTCAGAATCCACACTGGAATTCCATGACGCTCTTTCTCCGGGGGATGTGATGCGACCTGCATGGCAGTTGAATGAGAAGTTAGATGAGGATGATGAAGTCATTGTCAGGCGTCCCGAGTTGGACACTTCCTCCAAATTGCATTTGCCTGCAGAGCCGATTGTGGGCCAGGAAATGGCCAATGATGAAGTGTCAGAATTTGAGATGCAACCGGATGCAACCAAAGAACATGCAGAAGAAGACACAGAGAAACAGACTGAGGAATGGACAGCAAAAAGAGAAGTGCAGAATTTGCTGGTTGTTCCAGTCAGTTCACTGGAGGAATCAAAAGACGATGATTCAGTTAGTCGTGAGGATGATGTGGCACCATGTGAACCAATCAGAATCTTTGGATTGTCTGAAGAGAAACTCGGAGAGGAGGAGATCAAAGACTTTGTGCCAGCTTCACCACTAATCACTGATGACATGGTCACTATGGACAAGCCAACCGGAGACAGTCCCAAAGGGTCACATGAAGCAGTTGAACACTCTGTGGTTAATATTGACCCAATCAGTGAGCTTCTGGCTTCTAATAATAATAATGTTCTTGAAGAGCTGAAAGAAAAACCCAAGGCCATGGAGACATCAGGTGAGAATTCTTCAGACTGGGTGGAGTCAGGTTTGTCTGTAAATGTACCATTTATTCATGATCAGATTTAATAAAAATTTCTGCTTTCAGATCTGGATGAGTTTGTCGAGCATCAGTTATTCGGTGATCTCTCACCTCCACATTCCCATGCTGATGATAAAGAGGCTTTTGAACCCAACAGGTACCATAGATAATCAATAATGATTAGTCTTAGTCTTGTCATATTTCATGTTGTCTCTTAATCTGCTTTTTTTCATTCTGTGCAGTGAACCATGTGAAGGTGTTGCATATCTCAGCCCTGACGATGACACACACAAATCTGTCACCTCATCTGAAACTGCGACTTCTGAATCACCCTGTGAGCATTTTTTCCCCCATTTTTAAGACTATAACAAAGTTAAACCTTGAATTGCTAGCATAATTTGCTGGTATATCATTTAAATTTTTCCATAAGAAATAATGGAAACTCAGATGATTGATTCCACAACCCGAAACTATTTATACAAAAAATATAAAGTAAAAATAAAAGGAATTACCCTGCACTTTACCTTTGATAGGAATCCTGGCTAAAGTAAGATGAAATTTAGAGAGGGGGGCTACTGTGTAGGACGGTTATCTCTCACAATCGCTGCTCTGTCAGAAAACGTGTTTAACAAGGAACCTCTCTAAAGACGCTTGCTTTTGAGGATTTCACAGAAATGAGAAGTTGCATTGTCGTTAAACAGATTCATTTTTCGCACTGCTACAGACAATTTTAATCTTTTTCTTTCCAGAGATCGTTACTAAAGCACAGTCACACTTGCACGCAAAAAACAAAAACAAATGCTTTACGTGCGCGCCACACACATGGTCACAATGTAGTCACAAATGCACAGTGTAGTAAATAGTACACATAGGCACGCCCGTGCACATTGTGTGATGCATGTGCACTAAGATTGGGCATGGGAGACGATTACCCACAATGCCAGAGAGAGAGAGGAACCATTGGCTCAGTTGTGATCACATGATGCTCAGCAGAGAAAGCGCATGTATGTATGTCAAGACCTCGCTTGTTTAAGTAAAATTAAAAAATTTTTGCTCGTCTTGCAAAACACTCACAGACCAGTATACTCACAATCCAAGGTTCCACTGTATATGCAGATACCTGTTTTTAATGGTTGTTAATGAGCTGTGTGTTTCCTTAGCTGTAGTCAGCCTGAATGATACTGAGGAACTGTCCAGCACTGAAGAGGAGGATGAGGAAGATGCAGAAGGTGAAGAGGAGGCAGAGGAAGACTCCGGTAGTGAGGTGGAGATTATAGAGGAAGTAAAAGGAAACGGGACGAAGCACCTTTACCTGCAGCACCTCCAACCTGAAGAGCAGTTCCTCCAGGAGCAGACGGCTGCTGTTCTGTCCCTCGTCACCGACCCACAGCTGAAGGTCAGATGCATACTGATTAATTTATTTTGAGTAATCATCTCCCTTGCTGGCACCCTGAATGTGAGTAACTGTGGTGTGTTTGTGTCTGTTTGGACTAAGCAGGTGATGGATGGCTGTGAGGAAGATGAAGGTCAGGTGGTTGTGGTTGGCCTGAGACCTGCAAGTCTAGATGATGATGTGTGCTACACCGAGCTGAAGCCCTCCACCACTCTCCTGGTTCCTATCGAGCTGGCTGCTGAGCATCAGGAGCTTCTGCAAGGAGCCGACCTGCCTGAGGTTTCACTTCCTGTCAGCTCTAATAACTTTTCCCTTATGCTGGAGGCAGATGATGATGATGAACCAGTAGCTTCAGAAATGAGCGCTGAGAATCATCTAATATGGCAAGGAAACACGGAAAATATGGAGGAAGAAAGAAGTGCTGACGGCGATGTCCGTGTGGAGCACACTCTTCCCGAATCTGAAATGAAAATGGAGGCTTTGCCCTCAGAAACCGTTGTGCCAGATGTTGATGTGGAACAGAATGTGACTAAATCTGAACACATAATAGAAGATGAACCTAATGAACCATCTGAGGATGTTCAAACACAGCTGAAGCTGGAAGCACTGGCAGAACCTGAACCGCTTACAAACGATCAACCTGTTGAACCAACGTGTGAAGCTCTAACAGCAGATGAGCCTGAGAGGGAACCTGTGGAGGAATTTGGAATTAAAGAGTCACTTGATGTAACTGATGTACGTGTCAGCAATGCGGCTCAAGATCTAGGCGCAGCAGGGGTCCCGGAAGATGGTTGGGTCCATAATGAGAGAATTCATGGTGAAGAGGTTGTTGTAGCTGAAGACCATGTTTCTGTAACTAATAGAACTGAGGAGAAAGATGCTAGGCTTCAGGAAGCAGTAGAAGCCACGGCTTCTTTAAATGACGTTCATCGAAGCCCAGCAAGACGAGGAAGGAAGACTGTTTCATTTCCAATAATTACAACGGAAGTTGAGAAAGATGCCTCTGAAGAGGAGCATGCTGATTCCAAAGTGCCATCCACACCTAGGCGCATCACAAGGAGCAGCAAGCAGCTGCTGGAGTCTGAAGTTTTTATTACACCAAGGAGAACCACAAGAAAAACAGGTTCTGAAGTCAAGCAGGAGGAGGTTACCTCAGTAACAACTCCTTCACGTAAGACTCCACAGAAAGCTACACCCAGGAGAGGGTCTTGTAAAACGAGCTTGAGTGCAAATGATGTTGAAGTCCAGAAAATGGAGGAAACATCAATCGTTGAACATCAGAGCGCAAGGAAGACTAGAAAAGGCACAACAATTGAGGTCCCAGAGCCAATCCCTGAGGAGAAATCTGTTGAAAATCAAACTAACACTAAAGATAGTCCCAGCAGGGTGACTCGCCAGTCGACCAGGAGGCTGAGTTTATCGCTGGAGAGCTTCCAGATGTTTTCAGACCTCCAGAGCACATCGTTAGTCACGCCACCAAGGAGCAAACGGAAAACCAGAGGCACTACAGAGGAAAAAACAAGCAATAATACTTGCGTAGTGGATGGTGCTCAACTTCAAAATGTTTCTAGACGACTGACAAGGAGTCGGCACTGGAACGACGGAGAGGAAACCGAGAAACTGGAGTCCACTAACCTGTTGGAGAGTGCTGTGCTGGAGAGACTGAACTATGAACAACCTAAAGAGAGTGAAGTGGTTACCGAGATAGTACGCGCCAAGCGGCGGACCAGATCTGTAGCTCCTGCTCCAGCTATGGACCATGAAGAGCAGAATGCAGACATGCCAGAGCCGATGGTTTCTATTGCACAGGTAGAAAAGAAGAAATCACCGTCTGTTAGAAGAACAAAAGCCAGCAGAGTCCCAGAACCAGATAAGTCACATGTTAGTGATGGCACATCTGGTGCTCAGAGAACACGAGGTGAGTGCTCTGTCACGCAGCCTTCATAACTATGTGCTGAAATCCCACAGCTTCTATGTCACGTTTTTTTTGTTTTTTGTTTTTTTCCCCATGCAGGTAAGAAAAAAGGCGTAGATGTCAACGATACCATTTTGTCTCCTCCTTTGACTCGAATGAGGCGAGCAGCTGCTGTCCCTGACTTCCAACTCGAGGTGAGAGATCCCTAAAATTTTTTATCTGTAACTGGCTGTCACATAATTTAAAACCTGTTACTGGGGAGTGTCTGCTCTACACAGACAGACACACACACACACACACACACACACACACACACAACAGGTTTTGGCTGTTATCAGTATAAATTAATCAACCAATCAAAATTCAATACTCAGCAGCACTGTGGTGAGGGGCGAATACTGGTCATTCCTTTAAAGCTAACTGGGAGTTATTGCAGCTCTGTTTTGTAAGGAAAGTTAAAAACTTTTCCTGTTTTCTTGATGTAAAGGGAAAGGTTTTATCAGCTGATGCTGCAGTGGAAGCTGAAGTGGAGGTTTTAACGAAGACGAAGAAGAGAACGACCAGGTAAATCCATGCATCCTTTTTTTTTTCAGTGCTCCTGTCTAATTAAACACTTAAAGTCCAACACGTTTTTTTTTTTTGTATTTATCAACCGTATATAAAAGTTTATTTATACACACATGTATACATACAAAAACCTTGGATCGCGAGCATAATGTGTGCAAAGCTGAAGTAAGACGAGGAGAAAGGGGGCTACTGTTTAGGACACGCACACACAAACGGAAACACTGCTCTGTCGAGAAACTTCTTTAACAAGGAACATCTCTAATGACACTTGCATGCACATACATTAATGGAATCCCTGCTATAAAGTAAAAATAAAACAAATTAATATGTTCTTTACCTTTGAGAAGAATTCTGACAGCAGTGTATTGTGTGTGTAGGATGACTTTTTTGCAATCACATGCACACAAGCACATCCACAGACACGTGCTCTCTCTCGGAATGGAAACGCTGCTCTGTTGGGAAACTTTTTTTTAACAAGGCACCTATCTAATGACACTTGCTTTTGGTTTACGCTCGCGCACATAGTCACAATGTCAAACAGTGCACACGCACGCACGGATGTTGAGTATACAAGCAGACAAAGCTCATGCGTACTACTTGTATATCAAAACCTATATATATATACACACACACACACACGTGGACAAAATTGTTGGTACCCTTCGGTCAATTAAAGAAAAACTCACAATGGTCACAGAAATAACTTTAATCCGACAAAAGTAATAATTAAAAAAAATTCAATGAATGTTAACCAATGAAAGTCAGACATTGCTTTTCAACCATGCTTCAACAGAATTATGAAAAAAATGAACTCATGGAACAGGCCTGGCCAAAATAATACTTGCTCGGTTTCCGAATAAAAATGTATTAAAAATCTTTGCTCGGTTTGCAGAACACTCGTAAACAACGTTATTCGCAATCCGAGGTTCCACTGTAAGTAAAGTTTTATATTAGTCAGTTGAGTATCTTGCGCTTTGCTTACGTTTAGTTGTACTTTTTTCATCTTCAGCCAAATACACTCCCTGTTTTGTAATCGGAGTGTTAATCACAGATGAGAAATTGAAAAAGTAGATTGGATGAAAATTAAGTTTTAAAATGACTCCAGGGCATTATAATTCTCTTGTACCACTTCAGTGCTGTCATTTCATCAGTGGAAATATTAACAAATCCCAATAAAAATACTCAGTACTGCCAAAATGCAAAAGACGCACTGTAGATGCGCTCACTTTGAGGCATAAGTGCTGAATAAGTAAAAACAAACGCAAGATGCTATGTAATCTGATTGGACAGACGTACATATTTTTTTTTATCTTGGTTTCAGGGCCTCCAATGTATGAAACAAATTTTGCAATAGTTAAAAAAAAAAAAAAAAGTTAGACAAAATCTTTCTTTATATAAATTGCATGATTATTTAGTCAGAGTATTTAAAAATTGTGCTTAATTTTGTCTGACTGTGATTTAGCTAGATTTGTTTTTTTAATTGATTGACAGCATATATACAGTGTCTATATATAATTAAACAAATATTTTTTTGGTAATTTATCTCTTGCCTCAGAGCAAGAGCTGAGCCAGAACCCGTGACTGTAGAGCTCCTGTCTCCACTTGCAAGTCCGGCAGAACCGGCCCAGCGGAAGAAGCTTGAGGATCGAGAGGCTGTCGCTCCAAAGATGAACCTGCGGCGGAGACGTATGATGGAGGCCATTTTCCCCAAACCAGTTACACGCAGGAAGAAACTTTAACACTGATCATCATCATCATCATGTTCCTTAATGTTTTATTTGCCTCTTGAGCTTCCTGTGCGAATCTGCGTGTACAGTAAACACATCTTTTTCTCTCACATCCTTTTTTTGTTTTGTTTTTTAAAGCCAGGACTTTGCTGTTTTCTAATTAAGGAGATAATTTTTGATGTGGCTAAAGAAACAGAGCTCTACTTTGGGAGATTTAATTTTATATTAAATAAATAAGTAAATAAATAAATAATCAAACAGTGAGGTTTACAATACAGAGCACCGAGGGGAAGCCAAACAGTCTTAAATTTTAAAACCGTGCGTTTCTACAAATGTAAATAGTCTTTTAGGAATGTTCTAAATAAAATTTGATACCTGTGGATGATTTTGTTACTCGTTATTTCATGATTTTAAGATTTTCTTCACTCAGGTAAAACACTTCATTTAGATTTTGGATCACGTCACATTTACTGCACTGTGTTGGTTTTGAGATTTAAATTCCCTGCAATTCAAAGTGATAAGGATGCAACCCAGGTAACCTGCCTTTAACTTCAAAATCTTCTTGACATCTGAAAGCTCCTTACTTCCATTGTCACCTGATTGGTTTGTTGTTCAGTCTGGGATTATGCCGACGTTTTTTTTTTTTTTTATCAGTGTTCTGTAATGCCCATTCAGCTAACTTTAATAATGATGTCAATATTTTGCTGTCACGAATCACACCCTGTTTCACTTTGCAGTATATTTTTTTGTTTTTTTATAATAAGTAAATGCTCTATATTTTAATGCAAAAATTAAACAATATTTAAACCATATTTTGGTTCAATTGCAAATTATTCTTTATAAACTCTGCCTGATGTAGAATAAATCTGCTTTTTCTGTGGGTTGGATAAATAATCGGGCCTGACCAGATTGACGCTAGGGGTGATCATTTATTGCTCAATCAGCCATATGAGAAATAAATACAGTATGGCAATGTAGGTTCTTTGTTAATGAGCACTAATTACACCCAATTATTTACCCGCCCAATCATATCTCTTTGACAAGTGCAGTAAGTGAGACAGAAACAGCCAATATAGGTGTATAGTCAGGTGTATAGTCGATTGAAGATGTGATCGCCACATAACAGTGCTGAGTCTAGACCTGAGCAACAAACGCAACCACAGATCGTAACACTGCCTCCAGAGGCTTGTACAGTGGACACTATGCATATCGCTTCATGCGCTTCCCTTCTTACCCTGACACGCGCATCACTCTGGAATAGGGTCAAGATCAATCTTTATGCTCCTTCGCAAACTGAAGCCTTTTTTTTATTTTTTATTTTTTATTAGTCTCTCTATAAGCTCTTACTTTCACTATTAAAAACTGCTTTGATTTTTGCTGTTGATTTCGTGCAGTTTTACCAAATGTTTAATTGATCTCCATTCATGACTGTTTTTTTTTCTGGCTTCACCAAAGATTGTCATCTTCGGTGAAGCACCATCCTTCCAGGTATTCCCTTGATGAAGCCCAATAATTTGTCTCTTCTTAAATGATGACTTTTTGGCCAGACAGTGTAGAGTCTGCATCATTTACAAGGATAATAAGAAGAAATCTTCATATATCATGATAATTAGCTCTTTCAATCAATAATCAAGTTGGTTATAATAATATTTTTATCCCTATCTTCCAGTTGTACCATCATGTAATTACCATCAGGTTGCTTTCTTGCAAGCATGGTCGCTAATTTTATAAAACGTACATGGTAGCAGGCTTGCAGGACTACTTGCTAAGGACATTGTTATAGTCAGAAGCATCTCAGACAGACAGCACGGTTGCTGAGTGGTTAGCGTCGCCCTGCACCTCCAGGATATGAGTTCAATTCCCTGCCTCGAGTCTGTTTGCATGTGCTTGTAGGGTTTTCTTTTTGTTCTCTGGTGTCGTCCCACAGTCCAAAGACATGCAGATTAGGCTAATTGGCGTTCCCAAATTGCACATAGTGTATGAATGAGCATGTGAGTGTGTGTATGTGGACTGCGATGGTTTGGCAACCCATCAGCCGTGTGCCGTAAGTCTCCAGGGATAGTCTCCTGGGATAGTCTCCTGGGATAGTCTCTTGGGATAGTCTCTTGGGATAGGCTCCAGGCCCCTGCAACTCTGCATACAGGGCGAGTGTGTCTGAGCAGCTTAGCCATGTACCTGTTAACTGCATATTTTGAACTTTAAATTATAAAAGGTATTTGTCCATTTATTATTTCCAAAAGAGATTTTGCCCAAAGTATTGGCACCTCATCCACATGTTCATCGATAATAAAAGGAACAGCAGTGAGCAGAGATGACCTGAGTGGTATCTATTCTCAGTGCAATGTTGACACTGATGTAGTGTGTGTGTGTGTGTGTATGATTAATTCATGAGTGAGAGAAAGTGATCAGCTTTCCTGCCTCATGTTACCGTCTCTCAGTTTCTTGCTTTCTCACTAACGTAAAGTGACATGGCTGGAAAAGACTGCATAAAAGTGGCTGTGCGAGTCCGACCCTTCAACAAGGTCAGCTGATGCTGTTGTTACAAGCTTTTGGTGTGAAGGTGTTAATACATCGGCCAACCTCATACAGGTTGATCAGTGATGGTGTTTTCATACAGCATGGAAAATGTGTGTGAGAGAGAGAGAGATGATACACTGTCAGTGATAGATGGCTTTAACCCAATGTATAGTATTGAAGTATATTTTAGGATTATTTCTACTTTATTGAAAGAACGTGTATGTATTTCATCTTTTGCTTCACTTTTATTTTTTCAAAAGGAAATTGGTTAATGTTACTCACAATTTCCTTCCTCAATCATCTTCCATTTCTTAATGCAATACTAATCCTTTAATCCTGTCACAACATCAATTCGGAACAAAACCCAGAAAGTGGTCAGAAAGTCACTTTGGAGCTGCTCGTACACTAAACGGCTCCTCAAATGACTGAATCGACCCCGAGCTTTCCCCCAAGTGAAGCAATACGATGAAGCTTTTCAGAATTCCACAACCTTTTATTGCATCTTTGTCTTGTCCAGTCAATCGTCATGATTATTAATATTATTCTTTTTTCATACATGTCCATGAAATTGCTGTGACGGCATCTAACTTCCATCTGACATAGAAAGCTATATTATATTGCATAATATTTATTTATTATTCTATGTTAACTAGCTTCAGTAACACCAGTATCTTAAAATCGTTATACCCTGACTATTATCACTCCACATACTGTATAATAATATAATAGGACTAGTGATCACACATGTTAATACAGCTGATAGAAACCACCTCAGCAATTCTGTTAGGTTCGTTTGTGTTAGTAAAGCCAGATGTTTAGCATTAGTTCCCTCTTTAAGATGTGACTAAACCGTGTTATAAAGCATCATAACTGACTTGCTGTGACACACTCCCTTCCCAGTTTGGATTATTTTTATGCCCCTCGGTGTGTTATTCCATATACTACTCATTCAGAGACGGAGAGTTGAGCTGCATGTCATTAAACATGAACGTCTATTAGTTTATCCTGGCAGGATTAGAAGGATAGCAGGACTTATTATTGCGCTAATATTAAAGAGCCAGGAGCAGATGAAGGGGTGTATACTGTAGTAGCAAGACTTAAAGGAGCTTTAACACTCAGGTATTATTTATGCAGATAGTAACTAGTGGGAAAAAAATCAATTCAGTTATGTATTGCAATTCTAATGTGGCAAGTCATGTATTTCTTAAAAAATACTTAAAATATATATATAAATATATATTTTTATTTGTATAAACATTTGTTTTCATTTATGTATTTTTGCATTTAAGGTGGTTAAAGGTTGCAGGTCCTTCCTAATCCGGTAGGTGGTTTGATTAGAGTTTTAATAAAATCTGAAGAAAAAAAAAAGATCAGGATATTTAGTAAATCTTAATACATGTGAATACAAATACAATTCAAATCAACATCCAAGGTGTTGTTGGTCTTTCGGCTGCTCCCATCCAGTAGGTGACAGGTTTAATGCCCCTCCTGAAGCAACCCTTCCAATTTTATTTGGGCTTGGGACCAGCATTGTATACAGTAGCTTGGGCTTTAAGCATGAACTGAACCTGGCCTTACACATGGCAGGTGAGACACCTACCCTGTGATAAAACCGTATCGGGTGATTCAGCGGCGTATATATTAAGGACCTTTAAACTTGACATGATTAGTGTGTGTTATGTGTGTGTACAGAGGGAGCGTGATGCTGGGAGTCGTTGTATTATCACTATGAGCAGTAACAGTGTGAGTATTGAGGAGCCTCGCGGTCTGCAGCGCCGCACCTTCACCTTCCACTTCACCTTCTGGTCTCACAGCGGCTTCGCCAAGACCTCAGAGGGACTATTAGTGCCAGAGCATGAGGGGGGGCGCTATGCTGACCAGGTCTCACACACACACGTGCACACACACACACTCCATCCAGCCAATCTGTAGCTGTGAGGCAATACAGCACACCAATAGTTTTTCACGGATAGTTTCAGATATTTACTTAACAAAACTATTATTTAGTCTTAAGTAGGTTTTATACGTTTATAGATTGAATGTAAATAGTTTCATTTCTTATCTTATCGTCACTAATTTGTATAATGTATAATGTTATTTAAAAATGTCATACTATGTTTTACAGTTTAAATTGTAAATTCTACAGTGTATATAAATCTATAGATCTATATTTATATGATATATTTCTTTATTTGCAGTGTTTTTGCATTTCTTTTTGTGTGAGATTTTTTTTTTTAATATATATTTTTTAAGAAAGATCAAAGATTTTTCTTTGGTATTAACGTCGTTAATCCTTTCTAGTTTATTATTATTATGTTTATTATCATTGTTGCATTAAAATAAATAAATAAATAAATAAATATATAAAACCTGGGGATAGATGGCACACTGATTAA
>QMIH01000748.1:228225-267953 GCA_003987875.1 Clarias batrachus
TATATATGGAGGTGTGGTGTTTAACTAGTATTAAAGTTATACCAAGTTATACCAAGTGGTTAGAGTCTAGAACACCATCTCCAGGGCTCAGTCGACACTGTCTCGCACATCACACCCACATAATATATACTGCTAAGTTTACTGTCTTGTACTGTACGACTATACCGATGAAACTGTAACAGTCATGAGCGTAAAGCAGTGAGTGTGTCTGTAAATCTGAACGTGTTACAGGTTTTAAAAAACTCTGTAGAGCAATCAGGCGTCCTGTTCAGGGACAATGATTAAAAAGTGAATCACCTAGCCGCCTTTCAGTCACTAAATACTGTAATACAAGAGTCTGGGATTTTCACACTTAAACATTTACGATCTCTCTTCCATCTTTGCACCAACAATAATGTGGGATTCAGTTTATCCAGAGGATCTGTGATAAGTGGCTGTGTGCTGATTGCAGGTGTGGCGTGTGCTCGATGGCACAAAGGGCGTCTGAGATCCAGCTGTGATGCTGAATTCGCTCGAGCGCTTAAAGTGTTTTACCACAGCATGACGTCGGTTAGAGCTCAGCTGCAGCGACTGCGCAGACACAGACCAAGTGTATGTACACAACAAGTCACCTGTATTTTCAGCAACGTTTTAAATAAACTATTCTCTAAATATTTTCCATAAGCTGTCCAGCTCTCCTCTCTCAAACACACCAGTTTTAACTCCGGCGAGCCGGGCCATCCTTCTAATACAGCACTTTATTGTGTGTGTGTGTTTGTGGATCAGGAGGAGGCAGACCTGCAGGATCTGAGATTCTTCGTGGATGAACACACACACCTACTGAAAGAGTTCAGTGAGCAGTTGGAGCAGTGTGTGTGCGCACTGAAGCAGGATGTGGCAGCCATTGTTCGCAGGAAGAGAGAGAAATCTGCAACCTGTTCACAATGAACACACACACCCTTTCCAGGTGAGAAACGTTTTATGTTTACTATGTTTCACACACCAGGTCATCACGTGAACCTTCCTATTCAACCGTTTGTTCCATGGATCGGTGTCAGATCAGAGATATATATAAATCTTAATATAATAAATAATATAATATTCATGTCAGAGTATATATTTTAGATTGTAAAAATGTATATATACACATAATTAACATAAAATATACACACTTTTGACGGCATAAAAAACAACAACAATTCAGTGTTTAAAACTGCGATTGATTTTTTTTTTATTAATCTATTCATACTCTTTAATCCATTAGTGCAAAAGGGAGATGGGGAAAAACAACACAACACACACACTTTAATTCCGACATTTAAATTCCCCACAGTTCAAACAGGTCAATAAATTGTAAAGCCATCCCAGTTAAAGCAGGCTAAATATTTCACAGATGCAGCGTGTTTGTTGCGGCTGCACGTCGCCTGCTTTTTAGTGTGAGATGATTTCAGTCTTTCATTAGACTAATTTCAGAATGAAGTACTGCAGGAGACTTTTTGCCCTGCATGTAAGCGTTAATACTAAGTGCTAATCAGAGTAAGTAGCGTATGACAGGAAGTACTGAAGCCGTGCTGCGCGAAGCCCCGCCTTGCTCCGTTCCGCTCTGCCTCGCTCCCGTTCACAGCACTGAGAAATGGATGCCGTGTTTATCCAGTCGCTCGATCAGGGCGGTCTTAGCGAAGGCAGCTCCAGGGGTATACACGCCACCTCTGTACAACACACACATGATTTGGTATGAATCCTGTATTACATGCTTATAACACATCATCAATAATTCAGTATCACACATTATTAAAGTTCAAATTTAAACTCAATTGTGATTCTTGTTACTATAAGTCAGAGAAAGTGGTGTTTTCTCTTTGGAGGTCAGAGTGAGAGAGAGAGATACAGAGCTATAGTTAGTCATTAATGAATGGTACTGACTTTTTGGGCAGTGCATCAGGTTCATTGAGGATGGTGAGAGCCGCCTGCACCATGGCAATCGGTGTCGCAACATAACCTGGCTCTATAACCACACGCACACACACACACACAGTGATTCTAAACATCTTTAACATCATTTTGTTTTAAACACTTGTCCTAAGATAGATCTGAAATGGTTTAAACTGATCTCCAGGGGGCGCTACAACACTGGACATTACACCAAATTAAAAATAAAGCTGCTCAACACCTGAGTGTGAAAGTTTTTAAATGCTTGCTGTACACGCCCCTTTAACAACATCACTTAATAGCCTCTGTATTACGAGTTTAACTAATCCAGATTATTATTAATTAATAAACGTACCTGGTCCCTGGACAAGCGTGCGGATTTTAGCATCGGGTTTCCCCTGAGACGGATCCTGACCTTCAGTGTAACCTTCACCGAAGAACGCGAAACGGAATGAACATCCCTCCATCTGAATACAAACACACACAACTAATTTTAACACTCCACCATCATTCAAAGTCACAAAGTCATAAAGCCAGAAATTTGCTGTCACTGTAATGGAAAATTAATCAAACAATAAAAGTGCTAAGGAAAGGGCATGCTAGTCAATTACACCTTGCTACCTGCTCTAGAAGGGTGGGTGTGTGCGTGAATGTGAGTGTGTGTGTTGGGGTACGTCCAGCCTGATGGTGTGGTAATTTATTAGTCACACTGTTTCCTGTTCGGAACTCATCCAAGTTCATTATGTACACAGTACCAGTCAAAAGTTTTGATTTATTTTCTACATTCTAAAACAATACTGAAGATTTCAAAATTATGAAAACGCATATGGTATTGGGTAATTAAGTAACAAGTTACAATACTGTTCTTGCAACGTCTTGTATCAAGTGCATTTGCAAAAACTCATCAAGCTCCATGATGCAACTCTAATGAAGACCTTTCCAGGAAAGCAAGACCAAAACTTACCTGAGCAGAAATGAGCAGAAAAGAAGCTCATTTAGAGTTACCAGCCTCAGAAATCACCAATTCACAACCAGATTAGAGCCTTAATAAAGCCTTTACAGAGGATACGTAGCAGACACATCTCAATATCAACTGTCCAAAGGAGATTACTGTACATTTTAGATTCCTTCAGTATTGCTTTACAATGCAGAAAGAAATAAAAATCAGGAACGACCACTGAAACTTTTGACCGGCAGTGTGTGTGTGTGATTAGTGGTTCAGGACTGTGTGTTACCTGCTTCCGGGTCGGTCCAGCTTTAGAGAAATATCCAAAAGAGAAAAACTCTGGAAACTGGACAAACAGTACAAAAATAAAAAAAAGAATTAAATATTGTGGATATTTTCTTTGACAAACAGCAGAGACCTCTTAACCAAAGTGTAATTATAATCACTGATGAATAAAATCAGCCGTACTTTAATCAGGAGCTTTCTGCCGAAATTGAACCGGACGAGTAGAGAGAAGAAGAACCCAGCGAAGAGCAGTTTAATAACGGAGGCGATTCCCCCGATTCCAACGTACGCTCCGTACTGAATCTGAGGACAGAAGACACAACAAAACCCAGACTTATTACTGAACAGGGATGTAGCTCCGCCCCCCAGTGCCTCCTGCTGGCATGATAAAATCAGTACGTGTAGAAACGGTGAAGCTGGTGAAGAGCCGCGGAGCGTCACAGTAACGTTTGATTTTAAACACAGATCTGATCTTTTAATCTGTTTAATGATTCCCGTAATAAATCACTGTACACAGTTTATGTGACATACTATCAGTATTTGTCAATTACAACTAATAATGACCGCACTGTGTGTGTGTGTGTGTGTGTGTGTGTGTGTATATGTATGTATAACCAACTGGAGTTTCTTTCTGTTCCTCAGACAGGAAGCGCTGAGTTCTCTTCACCACAGCCGGATCGGAGCCCATGAAGGGAATCGTGTACTGCTGGATCTCATTACTGTAGAACAGAGGACCTCTGCGTGCACACACACACACACACACACACACACACACACACACACACACACACACACACACACAATATATTTATGCTATCTTTAGGTATTATGCTGTTTTTTGGTATTAGTTCAAACATCCAACATATCTTGTGTGTGTGTATGTATTAACTGTGTTAAATCTGTGTGTGTGTGTGTGTGTGTGTGAGAATACTGAACTTCTTTACCTTCGTTTAATCTTGGTCCCGACTACAGGCAGTGGTTTGTGGTTGAATTGTTTCCTCAGGCTCTTCAGTTTGGCACTATCCGCCAACCCGTACACAGCTGACTGCCATGTCCCATCATGGATACACGCTCCCTGAGGGGAAAAACACACACACACACACACACGCACACACACACCATGTCAACATTGAGACATGTCCCAGTGTGTAAAATAATGCTCATCATAATAAACATAAAGACCTCAGGTCCTGAACTTGCTGTCAGAAAACTCTCCACCGCTGTCAGAGTACCTACACACACACACACACACACACAAATATATATTGAACCAATGTACCTGTAGAGCATTATATTCTCTTCTGGATTGTTTGGAATTATCCGTTTCCTTACAGTGAGTGTTATAACTAATGAATTAACAGTTATTTACATGTTAGTAAACACCAGGATTAAACACTCATACGTTAATGTACGAGTGTGTGTGTGTATACCTTTAAATTGATCCCGTGTGTAAATGACCCCCATATCTGAGGGAATGGAGTCGAACCCGCAGCTTCCCACGATGTACACACCTCCATCTGCCGCTGCGCTGTTGTAATTCAACTGCATGCTCTCTAAAAACTACACACACACACACACACGCGCGCACACACAGACACATACCGATTATCTATAACATTACACCCTCTTCCAGATGAAGTGAGTAACACTGATTCTCTCATTATAGTGGCATCTCTCAGGGGTGCTCCAAGGAAGGACAGTAGGTGATCCATGGGCAGGGTCACTGATGCACGTGAGGAACGAAGGCTAGGGTGTCTGGTCCGATCCCACAAAAACGCTCCTGTAGCACAGGCTGCTGAAAAAAAATCACTGCCAGCTCTGATAGAAAGTAGTAGGGAGAAAAATTATGCTTTAAAATACTAGAAAAAATTTGGTTTAGTGTGGCCGAGTCATGTAAGGTGCTGGATTAAGGCTTCAGTCTCTTCCGAGACGTGGGTTTGATTCGCCCTCCCGCCATGACGCCTTCACCTGCAAAAACTGCCACTCTAACAACCTGTGTGTGTGTGTGTGTGTGTGTGTGAGTACCTGGGGTTCGCCACTGATGTCCACACAGTGAGCACCATTGTCCACACACGCCTTAACCACTGCCTCACCATAAAACCTATACTGTAACACACACACACACACACGCAGTTGATTAGAGTTCATCTACCATCTGCACTGGTCATATGATCATCTTCTTTTCTGTATGCGTGTGTCTGCACGTGTGTGTAAAATACCGGTCCGACACAGTTGAGGATAATGCGCCCTAGTTTACACATAGCAGCTAGTGAGTCTGGCTCCGACACATCGGCCACTATGATTTCCACCTCTGACTGCAGCTCTGGTTTGCCTAAACAAACACACAGACACAAACAGACAGAAGAAACGATCAGAATGAGACATGCAAAACACATTTCAGTATCAGTTATGCAAATTAATTAACATTTTGATACACCAGCACAAGTAGTCAGCATATAAACACACACACCTGAAGTTTCTACAATGTTTTTACTCTCTTTTTCATGGCTATATTCATGGCGAGGGTCAGTTTTTGTTATTCAATATTCAAATTATTTTTTTCTAAGAACTTTACAACTAATCTACAATGTCTAAAAATACAAGATCTGCTTCATTAAGTTTCCACTCTTGACCAGTAGTTATATTTAGTGAATTTCTGTAGAGTTCGTCAATTTTTTTTTTTTTAATAAATGTGAGGTGATAAATAACTATTGGCAAACATTAACAAACTCTTAATGAGTTACATATCGCAGTTTAAGTCTCAATAGAAATTTATATGTGTATTAAAATAACTGCAATTAGATTTAAAAAAAATAATAATGCAGCCCTGTCTAAGAATAAAAAAATCTGCTTCATTAAGTTCCTTCCTCAGTGGACATATAGTCATGTTTAGCGCTCCTCCTAGTGGACACCATTGTTACTGCATGAGAGAGTGAATAATGACACTGCTACTGCCTTCCTCACAGTGTGCAGCATTCAGGAGTTTTTTTTTTTTTTTCAACTTAATCCTGAACAGCTGATGGAAAACCTGCATCACACCAGGACCAGGATCTTTTATTAAACATGTTCAAGAGCTTCATTTATTAAACACTAACCTTTATTTAGTCACACAAATCATCCTCATCCTCCTTTTCCCCCCCATCCACTCCACCAGCACGCACACACACACACACACACACACACACACACACACACAATCACACTATTCACTCTACAGGCCACATAAACACTGATCTATATTGCTCTTCAATCCGGCACTTTGTCCTTTGCCTGATCATTATTACACGTATGAGAGATGACCGCAATGGAGTTCACCTTTGCTCCAAATCATCTGACGGTCCATGTCGGGTTTATCAGCATTTCTGCACAATTACATCATCGTTATCAGTGTTTATCATCGCTGCCCTTACACACTCTGGGTGCCAATAAATATGACATGCGCTTCGACAATCTACGCACTGTGTAACATGTCCTGTATAATGCTGTGTGTGTTTATTAGAACACATGTGCACTACACAGGACATAAAAATCACTCCCTACACCCTATGCAGAGTCTCAGCTGTCTAGAGTGTGTTTGCACACACTACTTAGGGTAAAATGGATAGATTAGGGAGGTATTTGGGATCCAGGCATTTTGGGACACCTAAAAAGAAGCAGAGATTCAGACTCTATGTTTTTATTGATGAGTCTCTCACACTCCTGAGATCTACTTCCTGTATTACCTGCTCAGGTGTGTCTGGCCTGTGCACATGTGTGTGTTACAGCTCTGTTGCTCCAACATGCCTAACTTAACACAAAACACACAAATGTTTCACTTATGAGACTTACCTGATTTGTCCAATCAATCAGTCAATAATAGTGCAGTAGATCAGAACCGAACCTAGAACATGTTTATTTATAAATATTAAGACAGAAAACAAGGACACACTCTAGAACCCTTTAGGGTGCTAGATGCAGTGGGTCTCAAACTCCAAACTGCGTCCTCAATCTGGTAAACTGGTCATTTTAGTCCCGAACCAGAACCTCGAGAGCTCCTCCAGAACCCTGTACAACCCCGAGAGCTCCACCAAAACACTGTAGAACCCAGGGAGATGCACCAGAACCCTGTAGTGGTCTCGCATTAACGACTGATTATTGACTCATGAATTACACAGTTTTATTAATTAACTCGTTGTTGGTGCTCCGGGTGAGAACAGTACCGAGTTGTTGCGCAGTCTCCTGGAGAATCTTCTCCAGCTTGTCTCTGCTCCTCCCCGCCACGGCCCATGTCAGGTTCCCCCCCGGAACCTCCGCGCTGCTCCGCGCCACCTCCTCCACCACGTAGCGGCCCGTGAAGCCCGAGGCCCCGAACACTATCAGCTGGTAGGGCCTGGGAGAGGACGAGGATCCGTGCGCCGCCATCACCGAGGATTACAGAGCACTCCTGATTAAAACGCTGAGAGAGTGAGACACGGACAGAGAGACACTGAACTCTGGAGTTCTGTTACGAGTCTGTGCACGCGCGTGTGTTTTGGCATGAAAACTCCAACAATAGGGCGTGTCTCAGAACCCGGAAGTAGCGATTTCAGAATAAAGGTCGCATGCGAGTCATCGTGAACCAACCATGACAAAACTAAAGAAAAGATCATGACACGCACACAAAGAACAAACTGGGATAATGTACACGCAAAAAAGAAAATAAGTAAAAAATAAAATAAATAAAAACACGGTTTGTTACGTTTGTGAAAGACTTTTATACACGTTTAAAGATTTTGTAATAAAACCACGTGTTTACACGTAACACATTAACACTAAAGAAAATATTTGCGTTCAGGAGAATGTAATCTAAATAAATTCGCAGAAATAAGTTTTTAATTACTTGACAAAATAATTGTGAATTCATTATTCAACCCAAATGTTTAAAAATACTTTTAAACCCACAAACAAAACATCAAATACAAGTATAAATCATTTGCATTAAAAAAAAAATCTCAAATGTATTTAATATTTTATATCTTAGTAAGCCATGTCTGAGAGTGTGTAGTGCAACAAAGAAATATTATCATTCATTCATTCTCTATACCTCGGATCTTGTACAAGTTGGGATAGGCTGAGCCATCACAAACATCATTCAAGCATGGGAAGCACACACACACAGGGATCAAACCCTCGACCCTGAAGACGCCACACCACTGTTCCCTCATTAATAATGCTAATAATAATACTAACAACAACTATTTGTTAGTTACATTTAAATTTAAATGAGTACAAAATATTTTCAAAAAAGTTTCTGATATCATAGTTTTCCACCACAGAACACGTTATGTGAATTATATTTTTATAATACTGTTTAATATTTTAAACTTTTTAAGTGGTGGCTTGTCATTTCCATGCCTCAAATCTCATGGATGTATGCTGCTCAAAACCAAATTAATAAAATCACATTAAATAAAATACACAGAGATATATAATTAAAATCTGTAAAAAATAAAACACACGCCATTCAATCCTGACATGAAAACTGATTTATTAAGAACTGTGTGTATTTGATCTAATCATGTTTCCCCTTTAATATTTTTTACAATGCGGGGAGTAAAATAAATCATATCGAGGACTTAGAACCAGACAGAAATAATGAGAGATATAATTTCAGTAATAAATAAAATCTCTTTAAAAACACAGACAACAGAAGTATATGGAGTAACATTTTCCATTATTTAAGTTTTTTTCTTCACTTTTTTCACTAATATTTTATTTCTTCTCATTATGTTGATGTAGATCTGTAGCTGAACAGTAATTAACAGTGCGGTTCTAAGCGCTCGATAATTCAGTAAAAACACCCGTCTTCAACATGATACAAGACGCTATAAGGTGATCTGTACAGTAATGCCCAGTACAGCATCAACTCACACGTGTACATTAAGGCAGAGCTCTCTGATTGGCTTTTGACTTCGCCCAGTAACCAATCAGAGTTGAGCTTTGCCCTGCTAAGTGTCTGAGTGCTGAGGAGACGTGTGATGCTCAATGAAACACAATATCTGTCTATCCACCAAAATCGTATTTGAGTGTGAAATTAGTCTTTTCAAACTAAAATTATAATTTAGATTATATTTAGATCTGATGAGGTTCAATAAACCATACTGAGGTTTGTTTACAGAGGTACAGAGCAGGAAAGATGACGTTATAAATGAAAAAAAAAAAAGAAGAAAGATTTGGATCCACGTTAAAATAAATACTGAAAACACTGCCGTCTGAGCCGGCCAGAGGACGAGTGCAGACAAACAAAACAAGAATCAGATCTCTTTCCCAAAACTGGGATTCTGCTCAAAAGGAATCCAGCAGGTTTTAAGACATTGTGTGTTTGTTCTGTGCTCAGAGAACTTTAAGATTCACAACAGGTTTATACCACAGATGATAAAAACACACACACACACACACAAACACACAAAAGTAAAAAACATAAATAGAAAAGAAATACAAAATTAAACCTAAAAGTGACTGTGAAGGTGAAGGTGTCTGAGCATGTGTTCAGTCTGAGGGGATGCAGTGCCTCGGCCATGATTTATTACGCCGTGTCTTTAATTAAATACTGCAACATAATATTTCTGATAAAACGGACAGTATGACATATTTCTAATCTATATTCAACAAAACTTGTGTCTCAATAAATACTACGATTTAGGCATTACCACTAACAGGATAACACAGGAGCTAGCATTACAGCTAACATTCTAACACATTATATCAACCGTGGTAGCATACAAAACAGTATAGGAACAAATACGCCAAACTGTGAAACAGTATTGCAACAAACAGGCTGTTCCAGGTAATCGCACTGTAGCAAACGGGTCACCATGTTAACTAGCATTATAGTCGATAGGCTAACCCTACTAGCAAACTAGCCTTGATGTACTCATTTGAACTTATTTAGCAGAGAGACAGATGAGCTTGAAAGCCATATACTGAACTCTACGTTTTTAGCTGATGTGTGTGGTTATTACAAACTATTTTAGATTTATACTTTAAATTAAGTAGCATTCATGCTAGCTAGCTATAAACTACAGTGTGGGTAACAGTCTGTTAGGTGTAATTTAGCACACAGCCTCCATCTTAAACACAACACTGCACCCCCTTAAACACAACACACACATGCACAACGCACAGACACATAGCACAATTAGAAAAAACAGCATTAAACAACACAATCCGCCTCTCCTCATACCGCTACTCTTAAAACCTTTACATTAAATTATTCTTTACTACATATTGCTCTTATGCCCCTTATATTACACATTATTGTAATCCTAGCCACTTATATCTGTCATAAATATCTATTTATACATCAGTACTTCACTTTCTACATAGTGTAATAATGATTAAGATACAAAGTAAAAACTGATAAAACTTATATTCTTGATATTTAAGACTTAAAAGTGTGTCTGAAGAAATGATATAAATTCCTGCATGTACTGATTTTGCCATGGGCAGAGCTCAAGTTCGATTCAATTAACTAATCACAAAACTTGAGAGTGTGACATAGCTACTAGAGCACTGCCTATTCACCGGGCTAGCGTTAGCCAGCTAACGAGTTTATTTAGCCGATTTAACATCAGTGCTGTAGCAGTAGCTCTGAGCCGTAAAGCAATGTTTGGTAGCAAGCTAATTATATATATACGATTATACTGAGTAATTAAAAGAGGTGTTTTATGATAAGAAGCAAAAAGAATGTCACATGCTCCGGCTTCTTTGATACCTTATAAACTTTTCATGCTAATGTACTGCTAAGAGTAAGAAAAAAGAAAAAAAAGAAAAAGAAAACACAGAAATACAACCCAGTCTCCCTCAAATATTCCCAAGTTATAAAAAAAGTGGATTGTAAGTGACATGTTGAACTGGAAATAATGTGGGACATGAACACCAGTATACAGTTGTGACATCATCAACACCAATAGCGTTGTGACATCATCCACACCAGTACAGTTGTGAAGCCATCAACAACTGCTAATCCAGTCAAAGACTATAAATTCAGCACACACATTCTGCATCTCATCTATACACTGGTCGATCCTTTGTCCCAGAGTGATAGCAAGACCGAGGTGCCAGAGGTAAAGAGACAGATGGAGGGAGTCAGAGACACAGGAGTGAAGGGATAGAGGCTATGAGCTTGAGGAGAAGAAGTGTGTGATGTCATCCACGCTGCGTTGCACCTTCCCCATGTAAAAATCAACGTTGTGCGAAAAGTCTGTACACACGCTCGAGTTGTCGTTGCCGAATGCGCAGTACAGGGCGGTTCCACCCACGCTGATCACCACGGTAACCAGGCACAAAAGGAGCAGGAGGAGCCAGGAGTCTCCGCCCACCTCATCTGTGTAATGAACAGACATACTGAGACTCATATACACTTCACAACTGAGCCCTCCTTCTGTCTGTCTACATGCTCTTCTAACTGCCTTTTTGATTACACACACACAAATATACAGTATAGTACCTTGCTCAAGGCCGTCTTCAGGAAAATGGAAGCGGACTCTGCGTTTAGTGAGGGGTTTGCTGGTGGAGGTGGAATCGTCTGCCCCGTCACACACCCGTCTCTTCAGGATGGAGACGAGCCCTGAGGCAGGAGCAATCTGAAGATGAGACAGAGATAGACAGAAAGAAACAAAAAGTAAAAGACTGTAGAAAAACACACTGTTACAAATTCAACATGCATCAAACTAAAGTACAAGAAACACACACACACACACACGCACACACACATACACACACACACACACACACAAACATACACACACAAATACACACACACCTTCTCTCAGCTGGTAAGATTTTTTTTCTGTACATTTCATTCATTAGACACACACAGGCTGGAAGAGAGATAGAGGGACGGGTGGAGAGAGAGAGAGAGACAGACAGAAAGAGTGAGAAACAGAAAAGGGGAGAGAGACAGAGAGACAGGTAGAAAGAGGGGGAGAGAGAGTGTGTTTACATGCATAATATTTACTTACGAAATTGATTATTGAAAAGTTACAACCCCTTTCAATCTGACTGAAAATTAATTCCCATGAGGTAGGAGCGGACCAGACTGTTCTGACTCAAGTGTGTACAAAATGTGTTTTTATTCAAATTGAGCTGTTATTTCCAGGATTAGTGGAATGTTGGTGTTCATGTAAACACCCATGCTTCATCTTAAATTCAATATAAAGACCAATGAATACCATCTACACATGACCACCGAGAACAAAACAGAATACTTAACTCTGTGTGTGTGTAAATGAACATTACAACATTTATCAATACACCTACATCTGTACCTAATCATTACCAAACATTTCTGTGCAGTAAATTACCTTTACACCAAACACACATGCACCAAAAGCAGAAAATAACTAGATTAAACGATGTTTTCATTGTGGCTTTGGTGAAAAATGTTAATAATCCTAAAACCAGAGAAAAAAACTCACCATATCCTAACCACACACAGCTCATTTTTCAATTATATAATATTTAATATAATATTTGATCTATAAAATCTTTTTTTTTAATGATAAATTAGGAAAATGCACCAGGGAACTAACGCTCGATCGACAGTTATAAGAGTTACCGTAATCTGCTGCTCATGAGGTTTTAGATTACTGCGAACACAAGATTTAAAAATAAAAGCTACATATACACATATACACATTTCCTTCACACACCCATTAAAGCTCCATTACAGATCAGAACTGACGCTGAAGAACCCCACAGTCTCTGCTCTAGAGTGCTCTACCCAGAACCGTGATTATTCAAATCAGGTTTATAACACTCCATCATTCATCTGTATGAGAGACAAAAATCGCCTCACGGTGCTGAAACAGATTGCTATCCGAAAAATTCTGAGTAAACAACAGCACACACATACACTGATACCAGAGGCTCTCTCCACTACTGGGTCAGGATTTATCAGGATAACTGAAATGTGGGATTAGATCAGGAGATCTTAAACCTGGGGTCATGAGAGAAAATAACAGGCTCCTCTTTTTAACAAAAGCTTCGAGAACCTTCGCACCAGGGTATAATAAAGTGACCGGTTCTGCTCTGCATTTAGTCTGTGCTGGATTTCAGTCCAGCGGGATCAACGGTACTGGTGCTGATCATGTGACTCGCTCCTGACCTGTTCGTCATGCTGAAAGAGTTCATTGTTACTGCAGCAGCTCGGGAGAAATCTGCATCTTGCTCACAGTGCACTCATTCAACCATGTGACATCATGGTGACATCACACACTGTTGCGGAAAAGTCATTGTGTGTCTCTGTGTGTGTTTCATGCTTTTATGTGCACATGTTTTATCCAAATTTAATTTAAAAAATGTTATATTTAAATGATGGTACTGTACTGTATTATACATTTTTGTTATTTATTGATTCCTACTTCTCTCTCACCTCCTCCACCTGGATGCGTTTGGCGAGGTCATCCAAGATGGCATCCTCTGGCCTGTGAAGCTCTTCCTCTAGCTCTAGAGCTTCCACAGCTTCCTCAATTTCCTCTTCCTGTTCCACTTCCTCTTCCTGTTTCTCTGCTCCTTTATCCGGTTGAGTGAGAGGAACTGTTTCCACTCCTCCTTCTTTCATCACCTCTTCTGTCTTTGGGGCAGACCTGACTGTGTCCGCCCCTACTCCATCCCTTTCAGGCTCCGCCTCCATCCTGCCTCTGCCAGGCTCTACCTTATTTCCACTTCCTTTAGACTCTGTTTCTTTCCCAGTTTCTTGAGGTGGCCACTCTGTCTCTTGTTCTTCCTCTCCCTCTCTCGCGTGCTCTCTCTCGCTCTGTTTCTCAGCTTCCTCTCTGATAGTTGCCGGTGAGGAGGTTTCTGTCATTACTAAGGTGGGTGGGGTTTGGAGAGACGAAGTGGGTGTACTGGAGGCGGAGTCAAAAAGCTGTGTCGGCTCCCTCTGCTGGGCCAAACAGGCAGTGACACTTTCACTGGGAGAGACCTCATCCTGCTCCAACATCCCAGACTCTGACAAAGATAGAAAAAGTTAAGCATGAATAAAAAAAAATTAGAAATAAAGACTGTTGAATTAAAAATATAAAGAAATCATTCATTAGAAACATAAATTTTCTGCATATTTGACTTAATAAAGAGTGCCAATAATTTTGCAGTTAACATTGTAAAAAAAATAATCGCCAACCTGAGAGACAGAGAGAGAAAGAGAGAGAGAGAGTGTTTGAGTCTCTGTGTGCTTGAGAAAGTGAAATGAGGTCGTGCAACCCAATGCCGAGCCACATGGTGTTCAAGAAACACACACCCCACACACACACACACACTCACTCACACTCACACACACAAGCGTGCAGCTTCTTATGCATCAAAGGACATTACACCATGTTGTTTATGAACTCCTATGTTTGTGTGTGTGTGCGCAGTTGTAGGATATTTACTGTCGATGCATGGAGATTCCGACGTGGTATTATTTTCTCCACAGCGCTCACCGTTCACACTGATCCCGTGTACCGGCTCACGCTGGATCACACACACACGCGTGCGGAAAAAAAAACAAAGGTTGAACAAGAAAATCCTTTTAGCATAATAACAACAACAACAACAACAACAACAACAAAACCACATGCTCAAAGAATAAAGAGAGCATGTGAGTATGCTGTAAATGTAACCCGAGTGTGAAGCTGCTGACTGGTTAACTATCGGACCAATCAGAAACACGGCTGAAGGTGTAGTCGATACTTTGTGCGCTGCTGGTGTTAAACATACAAAGCTCATTAGCTAGAGTGGTTAAGTGGTTAGAGTGGTCTAATAGAGACAGGAATCACCAGTCACGACCCGATAGGATATTATAAAGTTTTTTTATAATATAATATTAAAATGTTTCATAATTAATTGAATGTAGGCCGTTCCTTATAACCTTTAGTTTTCTCAATTAAAAACCAAGCGCAGCATTTAAACAATGCAAAATAATTTGAGTTTAACATTAACCCGAGCAGCATGTATCTCTCTCCTCGGCCATAATTATAACTTATAATACTTGTACAAGACAATAATACTCCAGCTATTCCTACTACATGGGATGGAAATGTGTACACATGTACGATTATAAATAAACAGTGCTGTTCTACTTTCTCAAGTCTCAAAACTCTACGTGACTGAGTGCACAGGTTGAGTGACTGCGATCATGCTAGGCTTCTAACACATGCGATTTTTATCTAATTACCGCTTGAGGTGTTTTGAGACTTGTTTAAGCGTGTGTACTGAGTGGGTTTGAAACTAATGCGTCCAAAGAATTTAGAGAAAAAGGCAGATCAGAGTACTAATCAAAATTGTGTTTCTATTGCGTCACTCGGAAGAGTCTGTGCTTGGTACAGAATCGTTCATATCAGGGATGATCAGCCGATCACGGTCAATAAAACTGAAACCAGCCAATTCTGGTCACTAGCCGCTGAACCGGTTCATCTCTAATTTAAAAAAAAGAAAAGAAAAAAACAACACGATTTTAGAGTCAGTGTGGGATTATGTGAACTGCCACACATAAGAATCGCGATTCATAACTGTAGCGATTTTTTCCCTCCATCCCTAGCAAATAACACACATGCACACATACTCACCGTGTCGGAGCTCCATGATGGTCTGCAAAACATAAATACAGCAAATAAATAAATAAATAAAATAAATCCTATTTTTAAATTGCTCGGTGTGTATGTGTGTGTGTATGTCTGTGCATATGAGAAAGAGTGAAATAGATGCGGAGTCTAATATTAGCAATGCACATTTCCCTCAGTCCTGAAACTCTAGTACACATCTCAGATAGCACACAAACACATGCACAAACACACAAACAGACGCACACACACAAAATAATAATAATAATAATTATTATTATTATTAACCTTTACCCTACACATGCAGTAAATACACAAACACACACACAGTATATACATGTACACTCACGCCCTCAATACACATATTAGGAATATACAAGGCACACACACACACACACACACCTGTGAATCCCTGCCTATACAAGTCTGTCAGTAACTCACCCATCTATCTGTCTATGTCGGCGTCTGTGTCCGCACACCTGCCTGTCAGTCTGCTGTTCTGTCTATCTTTCTGTGTGTCTATCTGTCTATCATCCTGTGTTTGTGTGTGTGTGTGTGCGCATGTGCTCAGACATGTATGGTCATGGGTCGTGTCTCAAACCACACAACACTAAACTAAAGAGTGCATCAGAGCAGTGTGCATCTGGAAACTATTTGTGATCCTGTGTGTGTGTGTGTGTGTGTGTACTCACTGTCTGTGTGTCATGCAGATGTGTTTTAGTTTGTCCAGATGTTCTGAATTTAGATTACAGTGAGGAAGTGAGTTCTCAAAAGGCCTACTACACCTCCACCTGTTCACTGAGAGAGAAATAAATAATAATAATAATAATAATTATTATTATTATACATAAATACATAGTGGATAAACTGTATAATAAAATATGAGCAGCATTAATAAGTAAATGATTGAATGAGTGAATGAATGAGTGTGTGTTTGTGTTACCCCATGCTTCCTGCAGAGCGGCGATGTTGTACAGCACTCTCTCGTGGTACAGTCTCTCTAGCTGAAGGACGTGCACAGCTCTCTCATCTACATGCAGCACAGTTAAAGACGCACAACACGTCGCTACACATATTCATGACTATACACAACTACACACTGCTATATACCACTATACACTGCTACAATTCATACATTGTATGAATGTTAATTGTAATGGTAATGTTATGATTGAATTCATAACATTAAAATAACTACAGAATCAAATCACGATAATTAATATGTTATCGACTTTCGTATGAATGTGTAATAGAGCACGATTAGGCGTGTAATTGAGGAAGGATACAGTCCTCCTCCTGGACCAGGCTCTCTGCAATCTGTAACACACAAAATAACATTTCTTTAGATTCCCCCCTTAAATAATATCTTTACATTTACTCTACTGTAATGTACATACAACCCCAAGGGCCAAAACGTTGAGAACTTAGTGTATGAAAAAAAGAGGTGTAAATGGAGGAGAAGGAGGTAGATGGAAGACGGAGGAGGGGAAGGTGTAGATGGAAAAGAAGAAAAGGAGATGTAGACTAGATTTAGACAGGGAGGACGAGATGTAGATGGGGAGAAATGGTGAGAAATGGATGAGAAGATGTGGAAGAAGAAAAAAATGGAGACGTGGAGGAGCAGATGGAGACGTGGAGGAGGAGATGGAGGCGGACAGGAGGAGATGGAGGCGGAGAGGAGGAGATGTAAATGAAAAAATGGTCGGGAAAAAGAAGAAGAGAGAGGTTTAGATAGAGAGGAGGAGAAGTATATGGAGAGGAGATGTAGATGGAAAAAAGAGAGGAAGATGAGGAAAAATAGATGGGATGGAGGAGATGTTGATGGAGGAGAAGATGGACATAGGGAGGAGAAGATGGAGACAGTGGAGGAGGTATAGACGGGGAGGAGGAGATGTAGACAGAGATAGATGTATAAATGAGAGAATAGATGTAGAAGGGGAGGAGAAGTAGACAAGAGGAGATGCAGACAGAAAGAGATATCGATGAAAAAGGAGATGCAGATGGGGAGAAGCAGACAGGAAAGAGATGATCTAGACAGGTAAGTGATGTAGGGGGAGGGGGAGATGTGGACAGATTAGGAAATATAAATGGTGTAGATGGGGGTTAGGTGTGAATACAGATAAACGTGTAGATGCAGAAGAAAGTGTGGACGGATGCAGACCTGATGGAGGCGGTGTGGCAGAGCAGCATCGTCTCCTCTCTCCTCTAACACACGCAGAGACTCCGAGACACAGCGACTGGGACCATGAGGAGAAAACACTCCAGCTGGGATTTCTTCAGGACTCGGAGGACCTTCACACACTGCTCAAACACACGTGCACACACAAAAACACGCAGGAGAAAAATAAGGTCTTAAGTACAACAAGTGATTACAATTCTGACTGAAGGAAGCTGAGCTGAATGGACATGACATTCATGATATTAAATAATGAACTCTTATTTATAAACACATCAAAGAACATATAAAATACATCGAAAACACTTTATTAACTCGCACATAGTCCTTTTAACACCAGTGAGCTCGTACTGTGGTGGAAAACTGAACATGATTATTATATTGCAGTATTTTTTTTCTCTCAGAAGATGAGAGAACTTGGCAGGATTCTAAGAAGGACGCATGCTGCTCCAGGTAACACTTCGTCTACTATAACAATGTGTGTTGCATCATTACTGGAACCGATTACTCACCTGTGTGTATTACGTGTGTGTGCGCGTGTGTGTATTTGTGTACATGAGTACCTGAGGGACTGCAGCTAAGTGATGATGAATCTCGGATCAGCTCAGGAGAACATGCTCCACTGGTACTGTCCATTTCCTCGTCCTCTTCCTCCATTTTGGAGCTTCCATCTCCTTCTTCATCCTCCACTTCTTCTCCTGCTCCATTGTTGTTTGTGAAGTCATGGTGGTGGTTGTGACGGAGGCAGCCACTTCCTCCGTGCACGTCCTCCTCCTCCTCCTTTAGCATTCGGATCTGATGCTGGTTCTGGTTCTGGTCTGGAACTCTTGTAGAACCTGCTTCGTTCTGCAGGTCCGTGTCACTCGACCACCGTCCCTCGTTCATGAGTAACGCACATACACACATTCACACACACAGAGCACCTACAAGACACACACAGACACACACACACACACACACACACACACACACACCTCCAAGTTAAATATCATAAAATATTTTGCAACTACATTAAAAATGACAATTTTATTCTAGTGCAAGAGTTCCATCAGAAATCACACCACTGAGTAGTGAAGTGTAAACCAGGTCCCGCCCCTACAGAAGCTAGCCAATCAGAAGGCACAGCCCTGTCCCTACACCACAGTAATGGTTGTTATTTTCTCCTTCTAGTGCTCCTCTGAGACAGAGACAATAAGACACACACCACTATCAGCTTATGCAACTTAACTATGTATATTACACACATACACCTGTTCAGGTTGGTGCTTCTCTATGACACACCGAGTGACCTTATTACAGGACAGTCATACACTGTATCTATTTTAAATAAGATTTTTAAACAGTGTACTCAAACTAACATAAATAAATACAAAAAAAAAACATAAAAAAATAGGTCAATAAAATATGAAAAAAAATAAAATAAATAAAACCAATAAATAAAAAAGAATAAGGGAAAAAGAGCAGATGCTTGTGTTGTACTGACTGCTCACCGCGCTAATGTAATGCATGTAGTTCTGTGTGAGTGTGTGTGTTGGGGGGGGGGAGGTTATGAAAAATATGATTACTATTGTTTGGATACAGAGCACTTCCTTTTTTATTTTGTTGCTAATTTTAGAATTCTTTACCTTTACTTATTTTATCCTAGCATAAAGAATAAATACTAAGGTGTATTTCATGCTCCTCTTCTAGCAGCTAGCTTCACTTGTTTAAATATAAAGCAGCTGAAAGCAGACTGTCTGATGGCTACGACAGAATCAAACGTCGGCATTTCACAATTCTGTGGGTCAAAGTGAGTGTGGTTAAACATTAGCTCTAAAAATATAATCTGCCAGCAATGTCGTAGCACTCCGTGGTTAGATGATGATACTTTTGAGATTAGAACAGTTTTATGGAATATGCAATATGTCTGAAATTATGCCAACTTTAATACACTAAAAAGTTATAACATCAAATATTATGGCAGCTGTAAGACAACTATATAGCAATACTTCATGTAGTGACACTCTTATGACAGGAGTTAAGTCTCTGGGTGACATTTTACACAGAAGGAAAATTCACAGCATCTGAACAGTTATAAATTCTACAAATTCATCTACTTATATAGCCGCCCCCCCCCCCCATCATAAATCCATGCAACTACTCCAAGCGACTTTTATTGGGTTTATGTTTAATGATGAAAGTTTTAAATTTTTTAAAATCATTTGGGTGTTTTATTGCACATTTTAACAGTCGACTATCTGTGAACTGTTGGATAACGGTAACTATTGTTAAAGCAATAAAGTTTATATTCTGACAACGATGATGTTCCAGAGTTTCAGAAAACGTTACCTCTAATAAAAGAGTACTTTTTGCAGTATACTTCATCCTAGACCCCCCCCCTCTCTAGAAATATGAATGTTCTAGGAAAACTGGAATTATTTACATAAATTATAAAGCATGGCCATGTGCCCTGAGTGGTTCCTCAGGGTATTTTCCTTCAATATGTCTATCAGTAGAACACTCTCCGTGTGTGGATGTATGTGCGCGCGCATGTGTGTGTACGAGATGAAAAAACATGTAGCTTACTAAGTTCTGATCAAAGTAATTAATTCACACAAACACAACCATGAGAGCAACGGCATAAACTCCTTGAGAATTATCTCATTATCTCAACATGTTTCTACAAGCTCCACGTGAGGAATAGTTCATAGAATATTTCAGTGCGTGTTGTGTTTTATGTTCAGCCGCTGAGGTAAAGTGCTAACTCTATAACTAAACAGGAAGTGAAGGACATGGCTCATTAATCATTAAATATATCATTACTGCCAAAGTAGGGCACTTCTCTTTTTTTTCCCTTTACCGAGGGGAAGTGTGAGCGAGGAATATACTGAGACAGCGAGACTGAGGCAGATGTTTATCTCATGTTCTAATCACATCTTCAATACAGAGCCGTGATGCAAAAAAGAAAGAAGGATTAGATTAACTAGTTAAACTAGAATAACTAGAAGTTTTGAAGAGGTGAAAGAAGTAGTAATAGTAGTAGTAGTAAATAATTCTCTCTCGCCCTGTCTGCTTGCGTGAATAATGCAGTAAAAATGAACTTTGGCACAGAATACACGAATCGGCCAACATGTCCTTCAGACGCATCACTCTTTAACATGCCTTTGATTATTTAAAAATATTTTAAATGTATTATAACAAATGTAATACACATGTTTCCATGGTGTATTACAGCAGTAATTACACTTGTTGAATATATATAAAATACACATGCTGTATTTTAATCTTTACTGTATTTTAATCTTTACTACTTACTAAATTCACTTAACTTTCACACTGTCTCTCAACCCATCTAGCAACCTCTGTAGTTCAGCTAGGGAACGTAGAGGCTAATGGTGATTACCCTTGCATTTATTCCCACGTTTACAACCCTGGTAGGACCTCCGGTCAACATGTTTTTGACCTGTGGGAGGGAACGAGAGTACCCCACCAAGGAGGAAACCCACCAAGCAGGGAGAGAAGCTGCAAAATTAATGCACACAGACCCTGAGGTGGGAATCGAACCTGGACCCTGGAGATGCAAGAAGACAGTGCTAACCACTAAGCTGCCATGCCATTCTGCCTGCACTTTTGTCAAACCGCAAACAAAACTAAAGACAAAACTTGCATAAAACCCAAAAGGTGTGTACCGAGCCAACGGCATAAAGACAGCAGAGTCATTTACCATCTCGAGAAATAAAAATAAAGCTCTTACACCTCAATAAAGTCACGACGGGGAAAAAAATTGTATAGAGCAGATGAAAAGTATGGATTTAGTTAAAGCCTTTAGCCTCCAGTTTATCTGTGCAGAAATCAGGTGAGTGTCTGAGCACATTATAAGCACTGTCTCTGCTCTTAATCACAGCCAGTACATGAAACATGCTTTTTTTTTTACACTTTACATTAATAAAGAAAAGATAATACACTAATAAAAGCATTATAGGGTTTTATCTCATTTTAGGAGGTAGCAAAATGACAGTGGAGCATTTATTAATAATAATAAAAATAATTATTATTATTGACCCAATAACTTAATGCATATTTATTTACATTATTATAAAACTGTAATAGTGTAAATAATGACTATAAATGTTTACGCATGCGCGGTACATGCACAACCTTCACTGCTTTTACACCTTTCCACGTAAATTGCATTTTTATTTCTGCGGTGTATATACACTGACCTCGGTTTATCTTCTCTAAACAGAAATAAAGTGTAAAACTCACAGGCGTGTCAGCTCCAGGTGCCTTCAATCCAACACACCGCGTTAAAAACACACATTTAACCTCTTAGTGTTTATTTCTGTAGCTCTGCCTTCCTTCGCTTCCTGACATCCATCCGGGAACTTTCTCCCAGCGCCTACGTCACGGCAATAAGCGGAACTATTTTTTTCGAACGAAATAAAAAAAAATCTAACGTTTAGTTTATAATAATAGACTGTGAATAAAACATATGCCATATATCAACTCATTCATTGTAGTTTTTATCTAGTATTTGCCATACAGTAGGTTCGTTCATTAATTCTAAGTTTACGGTCTTGGCGTAAAAACTACACTTCCCATGAGCGCATGCGCCCCACATTATTAGCGCATTAGCGCGCGGCATTTTTTGGTGCTACTTCTAAAGCGCTAACATAATCTGTCTACAAACATAATAGCATGATTTTGTTTTTCCTCAACGACAACCGTATTTAGTCAGTTTGAACTGATTCACTAGGTAGTTGGCGTCATATTTATTTACCTTAATTAGCTGGCTTGTTAGATTACTATAATTCCCGGATGAAACTCTTGTATATGATTGGCCGACGACAAAAGCCCGCATTAGGGGGTGGTTAAAAAAATACATTCACATGTGTACACGTTTGAATGATATTTTCTGACATATCGATGCTTTAACAATCGAATTATACGTGTTCATGTCAAAGGTTACTGACAATTCTAATTTCAAGATTTAAAGATTTAGTAAAGACTCCGATCATGGTGAATTAGACACATCTAGTGGACAAAGTTTGGTACTGCACCACATTTATAAATACAAATATTTCTATTATATTCATAATAAACATTAATACAAATATGTAAGACAAAATCAATTTAATAAAATTAATTGAATGTTCTAAGTAATGTACTACAAATTAATTAATAAGCACACATTAATGCAATAAATCATGCTTTTCTGTAACAAATGTTCTATTTAATTGACAGAAACAGAATCAGTTTTATGTAGATTATTGGATAACAATCCATCCACCCCTCCTTCTGGTAACCTCTGTAGTCCAACTAGGGGCTGTGGAAGCCAATGGTGACCATTGTATTTATTCCTGTGTTTACCACCGTGGTAGGACATGTGGTAAACATTCACATGTGCCATCACACACTACGAGCAATTTGTGTCCGCCATTTAGCCTAATTTGCATGTCTTCAGACTGTTGGAGGAAACCAGAGTACCCAGAGGAAAACCACCACGTGCAAGGAGAACATGCAGACTGGAGGTGCGAGGCAAGAGTGCTAATCACTAAACCACAGTGTCACCATTATATGACAATATTTTATATAATGTAGATCTGATGTGTATTTTATTTTTAGGTTTCCCACCTGCGATGTGAAAGCCCCAAGGTCTGTCCCAAGCGCGGATAAAATGGGAGGGTAGAATCAGGTAGGCCATCAGCATTAAAATCTGCCACAATGTTGTGCGGATTGGATGGTCTCCTCTTTACTCCTGAAAGACGGACTGTGTCCACTACAAATCTAAGAAATTATCATCTTTAAAAAGTATTGTCTAGACCTGATAAGTAACACAAACACAATGCAAATATTTCTTTATTCCCTTTTTATGATAAATTCATATTCACATAACTTATATGTACATTAATGATTGGGGGGGGGGGTCCATTCATTCTTATAAAACAAACTCAGTGTGTTGTCTCGTACTGCTGCGGCTGTGAAAGTAGCCAAACAACATATTACTTACTGTATATAAACACATTTTATAGAACTTGAAGAACTTAGAAGTTCAGGTGCTGAAAAAATGAGGCATTCAAAATGCACACAAACGATTTTCATTAAATAACATATATCTGATCTGCTCAGATGAAACCTGGCAAGGTTAAGACATATTCATCATGCCGAACTGGATACACATGAATTCTTTTTTTTAATTTTTACTATAAATGTTATTAAATTATTATAAGATAAGTTGTAAATGTTGGCTTTTAAAATGAAATCCCTTGTTCACTATAAATATTTGGTTATTTCTTTCACAGTAACATTATTTTACACCTATGCAAGTTCAGTGCTTTGACACGTAAAAAATGGAGGTAAACAGAATTATAAAGTTAATTTTATATTAATTATTATTATTACTCCATGATTATGCGCGGTGAAAAATAAATATGCTGCTGATGATGCAACATCACACCTTCAATCCTGTGTGTGTATCCTGTATGTGTATATGTGTGCGCGTGCATGGGTGTGTGTTATTGTGTCGTTTTTATCCACAGTCTGTGGTTCTCACAGTTTTTATCCACAGCCTGTAGTTTTGGTGTTCTCCAGGATCTCGTCATAAAGCCAGCTCTGTGTGAACTCCTCTGACTTCTCCATCAGCTCGAATAAGCGTTTGTACTCGCTCGGTGAAATCTGTCCCGTCATCACGTCCTCAAAGAGGCCCATCTGCATCAGAAGGTCTGTGCCGCTGCCCGCGCTCCAGGAACTGCATTCCGGATAAGATTGCATGAGATTAGCACACCTTTACAGTAAACACTGCTGTGTATCTCAATGAGCTAACGTTGACTCTCAGGAAGCGCATTTCTCTCTTTAGCGCAATTTGAAATGTGAAACTCTCCTGCGGCTCACCCAAACCTTTAATTAAGATAAATGAAGAATATCATGTTCTTTAAATGTATACAGTATATTTAATCAGAAATATTTTATGGGGATTTTAACCAAATTAAAACCTTTTTATTTGTTATAAATGACATCTCAGCGCACCTGCAGTACCCTTATGGCCCACACTTTGGGACACACTTCTAATGTGTGTGTGTGTGTGTATGTGTGTGTGTGTGCGCGTACTTGAGCTTGTCGATGAGTCTGCAGCGGCGTTTAGTCAGACACTGTTTGACCATCATCACCAACGTGCTGCTGTTAAATGGCGTGACGATGGACGAGAACAAATCTTCACGAGGAGTGATCCTCACCAAGCACAGGTGATCATTAGGCACATGCTGAAAATACACATACGCACATTAACACACTGCACCACAGTTGCAAGTCACACTGGTGTCTTTATATGCTGTAAAACAGCCAGGCCCATGCATTCCTTTAACCACAATTCTGATTAACACATGCGTGATGTTTCGTTTCTCAAGACATGTTTAATGAAAAATTACACAGAAATGAAATCTCATTGAATGTGAAGTGGCCATTAAACAACAAACAGGAATGTTTACTGTGGTACTTCCAAACTTAATTTACAAAACTGAAAATAAATAAGCTTTTATTTATTTATTTCATCTCTCGCGGCTCATCTGCAGAACCTTCAGGGACCACAACGGGGTCATTAGGCACGGAAAAAGCTTAAATGCAGACCCCATGTGAAGTGCTGCATCGTTAAGAAGAGCATGTTTGTGCGTGCTTTACTATTTAAACAAATTACTAATTAACACTCGCAGGTTACATGTGTTACTTTGACATGTATCTAAGACATGAACAGGAGTTTCACTCACAGTGCTCTTAGGGATCGCTGGACCTCCGTGCTTCGACGCTGTTACAAAAGAAGACCATGGCTCCTGAGAAAACACACACACACACACGACACAGTTTAAATAAAGTACAGCATTCAGAATAACCTCTGTCATTGTGGACCTGTAGTAGAGTAAATGAACAGACCTGGTGCAAAAGCTCGATGTCACATGCAATCTGCCACAGCGCGCTCAGAGCCTGGTAGTTCCTGTAATCTCCAGGTCTCGCTGACAGTTTCTGTCTCACACACACACATACAAACACGATTATTCTGATTATTCACATTCAAGAACAGCTGAGTAATTATACAGACCAAAAAATGGAAGAGAAATGTAAGGAAGACAAATGAAGACAGACAGGCAACAGATGAGCAGACTGATGGGGGATAAACGCATGGACGGACAGACAGGTGAGCAGACAGGTGAAGTAACAGACGAAGAAACAGTCATTCAGACGGACAGACGGACAGACTCACAGTGTACTCTCTCTCACTGATGAACATGATGAGCTCCACTCGGCCGTAGCGGAACACAGACAGGCGCTCGTACAGCGCGTAGAGGAGTTTCCACAACATGTTCCTCTCGTTCCTCTGAGAGAAAATCCCCACCACCTTCACCGGAACGTCTTCACACACACACACACGCACGCACACACATCTTCATGTTAGCATATTGTTTTGTATTGTTCTGTATTGACTATTGTCATCTAAAAAAGGCAGACTTAGAGTCTGTTTAATATCACACTTAACACACAGCAAGTGAACTTTTTCTACTGAATGCATTTTATCTAAAACTGCTGCCTTGTAAGAGGAACTTGCAGCTTGGACTTCCGTACATCTGACACAGTGATTACAAAAACTGATTCCTGACACCTCTACACTCCTTCGCTGGCGGTAAGCTAGCTGGCTAACTCTGCTTAGTGACTGTGTGTGTGTGTGTGTGTGTGTGTGTGTGTGTGTATCCAGTGTAACGCATTCACAGGGAAGCAGTCAGGCAGTGCTCAGTACTGATGCTGTAAGCGGAGCCTCACTGATTTCACGTCCCTCAGTATACTGAGAAGACTACCGTGAATGAATAAGTAGGAATTTCGAGTTAAAAGCACATGTTCATTGGCTTTTAATGGTTGGAGGCGAGAAATTATTCATGAAGTTACATCCGAGAGGCGAATGCAGCAAAATTTTTTACGCTGCCAAGCTCAAGCATGCCGTTGGAACACATCTGAATCAGTAGCAAAATTTAAATCATGATGTAATTAACTTCATTTATAAGCCTTAGACTGGACACGCCCCTCCACCCCACACGCACACACCTGCTGTCCACGGCACCTCAGAGATCCCCAGATCGGTGAAGAGTTTCTCCGAGAACATGGCTGGAGGCTTCATGCTGCCGTGACCGATCGGATCCAGCTTAAAGAAATCACAGTGGACCACCTGCAACTGCCCGTCCAACTTACTCTCCAACTCCTAACACACATACACACAACGAGAGCTATGTTTAATAGTGAAAGTAAGAGCATTTCCATACACACACAACGTGATTAGAACTCACAGGATTGGCCCTAAACAACAGTGTGTCCAAAAGAAAAAACACTTTATAGTTAGACTAATCAGAAAAAAAAGGCCTTTGTGCATAAAGATTGTTGGACTTCGGAGCGATGGAAAAAGGTCATGTGATCTCAGGAGTCCAGATTGAGGCTATTACAGAGCGATGTGTACGTCAGAGTAAGAAGAGATCCACATGACGCGATGCAGCCATCATGCATAGCGTCCACTGTACAAGCTTCTGGAGACAGTGTTATGATCGGGGGTTGCTTCGGTCACTCAGGTCTAGACTCAGCAACGTTATGAAGTCAGCTGACGACCTGAATATATTGAATGACCAGGTTATCACATCTTCTTCCCTGATGATACGGCCATAATCGAGGACTCAAACTGTGAAACAGTGGTTCAAGCACAGCAATAAAGTAAAACTTCTAGTGCATTCAGTCCACCTGTTTCCTCACCTGTCACTGTACCTAATCGAGGGGAGGAGCAATAAGGGGAGGGGGCATGAACAAAGGGTGAGACATAAATAAAAAGTAGAGTATTAACAAGAGACGGGGTATTAATGAGGAACGGGGCATTAATGCGACACGAAAAAGGGAATACATTAACGAAGGAGTGATGCATTAATGAAACGAGGGCCGAGGCATTAATGAAGGGTGGGGCATTAATCAGGACTGAAGAATTAACGAGAGGTGGGGCCTGATGAGGGTTAAGGCGTTATTGAGGGGTGGGGAATTATTGAAATGTTTGTGCAGGGATGTTTACCTCTAGCTCAGGCAGGAAGGATTTATCACTCTCCAGCGCCACCAGTCTGTGAGCTCCACAGTTCAGCAGCGTGCGGGTTAACACACCCGGTCCTACACACACACACACACACACACACACACACACACACACACACATACACATACACGGCTCTTCATTATAGTCCTTATAGTCTTATTTCATTGCACACAATTGCGTATACACACCCACACACACACACACACACATAAACACACACACACACACACACACACACACACCTGGGTTGCACTCGAATATGACGGCCTTGCCCTCGTCGATGTCGGGCGTGAGGTGCTCTGTGACTATGCGGGCGAGCTCTGGGTCGATGATGAAGCGCCTCAGGTGTTTGCAGGTCAGGGCCTTGCGCGTGTTCTCCTCCACCTCACCCAGGTCCAGCGGGTCGTAGCGGCTCAGGGGGCGGAGCTGATTCAGGAACGCCGTGGCGGCGGCCGAGAGGTTCCTGCACGTTCTCCCTGACGAGTGAGACACCTGATCCGCCCTGGTCCCGCCCGCCGATGGTCTCCTCCACTCCCCCGCCGAAAACACACATGGTGACGAGGAGAGGGTGCGCCGCACACACTGACGAGTCCCCGAGGACGATCTGGACAAAACACGCACAGACAGAAGGAGAACCCTGCTCTGGACACACGATGCCATCATCACCCTCTGACTGCTGGGGGATGAAGAGAGAGAGAGAGAGAGAGAGAGAGAGTTTATTTTTTAGTTTTTTTTGTTCTTGTTTAGCTAATAGGTCTGTCTTTCATAAACACACACACTGAATATGTCTAACCCTAATCACAAGTATACCTCACTTTTGTTCAGACAGTTATTGATAGTTTTTGTTGTTGTTGACGTTGCTATTGTTGATTATACCTAGTGTTTACCTGCTACGTTACTTTGAATATGTTAATAAATTCAGGCAGATGTCATTTATAATGTTATTTATAACTGCTTTGGCAATTATGCAATGTTTTATTTAAACATTCTTGTCAATAAAGCACCGCTGAACTGAACTGAACTGAGAGAAGGACAGAAAAGGAAAGCGAGAGAGAGAGAGAGGAGCTGAGAGGCCCTGAGTGACCAGATCACATCAAGTAACTCGAGATTCAAAGGTGCTTTATTTTGATGACAAATATGAACATTCATATAGTCAAAGCTCAGAAATAAGTAACAAGAAAATAACATGAGGAGGTCAATAACATTAGAAATAAATAAATATATATAGAATAATAAAAAGGAGTACAGACATTTAGTACTGCAGTCAAAAATAGGAAATATATAGCAAGTATTTATTATTGTTAACCTTACTTTTTTTCTTCTTCAAAATAGTCTTCACGAGATGATGTTTATTATCTTATACATGCATATGCAGGATATAAAAATAGATGTAACTGCCTGCAGTCTCTGTTTCACCTGAACACCAGCTGATGACTGATTTAGTTGCACTGAGTAACTGATTATTAACCTAACCACACTGCAGCGATGCATTATAATAACTTTAAACCCCAAGACTGTGTTAACTACAACCATTACAGCTGCATTTATACAGAATGTAACAAATAACATTTAAACAGAAGACTTTAAAGCGCGAGCTCTCTGCTGTGACGCTGTTTAAACCACCGTGTGTCTCGGTTAGCCCGCGAGCTAACTCAGCTAATATTAAACACTTACCTTTCATATGATAACATTAACATTTATATTAATAAACCTTACCGATCTGTGGACTGTGTCAATTTACACAGCGCTGTGAGGAACTGAACTCCGCTTCATCTCTCACGCACGGACACACGCACGAGCATTGACATTGAAGACGCGCGTGGAACACAGAACTCACTTTCCCGACCCGTATTCTGACAGGCCACGCCCCTCTGCGGCCTGATTGGATAACCAAACGCACTCTCTTAGGCCGCGTTTCAAATGCGCACAATGGTCTTCTTTACGCGCTCACGTGGTCTCTCTCAAAACCTCGGGAACTGACATGAAGATTTCACTGTCCATGAACTATTAACCAATCAAACAATTCATATCTTCATTCTGTGCATGATTTAAAAAATGTTCAAACGCAAAATACGGGTTTTAAAACTAGCGCGCGTATCATTTACCACCCTCATAGTATTATAGTGCGTGAGTGATATTTAGAACACAGCCACACTGTGCGCGTGAATTCGGAGTTTAAACTGCTCAACCAATCCTAGGGCAAGAGGCGGGACTCGACGGAATATGGGTGGGAGACAAATAACCTACAGATTTTTTCATAACAAGGCGCATTCAATGTGCGTCATGGTCGTGCGACAAACCAGAGCAAGGTGGCAATCAATGTCATCAAAACAGCGTCAGAGATGCGCATAAAGTAGTTTTAGAGACGAAATGAAAAAAAAGAACATACGTTGCGCTCTTTGTCCTTTAATATAGTGTACAGAAAACTAAATATATAAATGTGAAATGTGATGCATTAACAAAATGTATGTATGTATGTATGTATGTATGTATGTATGTATGTATGTATGTATGTATGTATGTATGTATGTACACTAGGCGTAAATTGTGCGCATTGTTGAGCTTCTCAAGGTCGTACTCGTTCCCTATCTAGTGCACTATATTTCTTAAAGGGAAGTGTTTGTTATCGAGCCCGAGTCAGAAAATGGCGAGCTCCGTGTCAGTAAGGAGTAAAGTGTGGAGTGATGTAGAGCGGTTTATCAGTCCGGGGAGAGGGAACGGATTGCGGGCTCTGGCTGAACTGAAACCCGGGCACCTGGTTTATTCCTCAGAGCCGTTCGCTTTCTGTGTGGCCGAAAAGTTTTTAAAATCTACCTGCCAGACCTGCCTGTGCAGGTGAGTGTATCACATGATGTGTTTTATTTAATTATATGCATAGATGATTTAAGGAAATCATTTAAGGAAAGTAGGAAATCAGGCTGAGGACTGTACCGTGGCTTCCCGGCTCCGTCCCAAACACCTCCCTATTCACTACTGCACTACATAGGGTGTAGGAATTCAAACTCTCACCCTCCCCAGCCCTAATTACTGCCCTGAGTAGTGAGTGTCAAATAGGAGAGAGAGAGAGAGAGAGAAAGAAAACTGCTGTAAAAGTGATGCTCAGTATGTTGGACGTGATTTTCCTGGAAGACTCCAGGGGGCGCTGTGGCTCTTTCTTTATTCATTCACTTTGTAAGAATATGACTACAGAAGACCAGTGACGGGGACTGTGGTTATGCACATGTTTGGGTTATGAAGTGGGAGGGGTTTGGCTTATGAAGTGGGAGGGGTTTCGGGTTATGAAGTGGGAGGGGTTTCGGGTTATGAAGTGGGAGGGGTTTCGGGTTATGATGTGGGAAGCGTTTGTAAATAAATTTCAGGGCACACACACACACATGCACTACGAGGAATTTAGGAACGCCAGCCTAACCTGCATGGCTTTGGACTTTGGGAGGAAACCGGAGTACCCGGAGGAAACCCACCAAGCACAGAGAGAATGAAGTCTGAAGTGTGTGCGGCTTTGGTGAAGATTTGATACATTTTGAGGGGTATTTATTATGAAGTGGGCGGGGCTATGTTTACCATGAGACATTTAGATGGGTTTCTTGTTCTTGTTTTATGGAGGTTGGCATCCAATACACATCCGGTTCGGGGGTTGGCCTTACCGACAAATTCTCCTCTGTGCCTTTATTACTCACTGACTCACTGACTGGGTATAGAGGTGCCAGTGTTGGTGTCACTACAGGACAGGAAATGCCCCGAGTGACAGGAAATGCCCCAAAGGGAGAAGCCCAGAGACTCTGAGTTACTGAGTGATCTGGAGAAAACTGAAAAAGCTGTGAGAATTTTCATACCTCACTCTCCTCGGAATTATTATTTTATATATATACACACACACACACACACACACACACACACACACACACACACACACACACACAGATTATAGTGGTTATTTTATGTAGTAAAGCTGAAGTGCTCTCTGTGTGTGTGTGTAGATCTGTTTTAGAGGAAGTGAGTGTGAGATCAAAGTTGGGTGTAATTACGGGTCGTTCCCTTTTGGTTTATTCTTAATGAGCACTAATGAGTGTGTGGAGTTTAAAGAGTTTAAACCAGAGAGTCGCTTAAAGCATAAACACACACGCATGCGCGCGCACGCACGCACACACATCGAAGCTAGTAATTTTGTATGTGTATGTATTTAGTCCTCACTCTCCTCACACTCGTTTATGACGATCTCTCTCTCTCTCTCTCTCTCTCTCTCTCTCTCTCTCTGTTCTCCTCACACTTGTCTATGACTTTCTTTCACCCTGACCTTAAAGTCTCATGTTTGTTTGTCACATGCACAAAAGGTGAGTGTCATGGCAGGTGTGAGGCTCAGATACACTCCAGGCGTCCAGTATAAAAATGTCTGGAGATAAAGGGGGAGAGGGAGAAGAGGGAGAAAGGAATATTTACATGTACAATATAGTTGGAGAATAAACAGGGGATGTGAGTGATTGTGGGACGTGTGGCTGTCTCGTAAGTGTACGCCAGACGCATGCAGGTTTAGGGTACATACAATAGTAAGTGTTCAGGAGATGTGGACATTACATCGGCTGATCTCAGATCATTCCACAATAAGATCGGTTCAGGAATGTTGTTTCCTTTCCTCCGTGTTCTCTCTAGGTTTCTGTGTGTGTGTGTATATTACATGTGTGGGTGTAATGTATTATTAAAGACATCATAACTCACATAAATGCTGGTTCCTGACAGTTACATTTCCTCAGCTGTGCTGGTTTCACTCCTCGCTGTGAATAACTTAAACACATCTCAGGTTCAGTGATGATCAGCTCTACATGTTGTTCGATTTTATATTCCGTTTATTATTAAGATCAGTTCAGTAGGACGTTAACACTGTTTCTGATCCTGATCATATTGACTGGTACATGTGTGGACACACACACACACACACACACACACACACACATTGTGTATTTTTTTTAAAAGACAAATCAAGCTAGTAAGATTGAAAAACATTATAAAAAGCAATTAAAGGATTTTAATGAAATTTTTAAAAAGAGTACTGTGTAAACATTAAAAGGCAAGAGAACACTGAAACTCTGGATAGTGTCTCAGCAGATGTGATGACATGAGAGCGCAAGAATCGAGACACGCAGAAAAGGTACCGGACGCATAGAGCAGGAATCGGACACGCAGAGGTGGAATTGGACGTACAGTGGAACCCCGGATTTGCGAGTAACGCGGTTTGCGAGTGTTCTGCAAGACGAGCAAGGATTTGTAATAAATTTTGACTTGGAAACCGAGCGAAAGTCTTGGTTTACGAGTACCGTGTATCATGCATCACGCATGCGCCTCTTGTTTTGACACCGACTGTCACATGATCAAAACTGAGCCAATGATTTTTCTCCCTCTTGCGTTGCGGAACTGTGGGTAATCGTCTCCCGTGTTGGGTCTTAGTGCTCCTCTCTTACTGGTATAATCAACATCTCCCTCTCTGTTTCAGCGTTTGTCCTGTGTGTGTGCGTGAGCTTAATTTGACACCGACGCACGCACAAAAACTCTCTCGCTTTTACACTCTCCTCCTCAGCTTCACACACGCGCACACAAACTCTGTCGCGATTTTTTTCAAAGGTAAGGTGCTGGTTCATTTGTTTTACAGCAGTGATCCTGTTAGCATGCGCTCACGCGAGTGTCATTAGGGAGATTTCTTTTTTTTCCGTTATAAGTGTTTCCATTGTGTGTGTTTGTTGTGAAACTTAAAAAGCGACGTGGGGGGAGGGAGGAAAGGTTTTACTGTGTTATACGAAGCAAGGGAAGGGGCTAATTTCACGCATACACACACACAAATACACACCGCCTGCGCGCACAACGGAAACATCTGTCGGGATTTATTTTTACTTTTTTTAAAGATAAAGTGCAGGATAATTTGTTTTATTTTTACTTTATACACTCACTTAAAGGATTATTAGGAACACCATACTGATACGGTGTTTGACCACCTTTTGCCTTCAGAACTGCCTTAATTCTATGTGGCATTGATTCAACAAGGTGCTGAAAGCATTCTTTAGAAACGTTGGCCCATATTGATAGGATAGCATCTTGCAGTTGATGGAGATTTGTGGGATGCACATCCAGGGCACGAAGCTCCCGTTCCACCACATCCCAAAGATGCTCTATTGGGTTGAGATCTGGTGACTGTGGSGGCCATTTTAGTACAGTGAACTCATTGTCATGTTCAAGTAACCAATTTGAAATGATTTGAGCTTTGTGACATGGTGCATTCCTGCTGGAAGTAGCCATCAGAGGATAGGTACATGGTGGTCATAAAGGGATGGACATGGTCAGAAACAATGCTCAGGTAGGCCGCGGCATTTAAACGATGCCCAATTGGCACTAAGGGKCCTAAAGTGTGCCAAGAAAAAATCCCCCACACCATTACACCACCACCAGCAGCCTGCACAGTGGTAACTAGACATGATGGATCCATGTTCTCATTCTGTTTACGCCAAATTCTGACTCTASCATTTGAATGTCTCAACAGAAATCTAGACTCATCAGACCAGGCAACATTTTTCTAGTCTTCAACTGTTCAATTTTGGTGAGCTCGTGCAAATCGTAGCCTCTTTTTCCTATTTGTAGTGGAGATGAGTGCTACCTGGTGGGGTCTTCTGCTGTTGTAGCCCATCCACCTCAAGGTTGTGCGTCTGACCTCTAGCATCAACAAGGCATTTTCGCCCACAGGACTGCCGCATACTTTTCCCTTTTCACACCATTCTTTGTAAACCCTAGAAATGGTTGTGCGTGAAAATCCCAGTAACTGAGCAGATTRTGAAATACTCAGATCGGCCCGTCTGGCATCAACAACCATGCCACGCTCAAAATTGCTTAAATCACCTTTCTTTCCCATTCTGACATTCAGTTTGGAGTTCAGRAGATTGTCTTGACCAGGACCACACCCCTAAATGCATTGAAGCAACTGCCATGTGATTGGTTGATTTAGATAATTGCATTAATGAGAAATTGAACAGGTGTTCCTAATAATCCTTTAGGTGAGTGTGTATTGTATTAATTATTCTTATGTATTTATTGTTTTGGGATGTGGAACGAATAATTTGAGTTTTCATTATTTCTTATGGGAAAATTAGATTTGGTTTACGAGTGTTTTGGAATACAAATTATGCTCTTAATCCAATGTTCCACTGTATAGAGCAGGAATCGGATGCGCGGAGCAGGAATCGGTCACGCACAGTCGTTTCAGTGTGTGGGGAGAAATTGCCCTTTACAGTGATGATGATCGAGTGCGGCTTAGAGCTTCAACAGAAAACATCAATAATGCAATAACCTTTTACGCTGGCTTTATCAGCTATCAATATTCACAATTATCATTAACTATAAGCTTTAAAACGCTTTAAACTCTTTAACTCACGTTTACTGTCCTAACACCATAACAATAAAACTGTAGATTTTTTTTCCCCTTATCAGTGATTTTATAGACAGAAGACTTGTTTTTGTATGTTGTATTCCCAGACATCGTCATCCTAGTGACAGAAGACATACCGTTACAGTTTTACATCCTGAGCTACGCCACGGTTCCAGGCCTCAGTATTGTTCAGGTGGATTTTTAATTAACAATCTGTTTAATTACAGCTTTATGGTGTTATAAATTCTTAAGGAACTTGAACATGCATAAAGAGGAGACACAGCACACGCGCACACACACACACACACACACACACACACACACACACACACACACACACACACACACACACACACACGCACGTCCTGCCTCCAGGTTGTAGTATTTTTGTAGTAAAATAGAGTAGTATTTTTGTAGTAAAAATAGTTTAACAAGGCCATGGCAGCTCATTACTGTTATTTTCGTGCCTCTTGTGTGGAGTGGTTTTGGGTCAGCTTGTGTCTTTGTGTTTGGTGTGTATTTGTTTATTGTTTATAGTCACCCTAATGTGTTAAAGCTTGTCAAAGGTTGTTTTATTACTCCTGATTCGGAGAGCAATTATTTTTTAAATTAGGATTAGGTGATTAAATAATAAAAGATTTAATAATCATAACGCTGCGGCTCACACGGTTAATGAATTTATATCTCGTCGTCGTCGTTTCCTGTAATTAAGGATTTGTAATAAATTTTGTAAGTAAGGTTAAACGTTCACAGCTTTCTGCTGCTTCCCGGTGCCGTTATCTATATATATATCTACACTTCTTTAGCTGCATTTCTTTTCCTGTTATGACCTTGCCACTTGTTAGGAGCAGGTCTATGTCCTCACTCGTCTCCTCTCTCCTCGCTGTTTATCATCATCGATCTGTTTCCTTCTTCACGGTCGAGGCTTAAAGCGCGCTCCTCCGACGCCCTCCTGAACCCTGAAAGCCAATTCCACCATCTCACCGCTGACTCCAGTCCTCGCTTTGTGCTCCAGTTAATTGGGTTCAGGGCGTCCAGTCGATCAGCATTCTTCTTTTGCTGCACTTTTTAACCTTTAACGTGTGGACCGAAGATGGATAACAGCACTTGGCCAAACTCCAGGATGAATAAACTCGACGTAAAATCAAGCCCCGGCGCCAGTATTATTACACTAGTTTCATAATCTAGACGTATTAGAATATTATAGCTTTCAATCAAAACGGTCATTATCTCTTTCCCTCGCACACGCGCGCACACACCCGAGAGAGAAACCTTAACGTAGGTTTAAAAATTAAAAATGAATTTACTTCCTGGGTATCGTAGCTGCAGAAGCTAATAGGTTTGCGTTTTATTTGTTTTGCTAACTGGCGTGTTGTTGTGAGCGCTGTGAGATTTCCCAGATCCCATCTCATGGAGAGTCTCTACAACACAAATCTTTTATTCACAAACATTTCTGCAGGCACGGCTTAATCCCTGAACGCAATCCTCAAGATGAAATGTAGATGGAAAAAGGTTTGCCGTAAAATGTGCACGTACCGATCAGACCCGAGTTCAGGGCTCTACTCCATGTGCATCCGTATAGAATCTTCCGGTGATGATTCCTAATTTTGATCACAAATCCTTAGGGATAGGATACGATACGATATTGTCGCGATACCTCGATAGCGATTTGATTCAAATTTAAATCATGATAAAAGTCTTATGATTTTACAACGCAAACTAAAATTTAACTTGGCGTCGCAGATCTCCGTCATCAGCTGTAATTATTATTTCTAAGCAAACTTTAAAAGGTTAACTTATAAACCTGTAGGATTATAAAGAAATGGCGGCGATTTAAAATTAGTGGGTTTGAGACAAATTCACACACAGAGTTTGGAGTAAAAAGGCAGATCGGAGTCTTTTAACCATAAAAATGAGTTTCTGTTGTGCACATCAGACGTTTCTGCGATCGGTAATGAATTTTTTATATCTGAGGCTGATCAGCCGTTCACCGGGCATGACCGATCAAACTGAAAAACCCAGGCAATTCCGGTGAGTGCCTGATCGACCGTTTCTCTCTATTATAAATGTAAAAATAGTTTTAAAAAAATCAATTTTGCAGTCGGTGCAATTCATAACTGAATCAATTTTTTTCCCCATCTCTACAAATCGTGATGATTTTCTGCATCAGACTTGATACAATCTCGAGTTTAAAGCTGCAGTTTTCTGGCCTGGAAATGAGCCCTGAAGAAACCAGAGAAACAGTGAGCATTTTTCTAACATTTTGGTTTTGGGTATGTAATGTTATTAAAGGAATTTTTATAAAGTAATTTTATACTTCTAATCCAAAATGGTAGGAAAATGCTCACTGTTGCTTTGGTTTCTTTGTCTTAGTAAATCTCATTAGTTTTCCCCCTTCGTCCTCTAAACAGCATTTATCACGTTATTAACATTAGGATCCTGTTCCTATCTTTGGTTTGAAACCCCCTCTCTATTGGGGAAGCGGTTTGGTGTTGAAGGGTTCCTTAAGGGAGTGTAGAGTGTAGTGTGTCCGTGTCTCGAGCTCAGATCTGTGTGTAATGACTCCCGCTCGCTACACGCCGCACTGACGGGAGGGGATCATTAGTCGTTTGTGTTGGAACTCCGTCATGCCTCAGCAGCTTTCTCATTTTCAGGATTAGTGAGTATCGGCCCTTCTTCAGCTCTTCTGCGTGACAATTTTTTTTTTTTAAACCGTGACACGTCTGATTTGGTTTCTAGCCGGCTTTAATCCCTGGACTGGAGCTAATTTGAGGCAGGATGAAGGGCGTGTGTTTGATCTGTGGAGCAGGATTTATGGCGAAAAAGAATAAATAAACAAAATGACGTAATTAGAGAGAACCTGAGGCCATTGTGTGTGTGTGCGCGTGTGTATGGGTTTTATACAGAATGCTACAGTAAGACTGCACTTCCCCTTCATTGTGGAGCTAAAGGATGAGACTGAATGATAAGTAAATCAACACAAAACTCAGGAAACGAAGAGATTTGAATAAGAACAAACGAAAGACATAAACACTAGGTTTTCTGTTCTTTGTGATTAGACTCTCCAGATTTTGGGTTTCTGGCCCCACTGTGCGCTTTATCCTGCATCTGGCAACCCTGCATTGTTTTACATGTTTTAGATTTGAGCAGCCCAAGTGTGACAGTGAGATCGATTAAACTCATGCAGTCTAACACCCACCCACCCACATATATAGACACACACATTGTCTTTTATGAGCTCAGTGAGGTTAATATTGATCTACACACTCGTTTAATGGTGCTGGTGAGGAGCTCACACTGATATAATCGACATGCAGAGGGGTGAATAATCACAGTAACACTCCTGACTGAGCCCTGAGGTGATTAGCGTCACAGATTAACGACCAGCATTCCGCGCTCGACAATGACTGCATTATTACATAAATAATGTTTTCATCTGCATTTATGGCGTACATGTAATTGAGCGAGCTGATGTCTGTCTGATGTCACGAGCTGTAGGTCTGATGTTGTGAGCTGTAAATGCGAGGTTGCAAGCTGAGTTATGTTGTGAGCTATCTGTCTGATGCGAGCTGTTCGTCTGATGTAGAAAGCTGTCCTTCCAATGGCATGAGCTGTCCATCTGTCGCAAGCTGTCCGTCTGATGTCACGAGCTGTAGGTCTGATGTAGCCATCTCTAACTCTGAGTTGTCTAGCTTTATGTCTTATCTCGTGATCTGTATGTCTGATGTTGTGAGCTGTATGTCTGATGTAGGTCTACTGCAGCAAGTTTTACGTCTGATATTGTAAGCTGTAAAAGCAAAGTTGCAAGCTGTCCGTCTGATGTCATGAGCTGTCCATCTGATGTTACAAACTGTCCTAGTGTACGTCTAATGTAGCCAGCTGTAGGTTTCATGTAGTGAGCTGTCAATCTGATGCAGAGTGATGTTTATAAGTTAAATTAATTAACTAGTATCCCACCTAAGATGTGTTATCAGACAGAGTGAGCTAGCTAACTGAATAAAACTAGTTCATGCTACAGCCACAGATCATAAAAGAACCATGTGTGTATGGTGCTTTTATGATATATACATATATATACATATACATACAGGGTGTATCACGTTTTTTGTTCCAACAGTCTTGGAGGGATCTATCCAATGTGGGTTAGTGTCAGACCAGTTGAATGGCCCCCAAGGTCTCCCGATCTGACTTTTCTCTTTGGGGTCATCTGAAGGCAATTGTCTATGATGTGAAGATACGACATGTGCAGCACCTGAAACTACGGATACAGGAAGCCTGTGCTGGCATTTCTCCTGCGGTGTTGCTATCTGTGTGTGAAGAGTGGGAGAAGAGGGTTGCATTGACAATCCATCACAATGGGCAGCACA
>QMIH01000749.1:13242-27183 GCA_003987875.1 Clarias batrachus
GGTATTTTTATTTATTTAAATGCATCAATTTTAAATGGAGGCAGGAGATAACGATCAGAGAACCGATCGGGGAAGACAAGACCGGGACATGATCTTGTGATGATGTAGGACTGTGAGTCGAAGTCCTTAATCAGCTGAAAAATGATGCCTGGGTAAGTCATCGAAAGGTGAGGAAGAGACTTAGTTCGGAGCGAGAAAGCAGAAAGTCGAGCACAGACGCAGGAGCCCACCAGCGCCGGGGCGGTTTTTGTGCATCGCGTCTGATTAATGAATTCATTTGAACACAGCCGCGCCCGTATCAGCAGGCGCACATTGATATGCACAAACAAAAACATAAAGCAGAAATGGAAATAACTCGGCGAAGTTTTCTTCGAAATGCCCCCACAAGGCAAAGGCAAAGGCAGAAAACTTGGCTCAACCTGAGAAAGGAATGGAGGAAATTAAGAAGTAAAAAAAAAAAAAAGAACTGAAAGACAAAAAAAAAAAAAAAAAAGAACTGAAAGGGGTGGAGGGGTTTGTTGCAGAGAAACACATTTCCAATATAATTTGTCACTGATGCATAAATCTCGCTGACAGCCTTGCGTCAGTGTAATGATGTCGCCGCACGCGGAAAGCTGTGTAAACTTGCGCAGTTGCAGAAAGCTGAAAAAGAGTGAGATAGAAGGAGGGTGGAAAAAAAAAAACCTATATGTTGAGCATCACCTTATTTGCATAATTTAGTGAAACCCAATGAGCCAGTGCGGAGTGTACAGGCAGGAGTAATAAGCGCTCGGGAAGGGGAGGGGAGCTCTGAGAACTCTAATGGTTCGCCTATGGGGATTTCAGCTCTCCATGGGGGATGAAAATGAGCACTATTTTTCAAACAGCAGGGGTAAAGGTTTTAAAACCAGAAACACATGCCGGGATAAAGATGTTAATGCCATGGGGTGCAAAGCAGGAGAAGGGGGGAAAAAGCGTTCGGCAGGAGGAAGAGAGAGCAAAATAAAAAAAAATAAGCACCGTAATTTCAGCATTAAGACGTAATAATCGTGTTTCACTTGAGATATTAAAACGGTAACCCGCGTCGTCTCGTACGGCAGAAATAGATAGATAAATAAAGGGAGGAGAGCGTCATCAGGTAACACGGCCTAATGGAGCGGTGAAACAGTGTGTGTGTGTGTGTGTGTGTGTGTGTGTGTGGCACACAGGCCTCGGGAGTAGATCTTAGGAATATAATCAGCACTTTCACTTATGAATAAATAGTTTTTCAGACTTCTGTGAGGTGGAGCTTTGTGCATGGGAAGCAAAAGATGAAAAAAAAAAACGAGCTTGAAAATGAAGAATAAATAAAAAAAACAAATGAGTTGTCATTTCTTCTAGTAGTTTTGACAGGTTTTGATGAGAAAGCAGTCTGAAAGTATAGAAAAGATGGATAATGTAACAGTGTTTATCATTCCCATGATGATCTGTACATGTGTGTGTGTGTGAATACATCTGTCAACCATAGCATTATGACCACTGACAGTTGAAGTGAACAACATTGATCACCAACTATACGCCAGAAAATTGGTGACGGGATCCTGGGGACCCAAAGCAGACCCGTATTCGTGGAGAGCAATGAGGAGAGCATGTCCGGTCCAATCCCACAGAAAATCACGAAAGAAAGGCACCAGAAGACCCAGTGCTTCGCAGCCCACCGTACATGGGGCCCAGCGGGCAAAGAGCCCAATGCGGCCACCCTGGCCTTCAAACTCCCCAGACTCCAGTCCAATCCATGGGATGCATTTGACAAACAAGTCCGATCCATGTAGGCGCACCCCACTCGACAACCCAGACCACTCAAAGGATCAACAGTCAACATCCTGGTGAATGGGAATACACCAAGAATGGGACACCATTACATGGCAAGGAAGCTACAAAACCCAGAAGAACATGAAATAGGGAGGACTTGCAAAACTCACAGATCAAGCTCTGGATCAAGCAAGATACCCTGATGTGAGGTTGGAATGCACTCCACCATATTGGTTTATTAACCCTCATTATAGATTTTTATATCATTAGGTTTTTTTCTTCCAACCATCAAGCAAAATGTCTGACAGAAATGGTTTCTTTCAGATAGAATAATTATAGATGGGATCAGAGAGTCAGAAGGTCATACTGTAGGTTCCAACTCTGGCACAACTAAGCTGCCCCTGTAGGGCTTTTAAGTAAAGTAAAGTAAAGCCTTTATTTTGTCACATATACATTACAGCACAGTGAAATTCCTTCTTCACATGTCCCAGTGTAACTGGGGTCAGAGTGCTGGGTCAGCCATGGTACAGCACCCCTGGAGCAGTTAGAATTAAGGGCCTTGCTCAAGGGCCCAACAATGGCAACCTGGCTGAGCAGGGAATCGAACCGTCAATCTTCCGATCAGTAACTCAGTGCCTTAGCCCTCTGAGCCACCAACCTGAGCAAGGCTCTAAATCCAGAAGTGCTCAAAAGATTTGGGAATGTAAATTGCTCTGAAATAAAAGTGTCTTCCAAATGCCATACATGTACAGTACATGTAAACTAGTGATAATTTACATTATGTGTACTCTGACTCACCTTTGGCTGTAGCATGGGGCATAGCGCCATAAAATTATTATTATTGTTAAGGAAAAATAATGTTATGGAAATAAATGTTTGTCGTGAGCTTAGTCTTTCTCTACATGTTCTCCACCTAAGGCGAGACACTTCTCCAAACGATGGATGAGCTGCTGGAAACGATGGATGAGCTGGTCTTTGAAGAAGCCTTCTTATTGGCTCTTGAGGAAACGTTCCACTTCAGTAATCACCTCGTTGTCATCAAACTCCTGCCATGAAGTGGTTTCTTGAAGTCATGGAAGAGGAAGAGGTCACTGGCGAAGTGTGAGGTCGGGGGTATAGAGGGGATGAGACACTCGCGTTTCGTGAGCCAAATGGGCTGGTGAGATGTCATGAAGAAGGCACACTTACATTTTTCAATCGGGTGAGCCATTTTGGTTCGGTTTAGATCCTCTACCGGCATCAGGCTGAACTATACCACAGGTTGTTAAAACTAGATGAAATGTTCGTGAACATACAAATTTCCGGAGACATATTTGGGACTACGTGGAGTGGGGTGAAAAACAAAAAACATGCAGTTGTTGAAGTCTGAGAAGAACGTGCATGCTGGTTCAGTAGTTCAGGAAGGCTAAGCAATCTTTACTCCCATGGTGATTAGGAAAGCATCTCAAGAATGGGATTCTGTAGCTACAGGCAACAAGCAAAGTCTGTCTGTTAAATAACAGCATATTTTTGATCTGGAGCATCAGTTCATGTCATTATGAAGGACCTGTTACTACAGAAATGATCATTTCTTGTCATCTATACCACTTTATCCTGTATACAGTGTGGCGGGGGGCCTGGAGCCTATCCCAGGAGACTGTGGCATGGGGCAGAGTACACCCTGGACAAGGTGCCAATCCATTGCAGGGCACACACACACACACACACACACACACACTCAGTCATGGCTTTGGAATATGCGAGGAAACCGAAGCACTCGGAGGAAACCTAACAAGCACAGGTAGAACATACAAACTAAACTAAACAAAAGAAATGCAAACAGAGGAGGGAATAGAATCATCCGGGATCATGGAGGTGCGTGGCAACAGTGCTAACTGCTAAGCCTGGGGATCTGATTTTATATATATATATATATATATATATATATATATATAGTAAATATTGCTTTATTTTCAAACTAAAAGTCAAGAAATCTTGTTGCAATGTTCACTTATTATGCCACTGTTGTAAGGTTACAGATATAAGAGGCAGTGTCAAAAGGGACTGTCATTTCTTTCCCCCAACCATCCCTCTGTGCATCATGGTGTTCAGAGGGTCTATGGTGATGGATAAAGCTGCGTTTAAGGTCAAACCCATGCTAAGCTTGTTTTGTGTCCGGGATCTCGTCACGGGGGGGATTTGTAGGCTTTGCCGTTCAGTTACGGAAAGGGATGTCGGGGTCGGTTGTGCCGTCGTGCCACTTCTGTGTCACTTTTTATCAAAACTTCCAGCCAAATCCCAACGCAAGTGCGCTGACTATCAGAGGGGCATCACATGGCTGAGACCTGCTTTGCTGGGACCGGGTTTAACGGCTCCTTTGACGTCTTTCGCTCTGGCCATCAGGGTGGACACACACTGCATCCTAAATCACTCTCTATATATACACACACATGTGTGCGTGGGTGTGTGCGTGTCCCAGAGGTTCCACTGTCCCGTTGTTGATTTGACGAGTGACCTCGAATGTCAACCAGCCGGCAATGTCGACTCTTTATTAATATATTTATGTATATCCATTTGACAAGAGGAATTTGAAGAAACGTTTGACAATTGGGCGGAAGTTTAGCCAAGGCCGAGACACTTCGAGAGCGTGCGAGTTACCGAGGTGCTCGGAGACCTTCCTGTCATCGCGTGGAAAGGAAGAACGAGTGGCGTCACCGCCGACCCCATGACCCTGATTTGTCCCTAAGGGTTACATTCTGGGGAAAGAAGAAGAAGGAAAAAAAAAACGAATATAAAGAACTTGAAAGTGACAGAAAAGTCATGGGAGATTCATCCCCACTTCATGTCACGTCTGTCACTGCGCACGTATTCCCCGAACTTGTCGTCCATCATGTCAGAAGAAGCTCTAGTGAGAGTTTTTCATTTATTTGTAACCGGGCATCTGGATTTGTTTACCACATCATCTCAGTGGGTAAAGCTCGCGTCCGACACACAGGGTTTGATTGCTGTCGGGGAGCGAGAGATTGAGAAACAGAGAGCGACCAGAGCATGATGGAAGTCTTGGATATTGTTTTAATTATAACGCAGGCAAGTTGATAAAGGGTGCAGTGCATTTGCTCGCTCCGGCTCCGCTGCTTTTTTTGTCAGCCTGAAAGAAACTGCCGTGACGGCCGTGATGGGCTAAGTGCTGCTCTCTTCTATCTCTCCGCTGTAATTTGTGGCTTTAAATGAGAAACGTTTTTTCACTCAAACAGCTTCTCGGAGAGGAACATCAACAGAGCGATGTCGCTCATCTCACAGCAGGTAGCGGAGCACCGCGCTAAAAAATACCTCGGCACATTTCGTGCTCTCTTCCTCCATCTGCTCTTGCAGGTGCCGCTTCTCTTCCTGCGCCTCGGGGGGACGAGGCCTCCAACTTTTCGCTTTTCACGCTTGTCTTTTGTTTTTTTTTCTCTCTCTCTCTCTCGAGGAAAAGCATTAAGCCTTGTCTTCCTGTCAGCTAATGTGAAATCTACAATGCAAAAAAAAAAAAAAAACAGAAAAAAAAAACTTTCTATTTTTTCCCCCTCTCATAATGTCTTCATACTTGCACAGTCTGGTTAGTGTGTAAGAAAGAAAACACATGCACTTACTGGAAAAAAAGTAACCACAGGGTCATGTAATGCATCCAGCTGTGAAGCACAGTTAATTTTACCATGTCGAAGTGGTTATTTTCCTCTAACAGCACAGCCTTTCATGGGTTATTCCTTGGTTAGGCCATGTGAATATGCTGTTACTATAGAAACGATGGTATTTAAATGATAAACCTATCCTTTACAGTATATTTGAGTGTCAAAAAATGAATGACCTGACACCTCGTGAATCAGGAATTCAGCACTGCTGGAGTGTAAGTATTATTAGATAAACAAATATAGTGACCCTTTTTAAACAATGCTATGTTGTGCAGCTCATCCAGCGGTAATCTGTAATAAATCAGCGTACCTGCGTCGGACGTCTCTGGTCGAAGATGAATTGCGCGTTTAATGGAAGATGACGCTTCGAGCGCAATGACAATTACCTGCCGTATTCTCTATTAGGACAGCGACGGCCGGCACCTTCCTCCGTCACGGCCCACAGCACACACACACACACACATGCGTGCGCTTTAGCTTTTAATTACCAGCCTTTTTCCCTGAGCGTTAATGCGTGGCCCTGTTCATACACAAAGCCTCTCTATTCTGGCCTGTGACACACAGAATTACTCCCTCATATACGTGTGTGTGTGTGTGTGTGTGTATGTGTGTGGAGGTTGCGGGTGTAGTCAACTGGAACACTCAAGCTCCCGGTCTGGGTCAAGATTCAGACTATGAAATACATGTGTGATCATTCTCCTCATCATTCTTTATCTGAAGTGCCTGGTCAAAGTGTTTTATTTAATTACCACTGCTGCTCATCAGTCTCTCTCTCTCTCTCTCTCTCTCTCACACACACACACACACACACACACTAACACACACCTTCCTCTTTTCCTTTATCCATTAATATTCATCTCTTCATTTCATCCACTCATATAATAACAACAACGCCTAGCATGTAAATTAGCTGAGAATAAGAGATAACATCGGCTAAAACTCCACACAAGTGAATCTTAGCGAGCGTATGAACGGCAGCACTGACCAGATCTGGGACTGGATACTTATCTCATCTCAACGCATAGTAGTTGCCATATTGTCACTTTGAGCCCTATTCCTATTATATAGGAATTTAATATATATTTTTAATTTTTTTTTATTTTATAAAGCTAAATGTCATCATGTTGTCTTATTGGTAAGCAATATCGCCTTGCACCACCAGGGTCCGTGTTTGATTCCGGCATGTTCTCCCTGTGCTTGGTGGGTTTCCTGTGGCAGTCCAAAAACATGCAGATTAGGCTAATTGCCGTTCCCAAATTACACATAGTGTGTGAATGAGAGTGTGGATGTTGACTGGTGGCTCCTACCACAGTTGTATGGTCTCCATTGGCTTTCATGGTCCCTAGTTGGACTAGAGAGGTTCCTACCTACAGTAGATGGATGGATGGATTAAAGCTAATTATGCATTAATGAAGCATTTAATAAAATAAGTTTAAGATGTTTCTTTGTACGGAGACCTAAAGAAAGAAATTGTAGTAAAATAAAACAAAGTATTGAAAATCGTACACAATTAAACATTCTGAAAATATGAAGACTAAAAGCATTTTTCGCAATAGTATATACATTTAAACAAACCTCACTAGTAAGAATTTTAACTGATGAAAAAAAAAATCCAATCACTTGTTTACCATGACCGATCCACCATGACTAGCAATATTACTAAACAGTCAGGTCATAAGGAAAATATTCTGCTAGTCCAAACAAAGTAGAACTTAACTTCACTTTTCGTAATGCTTTCTTACTAACCCTACTCAATGGACTCAATGGTAAAGAAAAATATTAATAAAAACATAGCTACTGTAGCTACTTTATCAATACCTAACTGACTACTGTAGTGTTCCAAATTAATTCACAAAGCTTAATGAGCTAGCTAATTATAGAAACTAATTCACAGAGTTTAACTATATAGTATATATAAAACAACAAGCTAAACAACAAAGCCTAAGAAGTTATAATTAGGGAAAATAATTAATACAAACGTTACCTAGCTAGTTAAGTTAACATGATAGATCAAAGAGATCATCTAACTAGTGAAATTAAACAAGCTAATTTACTTGGCTAGTTAATTTAACTTAGTCATTCACAGAGCTTATATCTAGCTAATGGAACATGCTAATTTAGAGTGTTCAARTAGGTAGGTAATTTAACAAAGTAATTTAAAGCTCTTAAGTGGGTAGTCTATTTAAGAAATAATTCACAGAGCTAACCTAGCAAGATAATAATAAAAAAACAACAACATATGTTTGTTAGCTACAAAAATAACTATCTAGCTAATTTAACTTTCTGTTACACAAAGCTTAAATAGTTAGTTAATCTAAAAAGCTAATTTACAGAGTTTACCTGGCTAGCTAATTAAACTTACTAATTCATAGAGTATACAGTCTCGATACAACTATATCTTAAAAGTACCAGGTAGGAAATTTAACAAGTTATTTTGCAGAACTATCAAGTTAATTTAGCAAGCTATTTTAAAGGCATTAAATAGCTAGCCAGTTTAGGAAGCTAATTTATACAGTAGAGCTTAAACAGATAGCTAATTTACCAGGCTAACATACAGAGTTAATTATATAGCGAATTTATCTTATTAAATTTAGTAACTTGACTAGATAATAAATAGTCACCATAAATAGCCAAATTACCTAGACTAATTAGCTAAAGATAGGAATGAATCTGGAACTCTCTCACACTCTCTGATTGTTCTCCAAAAATGACTGACCAACATTTCTTTACAATAATACATTATAATTTACTATTTAATATATTCACTGTTATAAATTATTATATTAAACAGCTTTTTTCCCCCTAATCTGTTTACAACATACAACTTATTATAGAAACAGTAGCGTATTAAAATTGAGTGCATTAATATAGCCAAAGAGCACTGATACATATGTTATATACTGTAAGTGAACAAAGACCAGCCTTCCCCAATCCTTCCTTAAACGTGTCCAACATTCTAGTTTCAGCTGCAGTTCATTTACAGAGTTCTGCTCTTACCCCCGCTTTCCTTTTTTTTTTCTTTTTCTCATCAACAGCATGAAATCATTTTCAGATCCACGGAGTGGGGATGCATCACGAACATCACGCCTGAAGCCAAGCACGAGAGAGACGCATGCTAATCAGAGGATCTTTGATTAGGTTGTGCAGTTAGAGACGCATTTTATTCATCTGATGAAGCGTGAGTGCGTCTCACATCCATTCTACCTGTGCTCACCATAATGCTGTCTAATGATTTAAATGTGTGCGGGGAAAGTATGGTTGATAAACACTCATCTGATTTTATATGTGTGTACAAATAAAGCATAAATATACAATTACCAAACAAATTGCATACTTTATGTCAGAGGCAGTTACTGGGCAGAGTAACAAGGTATTTATTTATTTTTTTTTGTAAAATGTTTTCATAAATATGATACTCAAATATAGAAAAATGTATGGTAATACAGTAATTTTTTACATTCATGTTACCTTCACTTACATATTTTAGTGCATTATGGAAGAAAAACACCCTTCAGAATGTGCACTTAAAGAAAAATAAATAACAGTGTGGTTTTAATTCAATTTACTGCTGAAACATAATGATCTGTTTTTGGTTACATTTGGACTTATTCCATTCTTAAATACAGAAAGCACAGATTTCTTATTTTACTGAGAAACTCACAAAAAACAAACAAACAAACAAACAAACAAAAATCTTGTTTCAAAATGACACTGGAGACTCCTTCCATTATTTTATAAGTAAATATCTCTCCACAGAAAACCACGCCGTGCTAATGACTTGATCATGAAAGAACTCTTTTTTTCAACATTACGCTCAGTCTTGGAGCCCTCTGCTTCACCATAGAAGTCCATGTGAATAAGTTACTGCTGTAGTAAGGGTAACATGCCAGCGGGCATGAAGACTAGCCCTCAGGTCATCTGTAGAACGTAAGACTCAAAAAGGGGTCAGGGTTAGGGTTAGGGTTAGGGTTAGGATTACTAACCCTAACCCTAACCCTAAGAATTTCCCAGTAAGTATATTGTCCTGATGATGTCTCTGCTAGGTATGTCATCCTGTAGATTTCCCCAAAAGGGCTCTAGTCCTGAAGTCATCCCCAAGATTGGGACAGAAATCTCTTGTCCCAATGATGTCCTGAAGGTCCCCAAGAGGGTTGTAGACCTCTTTAGTCCTGATGATGTCCCCAGTTGGTCTCTAATACTGATGATGTCCCCGATAGGTTTGTAGTCCTGATGATGACCCTCCAAAAAGGTCTCAGGGACTTAAACACATCCTCCAGTCCTACCTGTCCCCACAGGCTATAATATAGACAATATAATGAAATGATTTGAATTACAAGTGCCACTTTTGTCAGCTATATTGGCAATAATAAGAAAGGATGTTGAAAAGAATTGCCTTTGTTGGATGCCATGGCACATCTGTATTTATTTTGCAAAAATCCGAACCAATTTTGTATAATGTTAACTAGTTAAAAACAGAAGGCCTGATTAATGGGGAAACACTTATCTACAGCAGCTATGTACACTATTTGATGCTGGCAGCGCTTCGGTTGTTCATATCATTGTCATATCATTGATATCATTCATGCGAAGGAACTTATTTCGCGGAAAAGATTATATTACCTGGATTGTGACAATGTGTGCTGGTACTGTAAAAGCCTTTTACAAATAACAACATGCTGAAATTAGAGAATCATTTGCGCTCTAGTTTTAACGTGAAGCATTACAGACGTAACAGCATGCATCCAGAAATAATAATAATAATAAAAATAATCAAAGAAAATGTTCCAACATGTGCATATATTTGCTCGTCACAACTTTGACCCGGACTTTATCTCGGTGCGTGGAGGTCCGCAGAGCGAGCTGAGGAAGAGCAGATGCCGCCGTGGAGCGATACAGATCGGTGCATTTGAGTTCAGCGAGTCACACAGAGATGCACTGCTTTCTTTTAAGCACAAAAATCCCATTTGCCGCTTATAAATGTAATAAGTGCCACTCAGAGATGGACAACATATTCATTTATTATTATTGACCTCTAAGAGAGAAGACAAAGGCACTCAGTCTGTAGAGCTTCTGTGAGATATAGCTCGAGGAAAATCACCAACAGGTTTTTTTTATACACAAAAGGATGTGGTTTGAAGTTTTTTTTAAAAAGTTATTTATTCAATCATGTCCAAATTAACGGATAGGAGACAGAGAAGTAATGCATTTAGGAAAAACAACAAAGAGCACTTTGCCATGTGGAATAGAGATGTGGTTTCTCGTGTTGAGATCTTGCGCAGATTTACAGGAAAAAAAACCTTCAAAGAAAAAAATAAAACAACAAAATCGAATGGAGAGGAAATCACTAACGGGCATGTAGTGTTTTTTTTCTGAGAAAGACATGGTTTGATTTATTTAAATTAACTGATGGGCAATGGAGAATGTAATGTATCTTCTAACTTTGTAGAACTTTGTAATACAAAGTTCTCTTTTATTTTTAATTGCACTGTTTTAATTTGATCTAAATCTGGTGGTTAAATTAAACGAGATGCATGGTGCGAGTACATATGAAGGTATGGATAGACGCTTTTAAAGAGATGTTCATCAATTAGGATGGCACGTTTAATGTGCTTCGAAAGTCTATAATTACACCAGAGTTTGAAGCAGCATCACCCCCTGACCCGTGACAAGCGAGAGCTGTGTATACAGTATGTGTGTTGTTGTGTATGTGTGTGTGTGTGTGTGTACTCGAGCATTACGGGTTCAGTTTGACCTTTTGCAGCATGACGCCTCCCAACCTCGTAATGAGCAACGACACAGTGAGAAAAGAGAGAGACAAAAAAAAAAAAGCAACATTATGACTGAACGTGGTCTCGGGTTAAAAGGAAAAACGACACATTACAAAAGCAATGTTTTGTTTTTGTTGTTTGGTAAAAAGAAGAGTTTCAGTTTTTCAAAACAACAAAACTTTCTATCACTGCCTGCTTCCTTTAAAGACTTGAAAAACTAGTTAACTCTATACAATTTTCAACCAGGATGTCTTTGGTTTATTACGCGATAAAAGAAGAAATATCTCTGGGGTTTGTATTGTATCCCGTTTTGTTTTGTGTAAATTCTTGTCTCACTTCCTTTGGGAATTAGTATTATTATTATTTTTTTTTACATTACTTTAGAATTTCATGAAGTGTACTGTATATATCTTCCCTTACAAACTATTGTGACATTGCAAAACATTTCACAACTTAAAAATCTACACAAAAAAACAACAAACAAAATGCAAATTGTGAGTGGAAATTTTGTTATATATGTTTACAATGATTGCGTTCTGTACAAATTATATTGTTCACCATTCTCAATCATAACTTAAAGATAGATAAATAAATACACATAAATAAAAACATTACATTACATAACATGCCAGAAAAACTGATATCCTCCAGCACCATCAGTAAAACCTAACAACTGTTTTACTTACAGTGCTGTTCAAATGTCTTTAGAACCATAGGGGGAAAAAAAGCCACAATGCCTAATGAAAATTTCTATAACAAACTTCTATTAAAGAGCACTAAAGAGTAATAAAATAAACTCTTTTAACCTGTTAAGTTTTACTTATATATCCGTCTGTCAGGTAATATGGTGCTTTGTTATGTTCATACKTACATTCCTTTTTTAGTTTGTTCAATTGTTTTACTAAACAATGTATTAAAGTGAGCAAATGAATTATAAAAGAGTGCACACTAATACTTAAACACAACATGCTCACAATAAAGAAACAAAATAACTAAATTCTTCTCGTAAAATTACCAGAAACTCTGTGGCCACTTGTGGGATTTTACTGATGCAATCTAACGTCACTGTCTACAAGCAAATATATTTGTTTAAATAACATTTATTGATTGAATTTCCATTTTTTAAATGAGTATGAAATAAAAACTAAAGATGATAAATGGGTGTGAAAATCATTTTATGCTGTACTTGATGTATTGTAAATCAAACTCTGGATATTATTTATTGAACTTGTGTGGCGTAACCAAGAATGAATTTGGCTGGAATGAGGAAATGAACAAACAAAAACACTTGATTGTTTTATAAAATGRTGCACTGAACTAAACCTTGCAAATAAAAAGCATTTCAAGTGGATGTCAAACCATAGTAGGAGTGGCAATGACTCTGATTTGTTGTTTAATCGTTTAAGGATTAACCCTAACCCTAACCCTAACCCTAGGTGGCTATTATACAAAATTCACGTTTTAGTCATTCTTAAACATTTAGATGAGTCTTCAGTGTACAAACAAAAGTGTGAGGAAAAAAAAAGCATACCCTGCTTTTTTTCATTTTTGCATTGGTGTAGTGTTTAAACAAGCCCCGTCCTTGAGTGCTGAAATTCTCAGAAGGGGTGTGGCTCAGCTGCTCATTTACATAAACACTGAAATGGTGCATTTAGAAGAGGAGTGAAAGGGAGTTTTAGGTGTAAAAATATGCATTGGAACATTAACACACACACACACACACACACACACACACACACACACACACACACTTTGGGGGCGCTCTGAAACCTGTGTTACCTCATTTAAGAACATTAAGAAACAGTCTATCATGAAGCAAACTTTAATATTTGTTACTCTTTCCATATTAAAAACATTTTGCGTGAAAAACGTTCATGCCATTTTCACTGAAAATTATTAAACATGTTAATATTAGAGGAAAATGACATATGTTGTAAATCCTGATAATTTCTTTTTCATTTTCCTCCTTTTTCAGCTCTCACCTCCATATTCTCTACTGTAGCTTATTTTTGAGCAGCTTTCCAAACAGAAATGGCAAAAAAAAAAAGAAAAAAAAAAAAAGAAATCATCCCACTGAGCTCATTCTGTTTCTCATCATAGCAGCTGGTATCTAATAAAATGTGATTAAAAAAGGAATACATTCATAAAAAACATTTTATTTTTTATAATCAGTATCAAAGTGTAATGATCTAATAGAGCATACACTTCAATAGTTTCTGTTAGCTATTTTGTTTTCATACAGAAATGTATTTTCATTTCTAATTTTAATCTATTGGCATTAGTTGATAGCATATGTTAATAAGTAAAACAATACATTGGGCAAAATTTGTGATTTAGATGCAACTTATTATTATTATTATTTTTATTATTACTATTATTGTTATTATACTGTATATGTTTTAAATTAGGAAACAAAACACATGAAAAAATCTGAAAAGAGTGTTTAGATGTCTTAGATGTTTCAACTTTGGGCTACTAATTTGAAATTTAAGTTAAAATCCAAGCACAATACAGCAAAGATAAATGACGATTAATAAATATATACTGTATACACTGTACATATGTCCTGAATGTGCTGATGTGGAAGCCTTGCCAGTGTGTGTTAACAAGGAGGCTTTAAAAATTAAACTTTGCAGTTGGGTTTTTGGATATGTCAGGTATGACAAAAGTTCCCATTACTTTTATAAAATTTGACCACTATCGGTATGTGGGAAAGATGTCACAAAAATGTAGAACCTAAAACAACCAGAAAA
>QMIH01000749.1:38832-51148 GCA_003987875.1 Clarias batrachus
CACACACGCACACACGCACACACGCACACACACACACACACACACTTTTATCAGTTTATACCCATGAGAGCTATAAGCTTAACGACTACAAATCATCCGTTCGGATTTCTTCGCCTTACACCTGCAAACAGCTGTGAAGTGACACAAACCGCAATTGAAATGGCTGAGCATCCCATAAGAAATTCGACCATGGCACTGTATACAGTAGATATCATGGTAGTCCAATGGTACCTTTACCATGGTACTGTATATGGTACTTTTGACAGTACCATGGTACTTATTTGCTGATATAGTACATACACTTCAACCACTATAGTATGTGACATGCTTTTACAGTGTACCGTATTATGATTTTATGGAACGTGTACCAGGATACTGCCGAAAATGTGTTACATGTTTATGTACATACAGTATAACTACCTCTACAGGACCATTTTACCTGTTAAGATACTCTCCATAAGGTTAATACACAATACTTGTCAATATCACAGCACTTATTGGGTATCACTATTGGCTACCAAACGTCAGCAGTTATCTAATATTGTGCTGCCTGCATTATAGCACATAGAACCTCTCTACTGTAATATGGTACAATACGTAAATCATACCATATTAGATAGCTTCTGAGCTTTGGTAGCCACTGAGGTACCCAATAAGTACTGCACCATGGTATTCATTAAGGTATTGTGGTACACATCAGAGTACTACACTGAAGTGCCATAGTACCTACTGTATCTATCGTGCCTTAACGGTAATGTCTAAAGTGCCACGGCAATACTAAGGTATATTATGGTACTGTATGTCCTATAAACTACCATAGAAATCATTTACCTTTAGGTTAGAATTGAATGGAGTTTTAAAATCATTCAACTGGATAATGTAAATTTGCTTTTAGTTTAGTCCCTGTAAAATGGCATAATACAAGGGTGAGTCGAAAATTATCCGCACTCTAGTTATTTTAAAATTTTTCATTGGCCGCACTGTCTCATCTGAGCTTTTCAAGTCTGTTCAAGGCTACTGTTAAGGCTACTGCTTCCTGTGCAGGTGGGAATGTGTTACGTTAGTTAATGTACAGTACTTGGTGCCGAAACAACTTAAGGAAGAGCATAAACGGAAGCATTTGGAAGGAAGGTGAAAGAGAAATCATTACTGGTGACCCGACACGGATTCATCACTACGAGCCTGAGAGTAAACGGCAGAGTATGGAACGGAAACATCCTCAATCATCGACCGAGAAAAAGTTCAACGGTCAACCGTCTGCTGGAAAATTCATCAGTGCTTACAGTTTCCTGGGATTCTCAAGGGCCAGCATTGGAACATTATCAGGAAAAAAAGGTTCAACAACCAACAGTGCTCTGTTCTGTTTGGTTCCTGACAAAAATAATAAACAAAACGAAAAAAAAAAACCTTCTAAATCTTTTCAACAACAAAAAAACAAACAAAAAAAAGACTATATTTTTGTAATTTCCTTTGTCATGCACAATTTCATCTTGAATATTACAAATGAATTTCAAAGTTTTCAATTTTTTGTTCTCCAGATGTTGCCCAGCAACTCCGTTCCTGATTATATTTTATGCAAAAATGATGTTTTATGTTGTTCAAAATGCATAAAGCGGCGCTCACCATTTAAACATCACATAAGCAAACTTGGATATCCATCAGAAACAGACTCTGTTGATCTTTATTGTTTTCCCAGTAACCTGCTATCTATCATTCCTTATCCTGGTTGTAGCATTGTGAATGGAAGCGTGGTCTGAATCTCCTTACACAACTGCGTAATGGGAAACACCTTCACCATGCTTGCTTTGGTACTTTCCCAAATGTATACATAGATGCACAGATATGTGTGTTCCTGCTCACTATAATCAAATATTACACAATGACGTCAAAGAGGAGTTGATGAACAACGGACCAACCTGGAACAGCGTGTGCATATCCACTGAGGTGGTGTTCGTTCGCAGTTTTTACAGTCCTATGTATTTTACAAAATCGAGAACTTGAAATAAATGGGCTTTGATGTGGCGCGTTGTGGCGCAGCACTTACATGAGCTGCAGATAAGAATGTTCTCTACTGCCACGGTAACAAAGACGGAGAGAGCGAGAGCGAGATATGTAAAAGACGAGATCAACCGTAGAGCTGTGTCGCTGCCCGGGGCGATAAGTGCAGATGTAGCAAAGATGGCAGTGTGCAGCGTCAAGAGGCAGAGATAATGATAGCTTGTGCATGAGAATACAAGACGGATATCAAAGACAGCTGAGGGGGAAAAAAAAGCGACAGAAAGAAAGAATAAAGGAAAAAAAAGAAAGACAGTGACGCTCATAGACCTCTGCCTCAGTATAGCTGACATGGATCCTTCTGTCATTTTTAATTTGTTTAATAAAGTCAAACTGTTAAAAAAACACTAAGAGGCTAGGAAATATGTTACATATTTACGGCTGTCATAAATTTTTATATTATTTTTTAATAAATAAATATTTAAATAACAGATTACTACATGAAAGAAGCATTCAAACACTCGTGTTTAACAAAGTCGAATACTGTAGCAGAGGCAATGGCATGAATCACCATAAGGTGCTGTTACAGCATCCGGGTCACGGCACCTCTGAAAAGAAATTTTGCAACTGGACTGGAGTTACTGTAGGATCTAATGTTTGGGGATTGGATTGAAGCTAGGATTTTCTGTTGTTGGTTTATTAACGTGGCCTAACCATAGGAAGCATAGTAGAATATTTATTTTGGCTCTGTACATACAGCGTACACAAAAATGGATGCTACAGTTTGAAGCTGTTTAAATACAGTGGTATCTCGACATACAGTATGAACGCCCCGGCTCATGCATTTTTGCTTTAAGAACTGAAACTTTGCCTCGGCATATGAAGCATTTTCAGCATACAGTATGAGCGAACAAACCGAGACCACCCGAACCAAACGCCAAGTTGCATGTACATTCTGGAGCCGATCAAAACTTGTCTGCGTCAGTGAAAAGCCAAGTGAAGCGAGTTTACATGCTTTTTTTTTTGGGAGTGTTTTTTGCATTTCGTCCAAGATTTGGTGAAAAAATCATGCACCATGGGGCCCAAGAATGCTATCAAGGACAAAAGCAAGCCACCTTCAGTTTTGTTCTTAAAGCAGCCAGCACCAAGAGGAATCCATAAATTAARGTCAAGTGAGGTTTAGTGTCTATTTCACATTTTACTTCATTTACATGTCTTTTAAAAATGTTGTTTTTATATGCAAGAATATAATTATAGTGTTAGAAATTTGGTAATATTGGTAATATTTTTTGGATGGCTGGGACTGATTATCTGCGTTTACATTATTACATGAAATTCCACCTTAAGAACTCGCCTCTGGAACGGATTCAATCTGTGTTCCGCGGTACGCCTAAATAGATAAAGGTTTGAACTTACTTGCATTTTTATTAAGAGTTGCAATGTGGTGTGTGTGTGTGTGTGTGTGTGTTGTTTCTGCATGATCGCCCCATTACTTATGTGTTTTATGTTTCAGAGTCACTGAACTCCAGGCTTTTTTTTTTTTCCAATTCACTCATCCTTTAACCATCCTCAGTGCCAATATTTCTGCTCCCAAATTCATTAGCATTGGGTAATTAGCATAATATTTTGGCCTCAAACACAAATCTAAACTTATTACAGTGTCTAATCCAATCAGGAATGTCAGATGAATCCAATTCTTCTCAGCAGCCATTACATGGACGATTTGACATGTCTGAGACTCGGAACTCGCTGAGGACTCGACTCCAAAAATGAGGACACACGTCAAACTTTTCTCCAGCCTTAAAAAAAAAATTGCAGTCTGGCAGAAAAAGCAGAAACACAGAGTAGAGTGGGTACAGTAAAGCAGAAAGTAGATTGTGTTTTCTGCTAACTTTCTGTTTTTATCATATGTTTGGATATCAACAGTTTAAAGTCTTTTAAGGTGGACTTGTTTACCTTATCTAGAGAGAGAACTGCTAAAAATAACCTTGCAATAACTTCCATTATAATATTTGTCAATATGTGCCAGAGATGCTTACTTTTTAGGACTGGTGTCACATACCTCCAGGCTTGTGGGTTTGCTTGATGGCTTTCCTCCAGATATTCCAGTTCCTCCCAATGTCCAAATACATGTGGCATTCACAAATAGTCTATAGTGTATAATTGGGTGTGTGAGCATGTACGCTTGTGCCCTGAGTGCTTGTGCACCTATTCTGTTCCAGTATAGACAATGGATTGTGATCAATAGCACTAGACAGTATTTGTTCCTCATAGTGGTTGCATGATGGCATAGTGTTTAGTACTGTGGCGACGTCGTACCTTTAGGGTTGGGGGTTCGAATGGCCACCTCCGGTCAGTGTGTGTGGAGTTTGTATGTTGTGCCTGTGGTTGGTGGGTTTCCTCCGGGTACACAGGTCTCCTGTCATAGTCCAAAGACATGCAGATTAGACCAACGGGCATTTCCAAATTAGTCTCTGTGAGCTCGTGCCCTGCATTCAGGGTCTATCCCACCTTGTGTCCCCCTGGTATAGGCTGTACAGGATATAGTGAAAGAGTGAGTGAGTGTGTTTTCCTCTCAGAGTTCAATAATGACCTCTGGCTCTGGTCTGTTCGGTGTTTCCCTTGTTCTCCTCATGTCTGTTGGATTCCCTTCAGGTTGTCCTGTTTTCCTTCATTAAAACTCCTAAGGTCCAGAGTGTATCCCCACGATACACACAGTGTTCCTGGGACCCAGCTTGACCCCGACCAGAATAAAGATGTTAATAAAGTTCCCTGTTGAAGCGTCTTCTCAATCCTGAGCTGCCAACTTTCCAAACTTTTTAATGTTTCACTGTCGCAAAACAAAACTACAGAGTCAACAAGAGGGATTTGGTGATGTCTTGTATATTTTTACGCCACAGTTGACGAGCATGAGTGGCAGTCCCATTTCAGCATCCGTGTTGATACACCCGAAGTTGAACGACTGACGAGTGCACTGGGATCACGCGAGTTTGCCCGCTGCTTGTGCTGTTTAATCTCTTCCAACGCTTTACATTGCGTTAGAACCTCGGAGCTCCGGCCTTGCGGTCTCTACAAGTTTGTCCCCACTGCTTTGCRAAAGCCAGGGCCCTGCGAGTACAGTACAAAATGTGAGGCCTCTCGTCTGCTTGTTCCCACAAAAAGCCTTTCAATTACGGCGCTCTCTCGACATTGTGTAAATATTTTGCGAGACAATTGGTTACAGCCAGATGGCAGATGCCTGGAGTCAAGACCTTTTAATTTGATCCAACACACTTTATTAAGAGGGGAGACGTCGGGCACGTAAACACACATGCGCGCACACACACAAAGGCACATGCAAAGGCGACTATAGGCTCTCACGAGGTCTTCGTGCGGTTCACATTGAGGCCTTGGAGTTTGCAAAAGAATTTTTTTTTCTTTTTTTCTGTTTGCCTCAATTATTTCAGCATGAGAAGAAGATCAGAGCATCTCTTTCATTTCAAAGAGTCTTCTGTCTTTTTTTTTTTGGCGTAAACATATGCAGAGGAGCCGTCTCCTGTCTCTTTCTTTACTCTCCTGTCTCTCTGCATGTCCTTTGAAAAGCGACAGTCCCCCCTGGCTTGTGTATGGAACGAAGGCTATATTTGACAAACCAAGGTGGTCCCTGATTTTCGAGCATTCTTTGCCTTTTTCTTTCCCTCATTCTTCATCTTCGGTTCGTTCTGGTTCTGCGCTGTCAGTTAGGTTTTGATGTGAAGTGCGTGTGATGGTCAGGATTAATGGAGTGTCAGGGGACTGTTGTCATCTCTGTCAATAAAACGGCCAGAGGGAGCGCTACCTTTGTAGCCGCTCTTCTCCCCTCGCTCCGTCTTCTCCCTTTATTCTCTCCTGCGCCCATTTGCATTCCTCCATGCTTCGGCATGGAAAGACATCTGACAAGTTCTCCTTGATTCTCTTCGCCTCTGTATCATCCTCCTCGCATGTCTCCGTGGATCCTCTGATTGTCAAACACATGGTTGAAACGCTCAGGTCGTTCATGCGACTGGGTTGAGTTTAATGAGGGCCTTTGATGTAATTAAACTCCCTGAGGCTAAGCTTGATGCAGGATCTACTGTACATATATCTCAGTATATAGGCTAAAAAAAAATAAAAGACACGCGCAGGCTAAATGACATCATCACCGTTGCGGAAAAACAGAGGGCTCAGGGAGCATCTATAAACTGATTAGTCTGAGATTATTTACCTGTAGAAGAGAAACTTTGAGCTGGACTACATCTCATCAGCATAGAGTAGATGTGCGGTGTAACAGTGACTGGTTCTTATACAGTGGAACCTCGGATTGCGAGTAACGTGGTTTACGAGTGTTCTGCAAACCGAGCAAAAAATATGTATTCAAAATTTTTAATCGGAAACCGAGCAAGTATTAGTTTATGAGCGCTGAGTATCATGTATCACACATGCGACTCTTATTTTGACACCGAGCGTCACTACCACCCCCCTCATGCCAGTCTCGCTTTTTTCCGTTTATGCGTTTGTTGTGAAACTTAAAAAGTGAGTTCGTTAATGTACGCTCAAGTCAGTCTCAGAGACATTTCTTTTTTTCCTGATAAAACGGTGTTTCCGTTGTGTGTGTGTGTGTGTGTGTGTGTGTGTGTTTGTTTGTTGTGAATCTTAAAAAGCGAGGTGGGGAGAGGGAGGAGGAGTGTTACTGTGTAAAACGAGGCGAGGAAGGGGACTAATTCCACACACACACACACACACACACACACACATGGAAACACCAACGGAAACACTTATCTCTCTGGATTTATTTGTACTTTTTTAAAAAGGTAATGTGCAGATTAATTTGTTTTATTTTCATTTTATAGATTGTATCCATTATTTTTATGTATTTATTTTTTGAGGCTGTGGAACAAATAATTTGAGTTTTCATTATTTCTTATGGGAAAATGGTGATTTAGTTTATGAGTGTTTTGGAACACGAGCCCACTTCCGGAACGAATTATGCTCGTAATCCAAGGTTCCACTGTATAACAGTTTGGTTCCTTCACTCTTTAGACAAGACCTGAGAGGGAAGCATGAAGGAAAACAAGACAGATGTGATCTCTCACTGACTCTAAGAAATGTACAAAGGGCGTTCAAGTCAACCCGGGATTTGTGAAAGAAGACTTCAAGCGCAGTATGATGATGTGGCCAGATATCTATGAACAAAGATTCCTGCTTTGGTGCCCCGGAGCACACTGCAGTTCTACCTTTCTAGAACTTTCATCAGATGGAACACCTTTCACTCCGTAAAAGATGCCGGATATCATGTCACCGACTTGCAGAAGAGACACACCTGTCTGTGGGAACTGTACACACACTTATTCACAAACCACTTGGATGGTACAGGAGCTTATTGCCACATCCTCATTAAAGTCTTGAACCTCGCTATAAGCCATTATCACTACCGTTATGGTCATTAAAAGAGTTCCTGGGAGGCCAGCGTTTCAGACATGAAGCAGGCAGGCCGATGATCGTTTTCTACCTCGATGGTCTCCAAGCATCTGCTTAGTGTAGCAGGGGTTTATATATAGTACTGTAGAGAAATAAAGGGAGTTTTTTTTTTTTTTTTAACTCTTCTGCTGGTTTTGCATTAACGCTCCTCGTATTTAAATAAAACAATAAGTGGTATTTATGACCCATTTGCGCAAACTCAAATGTGGCTTCATTGCCTCCCTATTAAACTGTCTCTGCGTTTTAGCTCTTAGCGAAGGTGACAGTCTGCAGGCTGCTGCTGTGGCATTAATAGCTCTTCGACGACCTGTTAATAGAAGTAAAATATAACACTTTATCTGAAACCTTGCTGTCAGATTAAGTCTGACATCTTCAACCTGCCTGCATTAAGATGACACTTGGAACAAATGGTGTTTTAGAGGGGAAAAAAAACACACACACAAAAAAAACACACACAGAGGCTTTTAGCTTAGTGTAGGGAGAGCTGGGAAAAAAACAGCTGGAATGAGCTAGTGAGAGGGAATCTGCTCAGTTAACTCATTTCTACAGTGCACGAGTCAGCTGATCTTACAGAAATTAATAGGAAATCTATCAAACAAGAGGCTTTTTTATCCTCAACCTGAATACATGGATTGATTTTTGAGATTCTTTTGTGACAGTCTCAGTGCAACAGTTTTTTTTTTGCGACAGTCTCGCACTTGCTCCACAAAGGTGAGTTGATTACAGTGCTCCAATTCTACTATAACAGTACATCAATAAGGTGTTCTGTCTGATCATAGCATACAAACCGTTTGTCTCCTGTTGTAAATATTGTAAATGAGTTTCTATTTTCAGCACTTTGGTACAGTCAGAGGAAAACCAAGAGCTTTTTAGATACGTCTTTTCAGGTCAAAGTGTTTTAGTGTCTTGGCAACATGGCAAGCTCGATTATTTTTGTCATCTTCACATTCCATAAATCCATCCATCCATCCATCCATCCATCTGTATTCCAACTAGGGGCAATTGGAGGCCAATGGTGACCACTGCATTTATTCCCATTTTTATGACCAGCGTAGGACCTCTGGTCACCATTCACACACTACGCCAATTAATTTAAGAACGCCAATTAGCCAATTCTGCATAACCCGGAGTAAACCCACCAAGCACGGAGAGAACAGGCAAACTCCATTTACACATACTGTACCTACATAGACTATGCACCACTATTTCACTCAATTCCTGAGTGAAAATGATTCCTCATGCTCCCAGTAGCACTCTTTCACAGTTTGAGTCCTGGAGTATGCCCCATGCCATCAGGGAAGGAAAAACTCCATACCTCTAGATGTTCCTAACCTGGTCAATCGGTGCATTCAGGTCGTTAGCTGACTTCCTTTTATTGCCTCATAACCTTAAGCAACCGAAGCAATCCCAGATCATAACACAGAGGACGCTATGCATGACGGGAATCTCTTCATGCCCTTTTCTTCTTACCCTGACACGCCCATCACTCTGGAATAGCGCTCAGTCTGGACTCATCAGACCTCATCACCTTTTTCCATTGCTCCAAGGTGAGATCTTCATGCTCCCTATCAAACTCGAGCCTTTTCCGTATGGTCACACAGCTGGCGTAGTGTGTGTAGAGATCTTAGAGTTCTTACTTTCAATATTAATCCTAGCTCTGATGTCTACTGTCCTCTGTTGTTAATTTTTGATTTGTGTTAATTGCACCAAACATTTAAGTGCTCTCTGGTCAAGGTCATTCAGGATTTTTCCAGCACATTTCTACGGAAAAGCTAATGGTTCAGCACAACTCTCGCAGGGTTCTCTAATGGACCGGACAGTTCCTAGTCCTATTTCAGGAATTTTCATGTTTTCTTTGCATGACTCAGGATATTAATGTGACCCATCTGAAATGGTGACCTTTGTCTTTTGGCAAAGCAGTGTAGCTGTTCGTGTAGCTGTTGTAATTTAATTGATAACAGGACCCAACTTGTTTCTTGGATGTTCCACTTAGGGATTAATGGAACAATGTGTTGCTTTTTAACAGTAAAAATGATTGTTAGAATCGACAGATTGCTATGATATCATATCATAGGAATAAAACACATCTGGATGTGCTCACACGCTCTTACTCACTCATTCTCTACAGCACTTATCCAGTACAGGGCCGTGGGAGACCAGCAGACTATCCCAGGGGACACGGGGCATGAGGCGGGGGACATTCTGGACGGGGTGCGAATCCATCGCAGGGCACACAATCATACACACACTAAAGGGACTTTGGACATGGAATTAATGGGAATCCTGGAATTGCACCATCGATCCCGGAGGGCCAAAGTTCTAACCATTACGCTATGGTGCCATCTATCTGGATGGGCTGGTACATGAAAATAATCTACTTTGAAAGGTACCGGTAAGTCTGCTTTATGACGGGCCACGTCACACCAACCTGGCACTGATCATTCTCACGATAACGCCACCGCTGTAATGATTTCTATCTCTATAGCTAAATTAACAAGAGCATGATGAAAAAAAAAAAAAACCCACGCAAGAAACAACAAAACAAACAGGACATGAATGTACCAATTATACAATGCAGTGTATGCAGAATCTATATGCGCGTTATGTTTATTGTACTGAGTGTATTATGTGTCTCGTAAGGTCCCGTGCTGCTCCTCGGTCTCGGCCGTATACGACAATAGCCAGTGGAGAAAGGAGTTGCTGAACGCTCAGTTTACTTAACAATGCCACTATTTATCCTGGTGTGTTTAGGAATAAAAAACAGGAAAAGTGTTAATACTAACAGTTCACTCGTGTGCCGTAATCTTGGCACGGACCCACAGCGAGCGCAATAATGCCACGAGTAAATATTTGCTGCTGGTTGGATTAACAGAATACGGGTTTCTATGGGAAAGAGAAAGCTGTGAGGTGATGTGTGTGTATGTGTGTGCGTGCACGTGTGTGTGTGTGTGTGCGTGCATGCTGACACACTTAGTACATCTCCTTTACACTCATTCCTTCCAGCTGTTTTGCATTGTGTTTGAATAAAACAATTAGATTTTATATATACACATTTAACAGTTGCTTGTCTCCTTGTATTGTAATAAGATGGTTGTGTGACATCTTTTTGGCACAGGCTCAGCCTGACGTTGGAACTTGTACTTTATCTGTGCGTTAAACAATGAACGGTGCTGTAAATCAGTGTTCAGGCGTTCCTTCATAGGAAGGTTTTGTTGGAGTTTGGGGTTTCACTCATTTAGCGATCATTGTAATGCATTTTTAAATAGAGCCGGCACATGGGGTCAGAGTCAGAGCTCAGAATTGTTGTGAATATTTGTGCTGGAGAAAAACCTCCCCAGGTTGAGAGTCAGCATCGGTAAGTATCATTATATTAAATGCAAACCAGTGTGGTTTTATTATCTTTCATTTGATAGAAGTAAGTCCAACGCCATACTGTACTCCCATTCGGTCTGCTACAGTACTGTATATACTGACCCCTGACCTCAATTCCACTGAAGACACCTTTGGGACGGACTAGAACTGGAGCCTTGTCAGCCCCAGATGTCGCTAGAATTGAGAATTGAGGTTATATTATATCTACAAAGCAGGAACAAACCTGTAAAGAGATGCTCAATAAGCACATAGGTGGAATGATAGAGTGGGCATGATGAAATTTCTCATGAATAAAGGCGTAAAAACCTACTGACATTTACAGAAGACATCAAGCACAGTACGGCGATCAGATTCATAACTGCAGTAGGACATTTGAATCTGACTAACATTCACCTGCCACATGACCGATACACTCTAAACTACACTATTTCCAGATGTTCCTGGCTGGTCAGCGTTTCAGATCATGGCCCGGTGTACTGAGAAAAGTCTTTGATGATACGTTGATGATATCTGATCACTAATGAAGTGAAAAGTTGGGATAAGTGCTGTAGTGTAGGATGGGATTGTGCAGAGAAATAAAGGGATTAAAAAAAAAAAAAAAACGGTTTCATACTGTAACTGTTCCAATTCCAATTTATTTGAGGTGTTATTTTCATTACAGCAGATATGATGGTGATCAGGTTTAAATTGTAATTTTCCATCATCTTAGAAGAGAAAATAATTTTACTTTGCATCAATGATACACATTTCAAACCTTTTAAAACATAAATAATCCCATCAAGTCCTTTATTTTAACGTTTACAAATTCCTCCAGAAATACTGCACCTCCCGATACCCTCATTGTGAATTTCACAGCTGTGGAAACCGACACGGCTCTCTGGCACTTCACTCCTCCACCGACTCAAATGTTTAAATATTGATAAACATCAACAGATGCAAGGATTCAGCATTAGTGGCTCAATTTAGATTATACTGGATGAAGAATTCTTTTTTTTATTTGTATTTTTTATTATTATTCTTTTTTTTTTTTTTTTTTTTGTTTGACAGGCCGGAATTCTCAGCAAAATTATTTTGGTGCTTTTAATCCAAAAGAGCATAGTGAGAAAAACAGACACAAGCAAAAGTTCCTGTGCATTGTCCCCCTAGAGATGATGGTTCCTAAAATAATGCATTTAGAAAGGACAAGTATCCCTAGATTAACTGTCCAATGGAGAAGGAATCGAATCTAATTATACAATCCAAACTTCATTTGAGTCTATTAAAAAAAAAATCTTTGGCATTTTATATTTTCTCCTACTGTACATAGAATTCTAAATATTCCACATCACTCAGAAATAAAAGAAGAGGTAACACTTAGCTATCAAGGTTTTGTTCTGTCTTTAGACAGATTGACTGACTTCGCCATCACATTTAATAATACAGTTTAATACAGCGTTCTCTGTAACTTAAAGATTAAAATGAAATAAAAAAAAAA
>QMIH01000749.1:51225-72575 GCA_003987875.1 Clarias batrachus
TATAATAATAATTATTAAATATATATAATAATTATTCTTATTGCTGTATATTATGTAAATAAGTGTTTCTTTATTTTAAATCTCTATTTCTTTTTGTTGTTATATTGTAGGTCAATAGCAGTCGTACTGTATAAGCATTTCACTTCATATCATACTGTGTATGTGACGAATAAAAATTTGAATTTATTTATGTACTGTATGTAATGTGTAGGGGGAAAAAAAATCACCGTGATAGCTAAAAGCTTTTGGCAGATCATCATTAGGATATAGACACATCAGAGTGTAATGTTGGTGTTAAACTGTTTTCTTACTTCATTCAAACCTGACTTTAAGAAAAACCTCAGCAAAAAAAATCTAAAGGTTTCTAAAGGGCTGCTCCATTCATGGTTCATAGTGTTTAATTTGATTGCAGATGAATGTGCTCTGAAGTTGAGATGTTGATTACGAGGCTTGTATTTGTCCATGTGAGGAGACGGCTGGCTGGGAATTGTGGGAAATGTAGTTTCAGCTCTAAAAGTGACCCAGAATACAATCCTAGCTTATATACTTGACTATATACTTCAGTRTGATATGCATATTTTTTCTAGTTGTAGTGAGAATTAGATTTTATAACATTTATTAAATATTTGTTTCACCCACACAATGTGAAAATATTAAATAAATGTGCTGGTGGTGAAAACAGCCAGGCTAAAGATACTTTATCCAAAACCGCACTTTCAGTTTCAAGGTTTCACCCTAATCAATTCTGTTTTAAATTTCACACTGGCTATCCAAATGCCCATGATGCTCAGGTTTTATAGTTTTTTTAAATATAATTTGATTATCTTTTCAATTAAAAATTTATACCCTTGTTTTCAGATCTATTTGAACAGTTTGACTGCAAAATAAGATATCGTGAAAAATAAGATATGGCGTTTTTTTCTTCTTCTTCTTTTTTTTTTTCTTGAAAAGAAGCAACAACAACAAAAAAGTATCATTAGATGTTAGAAAATATTTTGTGCGTTGTTTTCTTTGGGTCACAAGTGTGTTAAAAAAACATAAATTCCTAAATATTATGTCAATATTGTTTTGGTTATATCAGTATGAATTTTGGATTATTTTGCAAAACAAAACAAAAACAAAAAAAAACAGCAGTTGTGTTTGTGGAAATGTTAATATGCAGTTTAGTATCAATAATAGCATTGGTTGAGTTTCAATAAAAATAAATAAATAAATAAATAAATAAATAAATAAATAAATAAAGCAAATGCTTTAAGTGTTTTTGTAGGACAGCAACGGCAACAAGGAAAAAAGTGTTGAGTCTTGTTGGGCACAAAACCGTTTAAAAAAAAAAAATTAACACAGGTTTGTTGAAGATTGTGAGAAACATCATCCTCTTTCCATTATCCGCTTCGTTTCACTTTGGTTTTTGGAAATATTACCTTATCATATTGCAGCCACATGCTGGATAACGTTCGTTCAGGGATCAACCAGCTGCATATACTGTACAGTATGTCTGAGGTCCCATAAGGTTATAATATAGTTTGGAAATTCTGATTGGGGACCGGAGTGTGGTGGACATACTGTAACCAGGCATGAGAAACTCAACAGCATCCCACACACTCAACACGTGTATCTCATATCTCTTGTACACAAAGCGACTGCACATCTTCTAAGTGTTATAGCATTATCTCTCTGCTTGATTATACTGTACTATGATTCCTATTGTAATGTATCATGGTTTTCAAATGGTCAGCAAAACTAGTTCAAATGATAGATCAAAGCTTCAAGTAGATGAATATTTAAGGATTAAAAATAAAACAAATAAATAAATAAAAAGGTTTTGTCTACCGGTGCTTTGTGTGAAAAGTCTGACAATTGCATTTCTCTCATTTTGCTGTCAAACTTTCCATATATAAGAGAAATTGTTTCAGCATGTAAAGGGTTTGTACCAGGCTGCAACATACAGCATATCCTACAGTACAGATGTGTGCAGGCCAGTTTTCTAGTTTCGCCGTCGCACCTCACGGCGACGGTATGCAGTTGCTGGCTTTGACCACTGAGTGGCGCTATATAAGTATAGACTGACGCGTCAGACCTTATTTCATTCTCTCAAGGATTAATGAGCCGCAGCTCCTTTAGAGCTGCACGTAGTAGCGGATAAAATCAAGTGTAACATTGTAGTTAAACGAATTCATGATAACAATACTAAAATTACAGTACAAATGTAGAATTTAATTTTTTTAGTATCGAATTTAAGCAAAGTAAATGTTAACACAGTGAGCCTTTAGATTTTAATATTTGGCGTTTTGCCAACTTAATCCGGTTTACAGTGTAGGGTTTTGGGTCATCTTAAATGTTGTGTTCTTTAAATCTGTATTAGATAATACCGTAATAAATTAAACTAAATTACTATCAAATTAAAACATTGTCAGGACGTGCTACCGTGTACTGTGAGTGCGACGGTAATAGACATTCTCCCCTTCACACATCTGTACGTACTTAAAGCTATACTCATGGCAACGAAGTGTAATTGTGATCGTAAGGATGTTTCTTCAAAATCATCACAATCTCCATTTTGGCTGTAAAATAAAAAAGACACAAGAACTGTGCAACATGTTAATGTGAATGCAAAAACGATGCCTGATCATGCTCCGTGTCCAATGAACATGACATATGGGTTTGTGTGTGAGTGCGTGTATGTGTTTGTGTGTGTGTGTAGGGAGGGGGGGGGTCTCATTCAGTCAGATAGCACCATGGCTGTAGAGAATCTTCTCCTAGCCCATCCGTCTGCTCGACACATCCAGATGTGCTCCTTAATGAAGGCTGTGTGCGCTCGGATAAATCCTGATCTCCAGCTTGCCTTTAACCTGAGGTTTCTCCTGGATAAACACTCCATTACGGCCCATTAACTTACATATGCTCCTCTTCTTCAAAGAGACGTGCCGGGATAGGGCTGAGCAGTAGCGTACAACCCTGACACGTGTATGTTTGTGTGTGTCAGCGTGGTGCAGATGGAAAACTAGGCCACAATGGTTCTACGCTCAAGAAGGGGAACCTCGCGGTGTGTAAATCAATCCAATTTGTGCTGTTACATCTGGCAGAATAAAAAACGAGCAGAGGCATGGGTTTTTTTTTTGTTCACTGGAGCCGCATTGCTGTAATGGAGTAAAAACATTGTGTATTGCACTAGCGGTTTATTTTTCTTTGATAGGTAACGAGTGAAGTGATTCAGGATGTGCAGTTATAGGAAAATTATCAACGTTTTCAGCGCCTGTGAACATCTGGAAGTTGATTGTTAATTACCAGGATATTTTATGCTTTTTTTTTTTTTTCACCATACAGTAGGTTCACGTCAGGTCAATGTGATCAGATAYGAAGCCGTTGATTAGGAGTCTTGCATTCGTCCACATGACGAGAATTCTGTGACATGTAGTTTGTTTTCTTTGGAGTTTCACGTGAAAGTAAGGCTAAATCGCAATCCTACGTATCTAAGACTTCCTTGCACACTACTTCTCTCTACAGACTTATAAAAGATTTATTCTTTCTGCATTTGGAGCCGGTGCGATATGTTACGCCATGCTCTGATCAAAAATATGACTATGATGTGACTGGGTGGGATTTGTGTCCATCGGAATCCCCGGCGTGTCAAACTGAGCCTTGGTGAGGCGGGAAAGAAAAAAATCCTGCTGTCAGCTATTCTTATATGTAGTATCTCTCATTGTTATGAAGACTTGTGCTGAGAAAGCCTAAGCCTTCTTGACTTATGAATTTTAAAACATGTTTAAGGCACTGAACAGCTTCTACTGCTAGTGACCTTAATCTTTAATAGGTCTGTGAGACAGGTAGGGTGATAAACGGAGACAGAAGAAGATCATGGAGAAGAATAGCAAAACTAAAGCCTATCTCTCTGGGTTGGCGTTCTTATCATTGTGGGCAAGCACAGCACACACAGAGAGAGAGAGAGGCGCAGAGCTATCGCTAAAGCATAGATTACTTTACACGTCGGGTGCCAATTGGATTAAAAACGGCAGCATCTGACTGCACCCGCTGTGTTTGGTCAACAGGAAGATGGACTTATTCAAAATGTTATTTATCAATCCTTTTTTTTTTTTAGGCGGGAGAATTAGCTTAGTGCTATCACAGGGCTTAGCTCTTATTTCGTCTCTGCTGCTGATAACCTCATCCCTGGCACTGTTCCGCTTCCAAAACACACCACCTTTGCTTTTCCCGAGTGTTTGCTGGAAAGATTGACCGCAACCAATGGGATAAGCTTTGCTTGCTCTGGATGAGAGGGAAAAAAAAAGCACTGATTTGTGTCAAACAATGGCAAAATGGAGACAAACTGTTTGGTGATTTCGCTCCCAAATGGTTCTAGAGTCTTTGAGATGGGGGAGCAGTTTTACACCAGATGTTTGGCTGGAAGGCTTTTCTTTTAATACAATACAACTTAATTCAACAATTGGCATTAAAAAAAAACAAAACAAAGCTTTAGAGAAATAAGTGTAGGCCCCAGACAAGATGGTGTGTGACTGGCTCTTCTCTTCCTGCACATACTCCTGGACTGGAAAACTTCTGTAACGACAAGGACAGAACGGGAACATATCCTCTGTGGACCACTCGCTCGCTCACCAAGTATAGTATACCACTTCATCCTGTGTACAAGGTCGAGGTTGTACCCCTTTGATCCAGTCCCATGATTTCTAAATTGTTTAAAATAACTGCTCTGTTACCTCGGTCCAGGTCTGTGTGCATGGAGTTTGCATGTATCTTCCGGTTTCTCCAAAAACATGCAGGTTAGGTTAACTGGGGTTCCCAAAGTGCCCATAGTATGTGAATAAGTATGTAAGTGTTTACTGGTGTGTGTGCCCTTAGATAGATTGGAAGCCCATCCAGGGTGTACGCTGATTCATGCACCAAGTCTCCTGGGATAGGCTCCCGGCCCCCTCATGTGACCCTATATACAGTTTAAAGCTTTATAGACGATGAGTGAGTGAACAAACTACTATGGACATTGTTGGATCCCTAGAACAGGGTAGGCACTCGATTCCCTGAAGCAGCAACTCTGTACTCCATCCTGATAACCAAAGCAATGACCAGTGTAGTCCAGTTGCTGCCAGGGTTGGCTTTCCAGAGGAAAACGGTCTTTTCTCACGGTCCAGGGCGTCAACTTCACCCCTYATCTCATGAAACAATTTTTATCAACAATTGAGTAGCACTGGTATCATCATGGCCTTACAAACCAGCAAACAGATGTAATGTACTTGTAGAAAAATTTACTCAAGTCCATGTTCAGCTTCTAAGGTCCTCACCCTCTGAACTGATGGTCTGTACAGTGTCCAATTGATTTGCTCAGAAACCAGTGGGAGGATCAGTGCCCAAGGCAAGCAGAGGTGGGCACTGGTCTTTATGTTCTTCAGATGAGGGATCACTTGGAGACATACCGAAAGGAGGTTTGCTGAAAGCTGGAGAAGGTGCAGAAGTCCCAGAAGCTCCAGACTAATGAGATAACTTTTTTAACAAAAGTTTAAGCCTAGTCAAAAGGTACTTTTACTTTGATCTTTATCCGCCAACAAGCTTCTTGCCAAATCGACTATTTTGGCTTGTAAGTCACAATTACAACAGGATAAACTTCCTATTACACTCATCTACTCTTTTCATTATAGTCCACTTTGCATATTTACAATTTGATTCAACTATAAAACTTTAATATTTCTGATTAAACTATGTTAACTATCGGTGTGACAGATTTACAGCAAGAAAATGTTTTTTAAATAAAAGCCACTGCAAGATTTTCAGCAACATAAATGTTGATTTCATGTACAGTAGCTATAAACACATTACAGTAGAACTAAAAAGTGAAAAATTTGAATTAGTGTATGTATGCAGTATACTGTTTTACAATCATGTTCAAAAGTGAATTTAATTAAATTTTATTTATATAGCGTTTTTTTGACAATGGTCATACAGGGTCCAACTGATTTCTATGTTTCTGTATGAAAACATAATTAAAAATCATCTGATCATAGTAGGCCTTAGTATTAGGCCAATACAAATGTTCAAACGAGAACTTTTTTCACTGGGCACATCATTATTTAATAATGAAGAATAAATGAAGCCAAAAAGAAAAAAGATCAAATGTGGGCAATATTAAATACCATCTTCATGATTTAAGAGGCGTCTAATCATCAGCCTTTCGATAATCGATCACGAGCAGGTGTGCAGATCTGTATAAAAGCAGTGGTTTTGGTGGTCTGGTGCGTATTAACACAACACATAAGGGATTATCTTAGCGCACTAATTATTGATCCACATCAATGTGAAACCATTTATTGAATATTCTGACAAAAATTATTCACAAATGGAAAGTGTTGAAGACAGTTGCCAATCTTATCCCAGGAGTGGACATCTCATCTCATCACATTCACCCCAATGTCCGACCGTGCAATGCTCAGAGACCTTCAGTATGGACCAAGAGTTTGGACACACCTTCTCATTCAAAGAGGTTGAATTTGTATTATGGCAGCTAAATAAAGAAAAACGAGCGGCCATCATTACTTTAAGAAATGAAGGTCAGTCAGTCTGTTAGAAAAATTGGGAAAACTTTGAAAGTGTCCCCAAGTGCAGTCACAAAAAGCATCAAGCGCTACAAAGAAACTGGCTGACATGCGGACCCCATGAAAGGAAGACCAAGAGTCACCTCTGCTGCGGAGGAGAAGTTCATCCGAGTCACCAGCCTCAGAAATCGGCGGTTAACAGCAGCTCAGATCAGAGAGCAGGTCAATGCCACACAGAGTTCTAGCAGCAGACACATCTCTAGAACAACTGTTAAGAGGAGACTGTGTGAATCAGACCTTCATGCTAGAATATCTGCTAGGAAACCACTGCTAAGGACAGGCAACAAGCAGAAGAGACGCGTTTGGGCTAAAGAACACAAGAAAGAAAACTCGCTGAATGAGAAGGAAATCAAACAGCATTTCAGCAGAACCCAACACCTCATACACACTGTCAGGCGTGGCAGCGGAGGGCTGCAGTCACAGGACCTGGGCATCTTGCAGTCATTGACTGATGAGGTTGTACAGTATTTGTACCAAGTACTAAGACCCACTATGACCAAATGATTTTTTTGATGTCATGAAAGAATAAATCATAGAATTTAAAAAAAGGTATAATAATTTGACACATTATTGCAGTTCTTGAATTGCTTTTATATCACATAATCTGGTGTGGAGGGGGTACATGATAGTCCCACTTCCAATCAATCAAACAAAACAGCCACAGTTTGCACAGGTCTGGTGTAGATTAACAAGCCTTAAAAAGACAGACTCACACTGACCCCAAAACGTATCCATCATTGTGTTGTTACATGTTTGTGTGTAGAAGATTTTAATTGTTCCTGTACCACCCCCCCCTTTGTGGTGAACCAGTGGAGCTGATTGGTCGTTATGGGTCTCAGAGGTCTAATGGGTCTAAATTCATTGCCCTTGTTAGGCCCGTCTGACTGTGAGCCACTTTCTTATTGCTAGCGCTTACAACCAGCGTCCAAATGGAGATCTATTACGGTACATAGTACACACACATACACATACACAGGCACAGACACACACACGTTCCTACCTCTACTCTCTGATGAGTTTGGTTTTTCAGTTTTTGATGAAACAGTAGGCACGAGCCATCGAGCAACATATGGCATCTTGGGAATTTCATCCTCTTTGCTGCTTGTAATATGTACTGTAATTGCACGCGGCTCTGTGGGTGTTTGACAGGAGAGGAGAGGTTGAAACAATTCAGGGACAGAAGTTGTGGAGTTGCGTTAAATTAATGAGCCTCTAAGAGCTCACCGCAAATGAAACGTGTAAATACATTGATCTTTTTCACACTTCTTACTGTTTTCCTTCCTTTTTTCSCCCCCCTGCACTTTTTTCCCCCCTCTTTCTAACCTAATGGCGTCTGTGATTGCTTTTCCTTTTTTTTTCTCTTTTTTTTCCGCACAATAACAGCGGAGGAGAAAACCTGTTCAGGGTGCTGCGTCGCAGCGTCTACGTAAACACCCCGCGCGCTCGTCGGCTCGGCCCGTCTCCCCGGGGCTACGGCAGATTTTTCATTTAGCACGCGGCGCGGTAAGAGGTCTGAGAGAGCGATCATCCTGGCACAGGCCGCAGCTGGTATTTTCCTGGCGCGGATGATTAGTGGAACGCTTCCCATTCGACCTGGAGAAATTCTCGCAGTGGGAAGTTAACATCCGCTAACTGTCTTTAGCGTGGAGCCTCATCACTCCCCCGCCTGACGCTCCAGAATGCACTCGGGTGGAAGAAAGGAAGGAGGAGGGGATGAGCAGAATGGAGGGAAAAAAAAAAGAAAAGAACGAAAGGGAAACAGAGGCAGCCGTCTTTCTCGCTAACCTCACAGTTCAGCTCGGACCCTTACGCGTAAAAAGAAAAACACCTGGGCGTGAGCTAGGTCATCTAAAAACGTATGAAGCTGTGTTTCATTCTTAAATGTGAGGCCATGAAATTAAACCTGAATCAGCGTTTAAAAAAAAAAAATAGAAATGTGGCACGTGGAACCGAATGTGTTTACAAAAACAGGAAATGCTGACATGTTTTATTCTTTTTACACCACAGCAATGAGAAAAGAAAAAGCAATGGGGTACGATACGTTTACTCGCTTGTTTTCTGGAAGGATTATTAGGATCATCATTGTGCATCTTCATATAAAAATATAACAAAATTTCCAATTTTTACTCACACTTTCTCTCAAGCACAGGTGTGTGTGTGTGTGTGTGTGTGTGTGTGTGTGGTGAGTGTCTCAGCTGGAATTAAGTGCCGAGCGGATGTGCAGGTTCTGCCAGTGCAGTTATCTGCTGTGCTTGACGGGTCTAAATGTTCATTAAGGCTTCGGCTTAATTCTCCCGAGCAGGTGTAAGCTTTTCTCTCCGCACCGGAATTATCCAATCCTACAGATACACCCGTGATCATTCCAGCTAAGCTTCGGCAGATGGAAATTGAATCAAACGTGGGAGTGTTTCTCGTGTTAATCCGCTTCACGATTTATTGACGAAGACAAAAACGCCAAACTGCGGCTTTGTAAAAAAAAATAAAGAAATGAAAAAAAAAATGACAGGGAAATCAGCCAATGGGCGGCCACGCTGTGGTGTAAACTTCAGTACTGAGGTCTTCAGCTTGCGTTAGTTTCAGCCCTCAAACTGCGATTGGCTGAGACGCCTGGTACAATAAGCACATTTATCCTCTATTATTTTCTGTTGTCTGTTCAAATTTAATGTTGTCACTTTTTCACTTTTGTTGCTGTGTTTAAAGTTCGCCAGATGAGGACGGGTTCCGTGTCGAGTCCGGTTCCTCGCAACGTTTCTTCCTATTGCTGTCTCAGCAGGGACAAACTGATCGCTGGAGTCGATACGTTTCTCCTAGAGTTCAAATTTATTTCCATAAATGTTTAATTCTGTAAGCCTGCTTTGTAACAACGCCCACTGTTAAATGCCCTGGACAAAAAAGGGAAATAAATAAATAAACAAACTGAACCGAATTAAACAAACAAACAAACAAACAAAAACAAACAAAAACCACTTTTTCTGTTGTTTCTTACATTTGCTATTGAATTTTAAAAGTTTAAAAAGATTTGCTGCTATTTTCACTTTTGCTGTTGTGTTTTCTAATTTGCTGCTGTGTTCTTACTTTTGCAGTTTTTTTTTTTTTTAGTTGCTGTTGTGTTTTGAGTTTTTACCTAGTGTTTTTATGCTTTGTGCTATGTTTTTATGTTCTCTCTTTTGTTGGAGTGTTTCAGTTTTAAATCAACGAAACTTTCATTGCTGTTCATCCAAACTGTAGAGTAAAACATTTAATCCTATGTCATGTACAGTAACAATCATCTAATTAAAATTCGGATTAACACACACACACACACACACACACACACACACACACACACACACACACATATATATAGTGCAGAAAAAATAGTTTACATTCTTAAATACTTTTTGTTGATTTCTCAATCTTTATAAAAAGTCATCTAAATATAAAAATAGTGGCAAGAAAGAAAAAAATAAAGATGCCACGAGGACCCTGTGACTTGATATTACAGTATAAAGCCTTCATTCTACAGACTTCGGTACAGGACGGATCGAGAAGCAGCCTGTGGCATGGTGTGTGATGAAAATAAAGATATAATCACTGGCATATGAAGGAATGTACGTGAAGGAGCATATTTTTTCTCTCAGTGTGTAGCCTGAGGTGTGTGGGAAAGGAGAGCACAGACGGAGAGAGGACCATATGCAGACTCACAGGGAGGATATAATACTGTGTGTGTGTGTGTGTGTGTGTGTCCTGAAGACATGCCTCATCTGTGCTGCTGGACGTGTGTGCGTCTGCGTGTGTGCGTGTGTGTGTGTGCGCACAGCATATGAGCAGATGCACTGAGCAGTTGTCCTCTGTGTGTTCACATGGTTCCTAACTTGCCCCACTCACCTCTTGCTCTCTCGTTTGCACTCCAAACCCTAACCAGCCCACTCTTGACCCCTGATGGTTGTTCTTAATATTATTATTTTTAATTTTAACAAAGTAAGGAAGAGACCAAACAAAACAAAACCTCTCATGCTGACTTCTTGATTCTGTGATCATCGATTAGATGTTATAAAGTAAAACATAACAGAAGCAATCTCGATTTATGGGACGTCCACAACATCAAAGGCAACAGCAAAAACAAAATAACTGTAATTATTGATATTTTAAAATTCGTCTTGAAATTGAGGTTCATTCCTTCACCTACAAAAGCAAACACAAAATCAGTAAAAGTGCAAACAAGACAACAAACTGAAAATGAAAACACACAACAGCAAAGCATGCCCGGAGTGCCGGTCCAGATTTTCAAATCCAGATTTTCGGCACATCCAGACTGGAATCAGTTTGGAATCAACAATTCATTGTTTTCAAAAAAAAAAAAAAAAAAGCTTCACTGAATCTGAATTTTGCAAATCCGATATGAACCAAATCAGATTCAAATCAATCTCCTAACGATAAGTCTCAGTCTGCACCTGATCACCTGATCGCCCGACAACACCAGCTCAAGTCCACATGATCCTGAGGTTGCCTTTAATGTAGTGCTTTTGCCGTTGCTCGAGTGTTTTCAATTCTGCTGTAGTATTTTTTCTTTGTAAACAAAGTATGTTTTCACTATTTTTTAAGTGTTTTCACTTTGTAGTGGTGTTTTTGCTTTTAATGTTGTGTTTTCACTTTTGTTTTAGTATTTTCAGTCCTTCTGCTTTTGTTGTGTTTTGACTTTTGTTTTAGTATTTACACTTTGCTGTAGTGTTTTTTTTTTTACTTTTGCTGGTGTGATTTCAGTTTTTCTGCATTTTGTTTTCACTTTTGTTGTAGTGTTTTGCTTTTAATGTAGTGCTTTTGACTTTGCTCCAGTGCGTTCAATTCTGGTGTAGTATTTTTTGCTTTTTTTGTTGTGTTAAACATTTACATCATCGGGACACACATATACTGTATGTGTGTGTGTGCCCTGCGATGGATTGGCACCCTGTCCATGGTGTACCCTGCCTCGTGCCCTAAGTCTCCTGGGATCGGCTCCAGGCCCCCCGCGACCCTGAATACAGAATAAAGCGGTATAGACGGTGAGTGAGTGAGTGAGTGAGTGAGTTAACTGTACTGTAGGTCCAATATACATTACAAATGATATATATATCCATACAATATAATATTATTTTGTTTCTACATTGGAAGGGTTTAAACTGAGCTGTCGATAGACCGTGGCATAGGGATAGTGGCGAGGAGTTACGAATGGTTGAACTAGAGTTAATCGACTGACTCAGTGATAAAAAAGATCCAGGATTGCCACTTTTTATATTTGGCTCAGGAGAGAGATTAAACGAAGGTGTATATTAAATATTTATGTGAAAGAAATATGATTTGGAGAAAGCACGGTTTGGCATGTCGAGGTGTTATAGCAGCGCTCGTTACTCTGAGATTACTCCGTCAGATCCTGGACTCGTACGGAGCTCCGCACGTCTCCACGCTGCTGTCAGGGAGAGAGAAGCTCGCACCTACAGACTGTAGCAGGCGGACGGAATTTAAAACCAACGCCGCTTTCTCATCGAAGGAACTGCGGATTATTTCCAGAGCTAATACCTGTAGAGCTCAAAAGCCTGAGGGATGGGATTACGGCAAACTGCCATCCCTAATGTCTGACACACTAATCATGGGAGAGAGAGAGAGAGAGAGAGAGAGAGAGAGAGATTTCTAAAGTGCTACAGTACAACTGCAACCTGCTGAACGACAATGACACATTGTGAGCTGAGGAGGAGCGATTTGTAAGGATCACAGGAGGACGGATGAGGTTTTAATGCTCAGCACAGGTTGTGAGGAGCCCCTGCTGCAAGCACACACACACACACACACACACACACACACACACACACACACACACACACACACACACACACACACACACACACACACACACACACACACACACACACACACACACTTTAAACATCATAAGATGTATGTCAGCAAGGCTGATAATTCAACCTCAATGTGAAGAACTCGTAAATCTCTTCTGCATCCTGCGAAGATGTAGAGCAGGCTAAAACGAGCACAGTGAAAAGAAAATATGATAGTGTGTGTGTGTGGGTGTGGGTGTGAGTGTGTGATAAGTATAGCGATTTTTAAGTTTTTAAGTCTTTTGAAACACGTTGCTTCACTTGCAGCGCTTCCTACCTGATCTAAAGCAAAATGTTGCTGAAAATCTTAAGTATTAAAGAGTTTTTAATAAAAAAAAAAAAAGAAAAAAAAAAGAAATTGTAAGATTGAACTGTTTCGAAGTTTTGAATGCTACTGTAGCACTGCCGCTAAAGAAAAAAATACTGTATATTGTGGCAGGTATGGTGAGTGTGGTACGGTGGTGTAGTGATTAGCACTGTCGCCTTGCACCTCCAGGGTCCGGGTTCGATCCCCGGCCAGGCTCGATTCCCGTCTCTGTGTGCATGGAGTTTGCATGTTCTCCCCGTGCTTGGATGGTTTCCTCCCACATTCCAAAGACATGCACATTAGGCTAATTGGCGTTCCAAAATTAGCTGACACCCCATCAAGGTTGTACCCTTAAATCTTCTGGAATAGGCTGCAGGCTCCAGAGGCCCCTTGTGACCCTGAACACAGGATAAAGTGAGAGAGACGATGAGAGAGTGACTGCGAGTGAACTGAAATGCTGCTTCATGAGATTCTGGGGTTGTGCGATTATTTATTTATTTATTTAGAGACTTATAAAATGTTTTCTTATCTCAGGGCTACACTATATTATGCTGCGTTAGTAGCTCTATTAGTAGTGCTGTTGGAAATGGATAAAAAAAAAATAGCACTGTTTAATTCCAGCTTTCTTTAAACTTTCATTATAACTAGTTCATTGGGAAATCGCTAAGACTGGTTTTAAATGCAGCGATGCACAATGATGATGTTATAATGATGATGATGATGATCAGAAATTAAGCAGAGAACTTGGTGACCCAGACTAAATTTTGGATTGCACTGTATTTTCATCATCAGATAGATTACACGATTGCATTAATGCCCTCATTAATGCAATATAAAGTGATTAAAATGCTTATTCTCTCTCTCTCTCTCTCACGAGCGCACGCTCTCTCTCCCTTTCTGGCCTAATGCTCGGACAGGGTTGGTGGAAATCGATACAGTGCCGCGTGCTGCAGGTCGGACGCCAGGCGGAACCGAGTTTGGTAAATGATTGGAACTTTAATTATGCTGGCCTGCCATGCAGTGTAGCGCTCTGTCACAAAGTCAGCAGCAGGACATGTGCTGCACAAAGGCCATGACACACACACACACGCACACACACACACGCACACACACGCACACACACGCACAAAACTCACACACACACACACACACACACACGCGCACACACACACACACATTAGTTATAATAGTAGCTAGCTTGTTTCAAAAATGGTAAATGTAACTATAAATCAGACAAACACTATAATGTTTTCTTCTTTATTTAAAAATAAATGAAAAAAAAATTACAAACATAAATTGCTTTGATATAATACTTACGGACAAGCTGTGACTGTCAAATAATCAACCGCTGAGTGGTCACAGTAACTCCGCTTCCACCACAGAGATGCGGCAAAATCCAGTTCAGTCATGTATAACAATTAATTTTACTCCAAAATCAATAAAAAGATATATTTTTCAAAATGTATTCATTTGCTTGAGAGGGGGCAAAACATTTGTGTTCATCTACAATCCTGCAGGTGGCGTGGTACTGTATATATTATACACATATGGCAGGCAGCACAGCACCCCGCGTGGTAGGGACGTTTGTTTAGACTTCAGACGAACCCCAAATCAAGTCACATTAACCACTAAATTACAGTCATGACACCATTTTGTCTTTCTGTTGGTTGTAAATATAAATACATCAAGTGGTAAAATTAATAATGCATGGTGTACATGGTAGAAAAATGATGGATTTTTATTTCACAGCCTAGATTACAGAATCTTTTGTAAGTCCTTTGCTTACACCTAGGATGGAGGTGGCCAGTCCGGTGACATGGCGTGAGGATGCCAACTTCTCCCTCAACACGGTCAAGACAAAGGAGATGATAGTGGACATGAGGAAGGAGACAGCACCTCGTCGACCAATGTTCATGACGCGGAGAGGGTGAGCAGCTTTAAATATCCAGGCGTCTACATCAGTGACAATCTCATTAGAACACTCAACACCGCAAAAATTGTTAAGAGGGTTAAGCAGCGGCTTTTTTCTTTCTTAGAAGGCTGAGGGAGTTTGATACTGTACGTCCTCACCAACTTCTAGGGCTGCACGATCGAGAGCGTCTCGACCAACGGCGTCAACATGTGGGACGGCAGCAGAGCCTGGTCAAGACTGCCGAGAAGATCACAAGGACTCCACTGTACATCCCTCAGAGTCCACAGGAAAACTGCCTCCATCCTCAAGGACCCCACCCACCCTGAGCGCAGACTTTTCAGGAACTGAACTTTCCCCACTGCCATCAGACTCCAACAGAAGCTGACCGGAGTTTACAATCATGGTTTACCATTTGTATTTGACTGTTGGCACTGATTTTGAAGACTTGTTTACGTACGTTCTCTCACACATTACGCACTTTTCAGACTTGCACAATATTTTGGCACAGTATTCCACGACACTGCACAAACATCGCAGACTTATTGCGACAGTATATCCGGTTTCGTACTCTACTCTACTTGTTTACAGTATATATTGTAAAAATATAATAATAATTAATCCTGTATTCAGGGTCATTGGGGAGAATTAGGGCACAAGGCGGGATACACCCTGGACAGGGTGCCAATCCATCACAGGGCGCACAGTACAAACACCCTTATTCACCCACTATGGGCAATTAGCCTAACCTACATGTCTTTGAACTGTGGGAGGAAACCGGAGCACCCGGAGGAAACCCACCGAGCACGGGGAGAACATGCAAACTCCATGCACACAGAGACGGGAATCGATCCCGGACCCTGGAGGTGCAAGGCGACAGTGCTAACCACTACACCACCGTCCCGCCCACCCACGTCTTTTTCATCTACTCTATATCCGTATTTATTTTTTGGGTTTTCAGTCATTGTGGACAGCAAAGCAAGGATTTCATTGTACTGTACAGAGAAAACCCATTTTCTTTGCTGTGCATATAACAATAAACTTGATTTTTTTTTTTTTGCAGTTTCAGTGTTATGGCATTAATGACAGCATCTTGACTATCAGGATTACATCTGGATAGAAATCCCGGAGATCTGGATTGGGATCGCGTGTCGTTAATGACAATCTTTTCTTATGTCTTCAGTAAGAGTCTCCTATTATAACATTAATGATAGTCATTTGTTATCTTGGTAACGAGGGTATCCTGCTATGTTATTAATGACCGTCTAATGTTATATTGTTAATGACAGTCTTGTTTTGCTGTCAATGACGGTCTCTTGTTCATAGTTAATGCTGGTCTCCTGTTTGGTCACAGATGATGCCAGTCCTTTGGTTAGTAGAATTATATCTGGATAGAGATCCAGGAGACATCTCTCGGTATGTAATTAACATGTGACATTACATCGGGATACACTTGAGGGACAAGGACCTTGTTCATGGGTCCAACAGCGGAGTTGGGGATCAAACCTGGGACCTTCTGGTCCATTGTCCAACACCTTAACCAAGAGTCACCCCTGCCCCGCCTTTAATACGAGCACCCTGTTATATCAGTTAGGAGACTTACATGTTATATTGTTAAATCATTTCAGTTTTAAATTTATTGACATTGTTAATGCCAGGCTCTTATTATGATATTAATAGCAATAGTTATATCATATCAGTCTTTATTATACGGCGTAAATGCAACCAAGACTTAGTTGAACCATCCCTAATGGATTTTTATGCCGCACATTGCAACACAAGATAAAACTTTCTAAACCTGAAAGAAGCAGGAAGCTCACAAGTCTCATAATGTGTGTCTGTTAAAGTGCGCCAAAGTGTAAAGGAGGATGCTCTGACCTGATAAACGAGCACACAGTGTGTAATTTACCGACAGACACATTAATCTTAGACCGCTTCTAAAAAAAGAAAAGGGGGGAAAAAAAGTGTAAATTGGAAGCGGAGAAAGTAAAGTTTAATCAGCGAATTACTGCTGAGCTGTCGGAGCTGTTTAGAGAACATTTTCTACAGTGATATTTAAGAGAAATAATAGAACACCTCAGGAAGATAAGATCGTGTAATATGGTGCGGTAGAAATGTATTTACTGTATTTAAACCGTATGTAGCAGAGACTCCCAAAATCGAATGCAAAGTTTGCTGTAAGTGCTTAAAGTCAGCTCAACAGAAGAAGTGTCTGAAATGTCTAAAAAAATTAATGTTTATAATAATTAATCATTCAAATTTGTACTGTTGCTTCATTCAGAGCATCATCAGACCTCGAGCTCAAGCGTTAAATCCTAATTTCCACCGAATTTGTTATGGATCACGCGTAGCTTAGCGGTTAGCACGGTTTCCCGACATCACCAGGGTTGACGGGTTAAAATGTCAAATCATGCGCTCCCCTAGTTCGGTGGGTTTCCTCCTCGTACTCTGGTTACGCGGTGTAGCCTGATTGCTAACTTGGGTGTAATGGGTGTATGAGCGTGTGTTCGTGTGTTTTTGGTGTGTGTTCTGAAACGGGTGGTCACCCCATCCAGGGTCTGTTCAGTTCCTGGCGATAGGCTCCATGCCCCCTGAGACTGGATGTAGTTTCACACTCTGTGTTATTGGACAGCCACGGTGAACGTGTAACGTGCTGCAGGGTACGACAAACTTGTCCTGACTCACCATCAGGGCTCAATAGAGGGGTCAACACACATGCAGGCCACATCACACAGGAATGATCCATAATCAGAGTGAGAACACTACAACGAGGGAAGGAAATAAAGCTCTGAAATGCATATATAGTAAGCAAGCCTAAAGCAAGACTTCACAAATAGACGTACCGTAAGAACATGAGTACAGTGGTAACTCGGAATATGAACCAATTGCGAATTTTCACCAAAAGAACTCAAATTTTGCAAGAAATTTGTCTCGCCATACAAAGCGTTTTCGGCATACAAGCGACCAAGCCAAACCGAGTTGCGCGTACTTCCAGATGCTCGGATGTCCGGTAGCCAATCAAAACTTGTTTGCATTAGTGTAAAGCCATTTTTGCATTTTGTGCAAGATTTAGTGAAGACATAGTTTTAGTAAGAATAAAACGGAGCCACTTTCAGTTTCATTTTTAAAGCAGCGGTGCCAAGAGAATTAATGATTTGAGGTTAAGTAAGGTTTAACGTCTATTGATTTCATATTTTACTTTATTTACATACTTTTTCTAAATGTTTCGATTGTTTTTATATACAAAAATATGATTATGGTGTTGACATTTTTTGGGTGGCTGGAACGGATTAAAGGCGGCACAGTGGCTTAGTGGTTTGCACTGTTGCCTTGCACCTGCGGGGTCTGGGTTCGATTCCCGCCTTTATATGCATGGAGTTTGCGTGTCCTCCGGGTTCTCCAATTTCCTCCCACAGTCCAAAGACATTCAGATTAGGCTAATTAGCGTTCCCAAATTGCCCGTAGTGTGTGAATGAGTGTGTGTGTGTGTGTGTGTGTGTGTGTTTCCTGTTATGAATTGGCAACTGGTCCAGGGTGTATCCCGCCTCATGATCTAACTCTCCTGTGATAGGCTCCAGGCCCCCTGCGACCCTGTATACAGGATAAAGCGGTATAGACGATGAGTGAGTGGGTGGAACAGATTATCTGCATTTGCATTATTTCCTATGGGAAGATACGTTTCACAATATGAAATCTCGCCTTAAGAACTCGGAATAGATTAAATTTGTATCCTGAGGTACTGCTGTATCGTAATTAAACACAGAACAGGTGCACACATTAAGGGGATGATGGCAATAGCAAAACCAAAACAAATCTGTATAGCCATAACATATAAACAAAAATAAAAATAAACCATATGGCGGGGTAGCGCAGTTAAGGCATTAAGGCATTGGACTACGGCTCAGAAGATCCCAGGTTCAAACCCCACAACCAACAAGTTGCCACTGTTGGGCCCTTGAGCAAGGCCCTTAACCCTCAATTGCTCAGATGTACAGTACTGTATAATGAGATAAAATGTAAGTCGCTCTGGATAAGGGCGTCTGCCAAATGCCTAGATGTAGATGAGCAGCACTTACAGTAAGCTGGAAAGTGCATCACATGCTTGAACTGGGAATATTTTTACTGAAATACAGTCTCGGCCTCTTTCTAATGCATGTTTATAAACTCGGAGTCCTACTTATTACAGAAGTAATCAATTCTGCTGAAGTCAGTTCAAAGCCCACGTTAATATGACTAACATCTCACACACACAGAAAAAAAAAAAAAAAACTTAAATGTCAGAAGCAAAGAAAGTTTCCTACTTTTTCTCTAATTCATCCCGATGCCCTGGAAGAACCCGCTCGGCTTTCGCGCCTCCGCGTGAGAGAGGAGAACGATGCCTAAATGGAGATTAATTCCAATTTCGTGCTTGCTCAGTACTAAAGCAATTTACGTTCTTTCTCTTAACGACGCCCCTTTCTCTGATTACAATAATGTAATCTAATTGTAATTATGATAGCATCAGATCCAGGCAGAGCCTGACGTGATTGGGACTCTCCGTTACATTAAAAAATTATTTTTTTGAATAAGGATGAAAGGCGCTGTGAAGAATCGGGAAGTATTATTTTTTTATCTGTATTTCTTTGGGCTTTTTTTTTTTTTTTTGCAGCCCAGAGCAGAAAGATGGAAAGACGGGGAGAACGAGATACGGTAAACGTCTAGGAGCGCGCGGTCATAGTTGCTACGTCTATTCTCCAGTAAGTGCTACAAGACAGAAAGAACAAGAGTGAGACTTTGACAGACTTTAACTTTTAATATTCCTTTCAATAATTTTTTTCAAATTTATTTTGGTCTATAGGAAGATCTGTCAACCCAGCTGGTGTCCAGTTTCTGAGTCTGAATCTTCTCTGTTTCTTCTCTGAGTTCTTTGTGAATGTTGTGCCAGAGAGACAATTCATTTGGGTTGAAAAGCTTGGCTTGTCCGCGCTGATCTCTCCGTCCTCTATGGGTGTCGTTGTGTGTAGCTCTCAATCGCTTTCAACGGTTTACAGCTTATTCAAAAATGACAATTTTATTTTAGCCCGTTTATTTAATTGAAAAGGAAAAAAAAAAGCATAGGATGTAAAAAGTCAGAAAACTTGCCAAGACTCGATGGGATTCTCACTACATGTTCCTTTTGCACATGTGCAGAAAGAGAGAAAGACGAGAGAAACAAACAGGAAGACGGAGACTAAAAGAGAGACAAATAGAGAGGAATGGATAGAGAGAAAAACACATACTCTATACACACACACAAAGAGAGAGAGAGAGAGAGAGTGTCATAGAGAAATCCCGAGATTGAGAGAAAAAAAGAGATAAAGGAGACAAAAAAAAAAACATCCTTAAACGACCTTTGCCTTGAGTGATTTAATGCTATGTTCATTTATTCTTGCTGTATTTATTTCTTCCTCTTTTTTTTCCCTTCATTCTAGTTTATTGCTATCTGGCAGTTCTGTAACTGCTGTAACGGTCATGCCAATAAAACTCAATGAATTAAACTAAACTGAATTGAATTGAGAGAGAGAGAGAGAGAGAGAGAGAGAGGACTTTTTTTTCTTTCTGAAACCCATCTGTTGTGTTAAAATGAAGCCAGCTCTTTACACAATTCTAAGGAAATCTACTTTTTCAGTTCGGGGACAGATGCAGGATTCTGGGCCGGATATTATTTGGCTTCCTCACATGTTCTATCTCATGCACTGCACAGGGCACGAGTTAACAGATTTATCGCCGTGTGAAGAGGAAGAGCGAGAGATTTAGAGGCAGGTCTCATGTTCGCCAGCGCCGAGGCACCTGGCCTGACCCATTTCCAGGCCCCTTTAATACTAACATCCCAGAGTGTCGGATATGGAGCGGCGTTTCCACAGAGCTGCTGATTTGGAGTCAGTCATGTGCTGTACAGGCAGCTTGAAGGGACAGTGACAGGGCGTCAAGTCCTGTTCTGGGATCAGTGTACGCTGGGAGTAAATTTCGACATGGCTCAAGCCTGGCTGATGTTCTGTAAAGGGCTTACGATGGGAACGACTCGGCTGTACGTTCACACACTCGACCTTACCTCCGTGTGGAGATAACCGAGTTAGCATGCTTGTAAATGCTCCTCATAGCCGTGTTGCTTCAGACCTGTGCGCTGGAAGCTGGCCGAGTGTGTGTTATGTTGAGATTTCAGTGGTGGCTATTTCATGTTAAGGTTTTCCACACCTTAATATCCTTACACTTAATATATGCTGCATTTGACTTTCACTCACTCATCATCTATACCACTTTATTCTGTATTCAGGGTCACGGGGGGCCTGGAGCCTATCCGAGGAGACAGGGTGCCAATCCATCTCAGGGCACACACACACACATACACACACTCATTCACACTCTACAGGCAATTTGGGAACGGCCATTAGCCTAAGCTGAATGTCTTTGGACTGTGGGAGGAAACCGGAGTACCCGGAGGAAACCCACCAAGCACGGGGAGAACATGCAAACTCCAAGCACGCAGAGACGGTACAGAATTGAACCTGGCTTGGAATTGAACTCAGACCCTGGAGGTGCAAGGCTAACCACTACAGCACCTTGCCGTCCTACACACGTGGACAAAATTGTTGGTACCCTTCGGTCAATGAAAGAAAAACCCACAATAGTCACAGAAATAACTTTAAACTGACAAAAGTAATAATAAATAA
>QMIH01000749.1:130471-142999 GCA_003987875.1 Clarias batrachus
AAAAAAATTAAAAAGTGAGTACTCGAACAGCTGACTGATGAACAGTTAGTTGGCCAGTAGTGGCCTGTTTCTCAGTGACTTTGTGCCAAACTGATGAGAGAAAAGGTCTAGCGTTGGTTCCAAGTATCGAATTCGCATTTGGACGGGACAGCGGCGTCGTGGTTTGCACTGTGGCCTCGCACCTTCAGGGTAGAAAGCCTGATTCCTCCACGTATTCAAATTTCCTTCCACAGTCCAAGACATTCAGATTAGGCTACAGGGTGTTTGTACCCAAATTGTACATAATGTGTGAATGAGTGTGTGTGTGTGTGTCCTGCAATGGATTGGCATACCTGTACTGTCCAGGGTGTATCCTGCCTCACGCCCAAAGTCTCCTGTGACAGGGTCGGGGCTTCAAATGACCCTGTACAGGATAATCGGTATAGAAAATGAATGAATGAATTCACATTGAAAGTTGCATTTTGATTTTTTTTTTGTTAGACCCCTTGACTGCACTTCACACATCACATGTCCTTTCAAATCCATTAAATTGTTGGATTGCAACAACAAAAAGGAAAAGAAAAAAAAAGAGCATTGTGTCACTGTCCAAATACTTATGGACTTGACAATGTGAATCCAAATATAATAAAAAATTGTATTTGTTATATATAACAAATAAAAAAAATGATTTACTCCCAAGAGTAAACATATTAAAATATTCCCATATCTTAAAGAATGATTTGGTTTAACATACTTGATTGTAATTCATGTGTCCTGTATTTGCATACTGAAATCTGATTGGCTCTTAGATTTTTCTGATGCAGTAACACTTCATCGAAAAACGTCTGAGTGTTTTGCAGTGGATTTTGCAGTAAATCTAATATTCTATTCGTATTTAAGGAATGAATATCCTCTTCACACACACTATTTGCTTTGTAATTTTTATTTATTTATTACATCTTTTATGATATGATGACACATGCACGCTGAAAGCCGTGTAAATTATATAAATACTTATACCCAGATGTATGTTTGTTTGTTTGTTTGTGTTAATGAATGAATGATTGAATTTATTTAATGCCTTGTTGGTAATGCCTTAGATTTCTGGCCCCTGCTTTGCCCTACATTAAAAAATGTGTTTTTATCTAATAACATTATAAATAACTGAATTTGAAACCCTACAGGACGTCTTTGAAATTCTCTAACAGGCCTTTGTGAAGCTCCGTTTTACGCAGCTCACGTCTCAGTAACAAGCGGCGTGATATTTGCCTCAGATGTGTTATTGTTTATAATAATTGCTTTCGAGCTAACGTGTCGTGAAATGCCAGTCAGCGCGCACGGCTGCTGTGAAATACTTTATTACCGACTCATCAATGGCAGAGCCCTCGGAAAGACCTGCGATCCAGGAGCGATTAGTTTATCTGAAGCGCGCTCGTCTCGAACCCTCGACCGGCGTATCGCTTCAAAATATCTATAATGAAACATAACAAGGTCTGGGTATTACTTAGAGATTAGCGAGCAGGGATGTGAGAAGGTAACATTTATCAAAAGCCACTCAATTACAGTGCTCTCACAAAAGGTCAATTTCTGTCACGCACCTTTTTTTTTCCCCCACTCGTCTTTGATGGAAATTAGCAAAAAAAAAAAACACACACAGACTGAGGAAATAATTGCCATAAAACTTCAAAAAGGAGGATGAGAAAAATTCCCCCAAACCTCCTAAATCCACTCGAGTCTCGATTTAGCCAGATGTATGACAGATGACAGGCTTCCTCTCTCATATTAAAGACTTTTCATCACCTTGGGCAGTTTGAGGTCACTCTCATTTCAGAGTTGTGATTTGCCGTAGTCTGTCACCTATGCAAATGGGCTTTTAATTTGCCAATAATGCCCGTGCGAGTGCTGGCTAATGAAGTCCGGGGGTTTTTAGGCTAATCGCTCTGGATGAGTGATGAAGAACTCGCACACTGGTGTGAACGAGAGTTCAACGCCACGACTCACTTCCTCCTCACTCTGCGTTTGGAAACCATTTCAGGCCTCCATGTAGCTTTAAAAAAATCAGCGCACTTTCTGCATAAACAGRCACAGTTGAAATATTTCAGTAGATATGAGATAAGTGAAAGACAAGCTGAGATTTTAGCAAGTTAACCCAAGAGAGGTACTCACACGTACAGTACATTATATCAGTGTGATCAGATGCATAAGATTACTGTAACCTCACGTTCATGTACTGTGTTTGTCTTTTGAGCTTTACACTTTTTTCTTTTCTCAAGCTCCTGGACTTGTCCATTCACAGCACCACAGAACCCCAGTGCAGGTCAAACAGCTGGGAAAGAAGAAAGACTGAGAGGCATASTGAGAAACGAGTGGCTTCACTCAGCTGTGTAAACAACAGCGCAAACTTCAAATGCCTGCTTCAGATGACAGCACACCTACAGTTTCATTCAACGCCTGCAGTTTACTTTATATTCACCAGACTAAACATCTAACATAGTAGATATACTCTGATGTGTGGTACCTCGGTATTCGCAATCCGAGGTAGTGAAACCTCGGATTGCAAGTAACTCAGTTTACGAGTGTTCCGCAAGACAAGGAAAGATTTGTAATAAATTTTGACTTGAAAAACAAGCATGTCTTGGTTTACGAGTGCTGAGTTTTTTGACACCGACACATACACACACTCTCACATTTACACCCCCCCCCTCCCCGGCTTCACACAGACACACTCTGCTCTACAGAGAAACTAGGCTCTGTTGCGATTCTTTTCAAGCAGTGATTCCGTTAGTCTGCGCTCACGCGAGTGTCATTAGAGAGATTTCTTTTTTTCCCATTAAAACAGTCTTTCCGTTGTGTGTGTGTTTGTTGTGAAACTTAAAAAGCAAAATGGGGGGAGGGAGGAGGAGTTTTGGCTGCATRAAGAATTTAGAGAAATTATGGAGTTAAAATGAACACAATAGCACATGGGGGAGTTGCAATCAGCAAAATTGTTTGAACCCCATAGTCGTCTCCATAGGCTATAAACTGTGGTTTGTGACAGCGGAATTTAGTGATCTACTTAAAGTAAACCCCTTGACTTGAAAAAAATCTGCACTTCAATCATGTCATTTCAAATCCATTGAAGTGTTAGATTGCCGCAGGAAAAGGAAAAGAAAAAGAAAAAGAAAAAAAGAGAGCACTGTGTCACTGTCCGAATACTTATGAACTTGTCAATGAGAACCCAAACGTTAAGATTAAATACAATTGTTTATTTACCCCCAAGAGTTAAAAAGACATATTAACATATTCCTAAATCTTAAAGTACTGTAGTAAGATTTGGTTTAAAATACTTGATTGTAATTTGTTTATTTGCATACTGAAATCTGATTGGCTCAAGCCTGGGCCCCATATTTTCTCTCCATAGGCTATAAACTGTGGTTTTTGACAGCGGATTTTAGTGATCTTGTTAAAATAAGACTTGAATCCATCTAAAAGTGGTGTTCAAGTCAAACGGGACCTAAATCAATCTACAAGGGGCGTTCACCAGGACATCTGCTGAAAAGTCTTGTGAATGAAGGTGTAAAAAAAAAACGATTGACATCTACAAAAGACTTCACACACAGTACGGTGATGGGACCCAAAGAATTTCCTTTGGGATTGATAAAGTATTTAAAGCATCTTTCTGTTATGTATAACTTGTCGCCAACTTGCAGAAGAGACACATCTGTCTGTTGGAACTGTACACACAATCATTCCCCAGCACACCTTGCACAATACAGGAACTCGATTGAAAATTATTTCCACATCCCCTATACAGTCTTGACCACATTCCAAGCCATTTCTGCATGTTTTGGGTCATTAAGGGAGATCCTGGGAGGCCAGCATTACAGATGCGATGCAGGGAGTCCAATCATGGCTCTGGCCGTGCTGAGAAAATTTTCTACCTCGATGGTAATCCAAGCACTAATGAAATGCTGGGATAAGTGAATTAGTGTAGCTGGGGATTACATAGAGAAATAATGAGTTTTTACTCTTATAACTGTGTTCTTCAAAATCAAAAGTCCAGGTTTGACTTGAACACCCAACATAAATAATGAAAAAAAATAATCATGGTGTGATGTAGCCCGATACAAAGAGTTAACATTACCTTCCCAAAGTTGATTATAGATGTTTTATTCATGTTATAACATCAATTTTAAATCCCTAAAAAACAAGCCTTTTTTAAATTTGTAACATTTATCCCTTAATAGTTATGTTCAGAATTGTGAAAAATTAGCTGCTGTATATATATATATATATATAGTTGTTATGATGAGCCACCAGTTTCTCTTAGCACCAATAACTAATAAACAGCTTCAAATAGTACTCAGAAATGAAATTCCTCCATCTTGAAGATTTTACCATAAATTAACAGCCTTACTGCTGACTGTACAAAATTACGACACTAGACACTACTTCCAAAAATGTTTAAAAAATTTACCTTATCAACTATTWTCCTGTTTCTAGGATAACACTAATGTAATTGAACAACCGGAAACTACAACCATAGCTGCATTGGCTTTCGAAAATGAATCAACATTTTTCGACCAATCAGAATTGAGAACCCGTATACAGAAATAACAAATCTTTAATGCGTACAAGAGCCCATTTTAAAATCCGAAACACATTCCCTAAACTGTAACTAGATAGTGTGACCAAGTCTTATTTATTGTGCCTCTGCTCCATCCTTCATCCGTCAACCGAACCCACAAACTTCAAATGAAGTCCCACACTTCATTTTTCTGGCTGCTCTAGTGCATCATGTGGGTATTAATAGAACACTACATCTTGCTGAATTTTCCAATAAGCAGGTCATTTGAGACACAGCAATTATCGCATCGCTCTTACGCAAAACCACAAAAATCCTGTGAATATTAAAAAGCCAACACGAGAAAGCACACACTCTCCCGATGAAGTCATCGGTGAAAAATGACCCCCATAACGCAAACTGCAGCTCCTCGCCATCCTTCAGGGCGACTCAGAGAGAAATGCTCTTAGGACGTGCTGGTGGGCTCTATTTAATTCGTATCATCAAAAAAAACTGTTTGCTTCTTAGAGGAAGAGTCGAGTCTGTGGAAACTGCAAAGTTAGACAGACCTGTGGCAATCGTTCTGATGAAGTGTGCTTGAGTCAAGTGTCAAAAGTGAGCAYGTGTACGTGTTAAAACTCACATCAGCGGTTTATCTCCCAGGTCCTCTCTAAACATTTCCCACTWACTAGCAAACTCTCCTCTGCCATACAGCAGCTATCTTGAAGGGTTTGAGGGGTTTGAAAGCATTTCTCCCAAGACATGTCAAGCCAGACGACCTTAGCTTTTTAGGTAACAAAGCTTGGGAGGAGGTGCTATCTGCCCTCTTGGACATCCATCCATCCGTCCATCCATCCGTCCATCTCAGAACGTTTGTAGTCCAACAAGATGCCGTGGAGGCCAATGGTGACCAATGCGCATTCACACACTATGGGCAATTTGGGAATGCCTAATCTGTATCATCTTTGAACTGTGAGAGAAAACCGGCGTACCTGGGGAAAACCTACCATGCACAGAGAGAACATGCAAACCACAAACCCCAAGGTGGGAATCGAACCCAGACCCTGCAGGTGCAAGGTGACAGTGCTATCTATTACACCACCGTGATGTCCCCCCTTGCACATACATTCCCTTACTTGCTAGAGTGTCTCTGATTGACAAAAGAATAAGCATCCCCCCTCTCACACAGAGAGCATGGCCAATTTTTCTCTTTTGGCTCCTCGCTATGAATGGTTGTGGCCTCAGCATAATTTAAACTTCTAATGTGATTTCCTGACCTTGACCCTGGTATATTTACCCAAGGAGAAAATTTGCTTACGGAACATTTGCTTGGAGTATATGTTACTTTCTCTTTACTTTTATTATGAGTTGATAGGTCTCCATTTTGTGAGCCAAGTATTTGATAAAAAATGGTGCTCTTAATTAGTCCTCACAATGTCCAATGTCTACTCATACACTTAAAAAAAAAATATATATATATAGTAAAATTATTATTATTTATTTTCACCTCTGTCTGCTAGGGTTCCCTAGAAGATAAGGCTGTCAGGTTCTTCCCTCTTCCTGTCCTCCCTCCTGCCTCATCCTATACCCTTGACGCCTGCTAAACCAACACGTCCGCTTTTTCATATATTTATTCACACGAGGCTGCACACTGGGCCATTAAGGCCTCCAGATCCGTGAGGGGGTGAATAAGAAAAGGAGAGAAAAGCAACGGAAATGATGAACTTTTCAACTCTTCACCCTTCTAATGACCTCACACACACCCACACAYACGCGGAGGCCTTGTCGACATGCAGCGGCCAGGACATGAAAACTTAAGAGAAGTAGGGAAAATGAAAGAGAGTGTCAGGAGGAGACAAGGGTGGGCCAGATCACCCTCCTGTGAACCTGGGAATCCGGTGCAAGCATAATTACTGGCGATTCGACTTCAACGCAATCGATACGTGCAACATCAAACGCGCCGTGATGTAGCAAAGGACTGTAGGAAGAGACACAGCAGCCGCACCTCAAACCCACCCAGGGAGAAATCAAACACCTTCCTGGAAGTGAGAGGAAGTTAAAAGCAAAAGCAGAGAATGTTTTTTTGAGAATGGTCAATTGCATGCAACACGATCTTTTTCGGTGATGGAATTCCGCATGTAAACATTTGCCGTGGAAAATAAATGGCTGTGTGTGTTTTGTTTCCTGAGGAGATTTCCCTCGTGCTTCTCGTGCTATCAGCTGCATCTGGGATAATAAAGGCTTGTTTGTGTGGAATTTTCTCCGGACTTGTTTTCTTGTGTCACCTTCAGGTTTCTCCCTCTTTTTCTCCGTGCCTCGTTGTCATGTGTTACTGTACCGTAGGTTCCAAAAAAAAAACACAAAAAAAAACCACAAAAAAAACGTATTAGCCTCCAGGTTCACCTCCAAGACTAACAGGAATTCATTTTTTTTTTTTTTTTTTTTTTGTAGCATGATAATATTAATCATCTTCTACAATAAGAAGTCACAAGTTTCCATCCCTAGTCTTGGAGAACCCTTTGACCTGTACATTTGACTGTTTTCCTTGCTCTGTCACACCCACTGCAATTCCGAAATGTCTGCAGGACCTCGGGGAACAGGGTTGGAAATCTGTGTCTCAACTAATATTCCTTTTTCACCAAATGGTGCAATGCACCTTGGTGATATTTGCATTTTCCACCACCAAGCAAGCTGTGCAGTACTTTAACACTTGCACTGAATTTCGCATGGAACCTGGTTACCCTTGGCACCCGGATACCAAAGACACAGCAGCCAAGATTTAATATATCGGATGGACCAAAATTGATTGATCAGTCACTCTTGCTGGAATCACTTCTCATATAAGTCTACAGTAGGTTAGAGACTACTGCCAGCTTATGGTCCTCACTGTCAGGCTTTGTACAATAGGTCTAAACAAACTTTCCAGCCTGGAAAATGAAAGAGCATGTTGTTTATCTTAGTAGTTTTTACATGGGAAACGGGTTCACCGTAGTACAATATGCTAGACATTTTTTTATTTTCACATCATCACTGTTATCCACTACACCACATCCCTTTCATTAGAAATGCTTATACACATCATAGATGCCCTGATATTACTTACCCTTATCCTTCACACTCTGTTATAGATTTATATTTACAATAATTGATTGGATTTAATTGTCACTTTGCTGCTCAATGGTCTTAAGTGGTTCAGGGTTGGGGGTTCTTGCCTCCAGGCTCCTAGTGTGCCTGGAGTCTTCATGTTCTCCCCATGGTTGATGGGTTTCCTCCAGGTACTCTAGTTTCCTCCAAAAGGTGATGCAGGCGGTTTCCAAATTGCCCATACTGTATGAGTGTGTGTGYGTGTGTTTGAAAGCCCTCTTAAACCAGCGTGTAACCTGCCTTGTACCCTAAGTTCCCTGGGATATGCTTCAGGCTGCCTGCAACCCGACACAGGACAAGCAGTATAGATAATAGGTGGATAAAACACGATCTTGGGAGTCAAGGACTACTTTGTCTCTAATTTGTCTCAAAAATACCTTGCATTTCATAAAATTTAGCATTTTCCAAGAAATTTGCCCAAGTTTAAGTTCAAGTAGGCTTTATTGTCACTTCAACCATATACAGTTAGTACACAATGAAACGAAACCACGTTCCTCCAGGACCAAGGTGCTACATGCAACATACATTTACAACATAAATGAACAGAAAAACTAACCTAGCTAACTAAGAGACCTAGTTAGCTGGCTAGCGGAGACAAGACAAATTGACCTGGCAACATAAATTAACAAAAACTAAGTAGCCTACTCAGAGAAATTTTCAGCCCAATTTATTGCAAAAATAAATTCCAATTAAGTTTAAACAGCAGTTGAAAGTTTCAGACAAATGTACACCACATATGGTGGTGTATTGTTGCTGTTTTTTTTTTTTTCTTGTCATCCAAGTAAAATGCAAATTCTCTAGTTGGGGTAGGTTTCCACCCGATGACTTCCTGATGAGAGTAGGCCACAGTTCGCTCTTCCATTGTCCACTCTACACTGTTCTCATGGATCTTCCTTTGAGTTGAGATGCTTGTATGGGCTTAGTGTTAAGGGCCTCGCCTAAGGGCCCAACAATGGGGTGTCTCAACCAGAGCATCAACCACCTGAAGAACCACTGCCAACTTCCATATTATTTGCACAGTAAATGGATGTGGATATAGCCGCTCTGGCGACCTCTTGCCGGGAGCAGCCGAAAGACCAACAAGAACATAACATATAAGGCGTTTGAATGCTTTGCCAGGTGACATTGCAGATAGTAATAAATGCTCATCCTCAATCAGGATTGTGCTTTGCCAGCTCACCAGTGATTATTTTCTGATAACAGCCCACGTGCAAATGCTTTATTTCTGACTTAGGATGCGATCTGTATCGATTAACGTGCAAAATATCCATATTTGGAGCACAGTATTTGGATATTAGGATATCAGAGTAATCATTTGAGATATTCTGCCCTTCTGTTTAAACATATATTTTACATTTAAACAATTAATATCACAGCTACAGTACACTGAAGACCTCTGGTATTACACTGAACACCACCGTTCAACTCACTGTCTGGATCTAAATCAGATGTACTGTAGCTACGGTACGATTTCCATGATCCCTGATTTGGCTTTGAATAAAAACGTGATAGCCTTCAAGCTATGTATTTTTTCCCCCCTTTCTTTTTGTCCAACTGTATTGATGTTTCACTACAATTCCTTCATTGTGTCTCATGCATCAGATAAAGGAAGTAGCCTATGGGAGTTCGAGCACAATTCAATAACACAATTCGCAGGAAAAATAAATACAACACTACAGATCAGTATCTAGTTCAATTTAAAGAAAGTCCTAGCACTCTGATGTAGATCTCCCGTGTCTCCGCAGCGTTTCCTCCACTCTCGCAGCAGTGTGTAAAGGGTTCTGCAGCGTTCTGCCCACGCTGCGCTGCTCTCCTGGCTCTGACAGAGCGAATACACACACACACACACACACACACACACACACACACACACACACACACACACACACACACACACACACACACACACACACACAGAGGCAACACAGACAACCCTTGGGGGCCTAACACAGCCAGAGGTGTATTACTGAACACACACAGTGAGTATGACCCCCAAGACCCATCTTTAGGAGGACCCCCTGCCACCACCACACACTAATCTGTGAGGCCAAGAGAGCCTCACATCCCTTCGAGCCTTCCGCAGTCTGACTCCCAAACGCTCCCTCATTAAAACCCTGCCCTGGGAAAAACTCCATCTATTTCTCTTTCTACTTTTATTCATCAGGAACCTCTGTTTTYTTTTTCTGCCCTTTTACCTTCCCTTCTCTTTCTGTCAGAGGGAGAAATGTTCACTCCAGACTGTCTCCTAACGCTATCATGGCCGACATCACGCCGCCCTGCCATCGATTACTTTCCGACAACACTGTTTATAACCGTATAAGCAACCTCTGTCAGTTTAGCGCTTTGAATACTCACATGCCTGTATTTTCATACTAAAAGTGGGTGTGGCTGAAGCTGGAAGGTACTAAGTTCCATGAAACTCCTGGAACAACCCATAGGGATAGCAAGCAGCACAGTGTTCTGGTTCTGGTTTGACAGTTCTTTAACGTCAGCAATACAAGCCCAAGATGATAAGAGATGTCCGTAGGTTAACAAACAAACAAACAAAAAATAAACTGTTAATCCAATTATTTTATTATTTAGTAATTATTTATTATTTCTTGTGTTTTATTTAGTAAACTCATTCCTGTTGTCTTAAACATATATTAAAGCAACTTTCAGACATTTCCAATTTTAAAATAATAATAATGATATTAATATATTATACTCATAATAATATTAAATTCAGGCGGCAGAGTGGTGTAGTAGTTAGCACTGGCGAGTTTGCATGTTCTTCCTGTGCTTGCTGGGTGCACGGAGTTTTCCTTCCACAATCCAAAGACCTGCAGGTTAGGCTAATTGGAGTTCCCAAATTGCCTGAAGAGTGTGAATGAGTATGTGTGTATGTGTGTGTCCTGCGATGTCCTAGGTAAATTAAAGTGCAATATAAGCAAATATTATGAAAAACAAATATTTTTAAAAAATTAGAAAAGTGTAAGTGCACATACTGTATCCTTGGCCTACAAGTATAAGTTCTAGTCCAGCCTGGTCTTTTGGATGATTTTATGGGGATTTTTGTCAGTCCGGCCTGCGCAAAGCAGGAGAGTTTCCATTCATCCCTCTAGGAACCTCTGTAGACCAACTAGGGACCTAGGAGGCCAATGGTGACCATGGTATTTATTCCCATTATACCAAACTATGGTAGGACCTCCGGTCAGCACTCACGGGCTCATTCACACACTATGGGAACACCATTAGCCTAATCTGCATGTTTTTGGACTGTCTGAAGAAACTGGAAGAAACCCACCAAGCACGGGGAGAACATGCGAACTCCATGCACACAGACCCCGAGGAGGGAATTGAACCTGGTCCCTGGAGGTGCAAGGTGATGGTGCTAACCATTAAGGCACCATGAAAATAATGAATTTGTGTGCAATCGATTTTACATTGAGATGGTTAAACTTTGGAATGACATGCATGCCGAACAAGGTGAGGGATCTCTAGTGACCATGGACCACCTCCGATCTGTTACACTAAAGGTTTGTCAGTTCCCAAAGACAGATGCATCTCTGCAAGTTTGTAAACATGTAATCTATTGATTTTCACGACTGCAGCGAGGTCCAAGCCACCTTGGCCTGGAATCGTCATTCACGGACGTATGGCTTTCCTTTAAAACACATTCAAACGTGGCTAAGAGTCTCGTCACCGTAGTGTGCTTGAAAGTCTTGAAGATTTATGCCTTCATTCATCACAAGTCCTGGGTTGACTTGAACGGCCCCTTGCATTTATGTAGAAGTCTCCTGAATTATCATTCCCATTCAGTTCCGTTCCTAGTAAAAGCATTAGAAACTTAAAAGACAGCTGGCTGAATACGAATCGAGATTATACAATATATCTATTTAGTTTGAGCAGAAATAGCGACACGTTCACGATCATCTTGAATTTCTCGATCGCTTCAAGTATCTGATAATTGGCTCGCTCTCTTTCCACGCTAATACACACCTACATGCACACACACACACACACACACACACACACACACACTATGGATATACGGCATCTCCCTCCGTTATGCCTGTACCGAACCGGTGTGATGCATTTACTGGAACTACTTCATCAGCTTTACTATCATACTTCACACGCACTCATTCACTCGCACCACAGACGTACGAAATGACTCGTGCGTGCCTGCTGGGCCCATTTACTCTCAGTTTCACTTGCACGTCGAGCAAATGGATTCAAGCTGAATAAAAACACGCAGGTGTACGCGTGTGTTCCTGTCACTACGTTAGCAGGTTTCACTCTCCCAGGTTCTCTCACCTGAAAGTGAGTTTACCTGATTAGCTCAGCTGAGAGGTCGCACCACTAAACACCTTTAAGCTTTGCTTCTGTGAATCTCACACGCTCACCTATTTAACCGACGTGTTATAGGAGGTGCCGGAGCGAAACTTCTGTCTAATCTCCTGACAAACCATCTCGCGCTTTGATCGCCCGGAAGATATCCGACTGAGAGATGTTGCTCTTCTTTTTTTTTTCCCGCCTGAGCTAAAATATTAATGGTGCAGACGTTCGGGTTTTAGCTTCGGATAGTCACTGACTGCTCTTTTCCTCCTCTGAATAGTTAATAGATACTGTAGATTATTTGATCAATTGCTTTCATCGTGCGTGCACGGGGAGTGTTCGTATTGCAGCCGCCTCTCTGATCTGCTCGTCTGGTTGAAGCACGATCAAATGCGAGAAGGCCAGAAAGGACCGAAATGCAAATGGATGTCATGAGACGGCGTGTTTCCATTGTGATATTGGTACATGGGTCATGACTCTGGGGGTCAATGAGATTGGACATAGTGTTGCAAATAATCGTTAACTCACTCCCTCCCTCCCTC
>QMIH01000749.1:190099-218876 GCA_003987875.1 Clarias batrachus
TGTTTGTTAATATTCGAATAAACAATGAACAATTTCTTATTCATAACAACATTCTCTTTTTCTGTGAAGGCTTTACATTAGATTTTAGAGCATAAGGCTGTGAGGTTTTGCATCCGTTCAGCTACAAGAGCTTTAGTGAGCTGTGATGCTGACGCTGGGATGTGTGTGGTGTTGAGTTCATTTAAAGCTCTGAGCAGGACAGGATCGGCATCATGGGGGGCCTGCGATCATCACCCACCCAAAATAATTGATAAAAATAAATAAAAAGATTATAACACATTTTAATAATTATAATAACAATAGAAATATAGAAACAAACTAAATACTGTGTTATTATTTTAAACAAAATATAAATAAAAAAAATCGTGAAGAAGAGGTAACGATGCTCAATCATATCTCTKGCTATAACGCTGACCTGTGAAGATAAATTCYGTGTATTTTCKCTGGTGTGTCGATRCCAAGGATGGCCGTGAATTTCTCCATCGGTTTGGGTCTCTCTCTCACACACACTGTCTCATACACGCTTGTGTTTGGTTGGCAATCAGAACTAGCCAATCAGTCTTGGCCTTTCTCCAGTCTCTGATTGGTCTGGCTTCGTACATAGCATTTTGATGAAGGTACAGTTTGAGTGAACAAAGTAAGTAGCCGACGCGTCTCAATATCAACTGTTAACTGACATTACTGCAGATTGTGAAGCCTTCAGCATTGTTTCACAGTGTAGAAAGAAATGAAAATGAGACCAAGGAATTAGACGAGATGTACAAACTTCGGTCTGTACAGTGTACAACTATTGCCTGGTGTGTTTGTTTCATATCAATGTGGGATCCATTGGTGTTGTCAATTCATATCTCTCAAATATCTTCACATTGTTGAAACCCTTAACAATGCATGTCTTCCTGGAACTCACTTCATGGACAAGAGCATTGTGCAGAGGCTTAGTGGTTAGCCTGTGTGCATTCAGTTTGTGTGTTCTCCATGTGCTTGGTGGGTTTCCTCTGGGTTCTTCCTCTGGTTTCCTCCCAGTCTTTGCCAGATTAGGCTAACTAGCATACCCAAATTGCCCGTAGAGTATGAATGCTCGTGTAATTGTGTCTGTGTGTGATTGGCACCCCATCCAGGCCTCCCCATGACCCTATATGCAAGATAAAACGGTATAGACGATGAGTGAGTGAGTTTGCAGACGAACCACATGACTGAGGTGTCCACATACTTTTGGTTACTTTTGCTCAATGCTGCGTAGTGATCGAAAGCGGAACACTTTCGGTTTTACAGGCGCAGTCAAATCTAATAAACGTAAACGTGGCTAGTAAACGTCCGTCACCCTGCGCGAGTCCGTTCCCTCTTGTCCGTCCACGCCGGCGTTGTTTCTCTGCGCCGCTGTAAAACGCTGTGTTGATCCAGTGATTTTACAGAGGTGAATTTTTTATAACGCTGGGTTTACAGAGCATTACGGCACCGCTGCTTCCTCGGTAATTACAGCTCAGGAGCCGTGCACAGAGCGAGGGATGGGGGTTTTGTGTGTGTGTGTGTGTGTGTGTGCATGTGTGTGTGTGTATGTTCTTTGGGGGGGTAGGTGAAGCGAGATCAGCCAAAGCAGGAGATTTATGGAGACCTCTCCTGTATGGAAGTCTTAATCTCATTCCTACCTTTCGCTCGGGGCTGCGTGCTCACTTCGACATGTGTATGATTAGCTCTGCCTTCCAGTGCACAGGCTCAAAGGGCACGACGCTCAACCTGGAGTCCAGCCAAGCGGCGAGGCCTGAACATCCCACAGGGTCAGACACGCAAACACACCTCGCAAACTGGTGAATAATAATTTTGCAAGAGGAAGAAAAAAAAAAAAAAAAAAAGAAACAGAACAATGGCAGAACGCAGACAACTCATTATTTATTTACTCGGAGTTTGGAGCTATTGTAAACTTACAATGATTCCAAATAGAATAAGCGTTCGTGTCAAACCGGGACTTTTGTTTGTGCACAATAACAGAACAAAAACTCCCTTTATTTCTCTATAGAATCCCCTGCTAAACTAAGGCACTTATCCGAGCGCTTCACTAGTGCTTGGGTACCATCAAGGTAGAACGTTTTCTCAGTACACCAGGGCCATGCATGCTTCATGTCTGAAACGCTGGCCTCCCAGGAACTCCTATAATGTCCCGAACATGTGGCAGTGGCTTAGAGCGAAGTCAGGACTGTATGGGGAATATGGCGATAACTCCCAGCCGTGTTCCTGTTCGTGAATRTTTGTCTGTACAGATCCTGCACACAGATGTGTCAAACTTTTTATACAGGTTTACCTCGATTTTTCAAGGATGAGGCATTGAATGACTGAGTCACCTCGGACAGGGATCGTCATTCACAGAAATGCAAACTTCTTTCAAATGTTTGCACCATCACTGTATTGGGCTTCTTCTGTAAATATCAATCGGGTTTATGAAGAAAGTCCCGGTTTGACTCGAACACCTCTCATAAGCCTTCATGCTATGCACGACTCAAACGTACCATGAATCGTTTCTTTATACTTGAGCTTTAGTCCACGTTAGAGCCATATCGTGTAACAAAACCAATTACAAAGCACCTGAGTAGGTAATAACGCGTTACAACAGTGCGCGTTACCGGTGTGCTGAGAGCACTAGCGCTTCCTTGATGACGGCGGAGTCGAGCTCTGACTGGCAGTCTGCTCTGCACGCTCGCCGTGTTTAACCGTTTATCCTCGCATTACCCCGCTGCATTAAAACCACTCGAGTGCATCATTCCAATATGGTGGCATCTGTCTTCAGGCAGGCACAGGTGCTGCTCCATCCTGCGCGACTCACACTAAAGATAGCTGACACGTCAGCCCACGCCAACCCGAACCCGCCAAACAAAAGAAACGTTTTTATCAATTTCCTTATACTATCCTATATTTTTCTCCGTTTCAAACCACTTGCTCCATATTCTTTCTACATCACAGTGATTGAGTTATCTCCTTGTACTCTCTGGACAAACTTGACACAGCCAGGCTGAGTATTTGATGTGGGCTGTGCGTTTCGGCCTCCCTCAAGAGTCCTCTTAAAGATAACAACAACAACAACAAACACACACGCACATCCTGTCAGCTTCTCCGTCGTTGGTTGCTCTTTCTCGCTGCTCTCTTCCTCCTGATGTGGTGTGTATTCTCACCGCTCCTCAGCTCATGGGAGAGCCGGCTTCGCTCCGTCACACACTAAAGTTAGTCAGGAAGGGCTGCCAATCTCGTCTCGAGGACCGGCAAGAATATCGAGTGAAATTAAAAGGAGCCCGTGGTGTGTCTGAGATCTAGGCCTCCGCATGACTAACATTCAAATAAGTGATGCCTTACAAGTGCTTAATTCAAACGTTTATAGCTCTTTCTACATAAAATGTAGAATTCGCTATTGATGGCCATGTCGAAAAAAAGAAGAAGAGCATGCACTTTTTCGAGCTGAGGACTTACCTCGCCTTCCACTGTGAAGGCCGTTGCCTCGTCTCAGTGTCCTACTGTATGCGTACACCCAAGTTTCGTCACCGGTAATGATCCTCGACATGAAGTACCGGGTCATCCATGTCATTGGCAGATTTCGATGCCATGTTTCTTCTGCTCCTGGATCAGCAGCCTGGGGATGAACTTGACTGCAACATGGCACATGCTCARATCACACCTGAAGACTGTTCTGTATGACACACCCACAATGGTCGCAATGTTGTGTATTCTTCTTCAATGATCATCATGTACAAGTTGCCGTGACGTTTTTGGGGGTTGAGCTCATTGCAGGTCTTCCTGCTCTCTCGTCGTCGTCCTGTGATGTTCTTCCGCTCTGGAAGCGTCGACTCACTGCAGCATATTTGTCCAGTTTCACCCAGAATTTCGACCAGTTGCACGGCTCCCAGTGTACACAGGATGATGCCTTTTGGCACACTGACTTACGAAGGTCGGTGCGCCCTGTGACTGTGTGGGCAGACTTGTGCTGCCATCCATTGGCGCATTACAGAACTAGTCTCAAAACTTTTTGACACCACCTCGTATTTATTATCTGCATTCAAATCTCAGTTGACYCGTTATAGTTTCTTATGCATTAATATATTTTTATCATTATGTACATTTTAGGCTAGCTTGTAAATTTGATATTTAAATAGCTAAGTTTATTTAACCTTTTAGCCTGCGTTAACTATAGTACTTGTTACATTTTAGCCTAGTGTACCTAGCTTAGTGTACAGTATCTACACTGTAGACCCTAATGCGTGATTAAAMACATGGAGTACTGTTAACTTAAATAATGACAATTAGGTCAAATTAATAGACCTTTTTGAGTATTCAGAGCTTTTTGGTATTTGTGAGTTTGTAGAAATGACACTTTTCAAGTTAGCTGAACAAATTTGATATTTTAGGTGATCATAAGTACTTAAGTAACAGTAACCGTCACCTTAAAGTTCCACCAACTTAAAATCTATAGTGCACTGKTGGCTCAGTGGTACAGTAGGTGTTTCGCCTGCCATGTGGAAGGCCCGGGTTCAATTCCCAACAACTGGACGAAGTGTCTGTCCCAAGCCCTGATAAAATGGGAGGATTGAGTCAGGAAGGGAATCTGCTATGTAAAACCAATGCCAAGCTTGTGTGCAGGCCGGATTGTCTGCTGTGGTGACAGCAGGAACAATTTATTTGATTTGCAACAAGTTCAACAAACTCAAAAATTGATAGTTCGGTTTACTTAAAATTGGAAACATCATTACTTAAAAAATTTGAGGTAACTGATTACCTCAAAATTTTTGAGTTTGGTCAACTTTTTCGGGTTTACAGTGTATAAGAAATTTTTACCATGGTATTTTTGACACTAATATGTTTATAATGGTACATACTTTGGTAATGGTACAATCATCCATTTACTGTAGAATGGTGCTATGCAACATATACAACGATACTGTCAAAAATGGTTTACATGTGCCATAATTGTAATATTTATGTAGGAGTTCATAAACTTTGGTGGCCTTGTGGTCTTGTGTTTTGGTCTCACTGTGGGCATCATGTGGTCCCATGCTACTTCCAATGGCCCTGCTATGGTATGCTCCAAAGGTTAGTACACAATATTTTGATGAGTACTATTATATTTTTCAGCACATATATTCAGTAAAAAATGGTACTGTTACTCAAAATTACGAGGAGAATGTACTAACGTGTCTGGTATAGTACGCGCAAACATACAATATTAGATACCTGCTGAACTTTGGTAGCCACTGTGGTACCCAATAAGGAATATAYATATATATTAYCATGTATATTAATTTCATTTAAAATTTGAGTCCTGCTTAGAAAGCTACATTTTTCAGAACTCTGTACACCCCCAGGTACATGGAAATAATTAAATGTATAAGCTGCATAAAAAGTTTATTTTTATTCTGTAAGATTTTTTTATTTCATTTAAAAAGAAATTTYACACTTCACTCATTTACTGGGGATTGTCAGACGAATTCCCAGAGTGCATGTCATGAATAAATATGTGAAAAAAGTAAAGAATAAACATTCCCTTCTTTTTGTCCCATTCCCATTCTTTTTCCCATTATTGTATTGCCCTGGGGCAATATAGATTTTCCCCTAATGTGAGCCCATATAAGGAGAGCACCACCCTTGGCTTGTTGCTTAGCCTTGCTGTTCTCAGGAGGGGTGTGGTTCAGCAATAGCTCATTTGCATAGACACTGAAATGGCATGATCGCAGGAGGAGTGGTGAAAAGGGACTCAGGGGAGCACTGTGCGTTAACTTGTTCAATAAATAGTAGAAAAACAGTATGGGATGTTTACCGTTTTGGAAAAAGTCTGACTTGACAGAAACCAGAGCTAATAAGGTGTAACTTTAGGTTTTGTGACTCAGGAACGTCTCAAGGACTTACTTGGTACCATGTTGAGGCTCTTTTTGAACGTTTTGTGGATGTTATTTCTTCCTCAGTATTTAGTGATGGGTGAGTATCCAACTGTGTAAGTCAACTTTTCATCAGGGAAAATATTTGCTCATGGACAGAGTACTCACCAAATCAACGCACTCTGTGATCATCTTTATCCAGTCAATGACAAGCCATCCACTGCTAATTCATGAAGTGAGCTGGGTGTATCTGTGATTCAAAGTGAACTCAGACACCTGTCATTTCCATCAATCCTCCACTGCATTGGTTGAGTTAAAGTGCCTCGACGCAAACCTGCTATTCCCCCATCATTCGGCTTCTGTCTTTTTAGAATTTGTAAATTGTGTGAATTGAGTAGAAATATTCCAAAGTTTCCACCCAGGGTTGAAACGAAGCTTTAAAAAAACGTGAATTAAAACGTGTCATCCGTCAAGAAACCGCATGTGAAGGGGAAAAAATTTTTGAAAATGAACTCTCCCTCGCACTTAAACGGTGCATAAATTATCGCTCGTTCAAGGCGACCTCCATCGGGTGTCATTCTTTATGTCAGATCCTAGCAGGTAGCAGTCAAACTAACGAGTCGCTCCAAAGATGGGTGCCGCTATAAACTGTCAGCGTGACATTTCATTTGGGAATTCATAGTCTGTGATTTTATGACGGCTTCGTCCATCTCAATGAAGGATGTCTCGTGGTCTCACGGCGCGGACTTCGATAGCTGAATTCCTGGGGAGAACGCGGACATATTGTAATCTTTCACTGGCTCTTTTGTGTCCGGTGCTGTAACTTTGGCCAAGAAGATCAGGAGTTCGAGGAATCTTTACACTTCCTTGAAAAATCATATTTGTCAAATTATTATTTGATTAGCCTTAACCTCATTATACATAAAGAGAGAGCAAAAAAAATAAATACAAAATTCTTGTTATATAAGCTGGAAAAAATTTACGAGATGGACGGAATTCAATTCGTAGATGAATTTCATCTTACTGTACGTGCACACACTGTAAAAGAATTTGTCTGGGGTTATTATAGAAGTTATGCTCTTTAAAACAAACTTTCAAAAAGAAAACTTGATACTGTTCAAAATATTAGTTAGGCGGGATGTTGAGAATACGTACGTCAGAATTATCTTGAAACAAATTTGTATCAACTAAGGAGATTAAGATTTGACAAACATGACACTTTGTGCTCCAAAACATTTGCTACACACATTTAATGGTGGATTTGCTTTAACTTATGTGTATACGTTTACATGATGCCGATGCATATTCTGCATTTGTTTTGTGAGTTGCCTCAGAAATGACCTCCACCTGTATGAAATATCTTTACCTCTACACAGTGACAAATATGCATGTCAAAAACATATGGAATAAAATCACTGTCAAAAATAATTGTACGTAAAAAAAAAAAAAAGATGTGTGTGTAACTCTGTGTTTTGTCCGAGTTGGATTCCAAAATCTACAGCTTACAGATACAATATTTTGCGTGTTTATTACAGTACAACTCTGAAATACACGACGCTGACCGTTTACAGACACAAAACTGTTATGAATTGCGAAATTACGTCCATGAATGTAGTGTGTTAGACCACTCTCAAAAATACGTCATCAAAGCCACATGCACAGGCATTACTATCCGAAGGAAGAGGAATCGATTCCAGGCATGCGGACTCCCACCGTTTTAAACTCCTAAAATCTTACCTGCTAAAACATCTCTGTAACTTTATTTCTCTTAAAATCTGTGAAAAAAAAAAAACTTTCCTGAGACGATGAGAGAGCGCTCGGCTGCTGATCTGCCATTTTGTCGCTGGTGGTTTAAAACGGTGACCGAATCGATTCCTCTTCCTTCGGATAGTAATGCCTGAGCATGTGGCCTTGATGACGTCTTTTATTCCATAAAAAAGTTCATTACTGCGCTGATAATTACTGTCCTAAATATCGACATGGAAACTACACACCTCAAGTGTCGCCATGTTTGTTTATTTCATGCAAACCCATCTGATTGAATTCTCCATTGTGMCCCCTACTGGAATCCTTTGATAGCACACCTTGTGCACAGGCAAGTATACAAATGACTGCGTTGCCAGTTGACTATGCAAATGTTTGGTTTAACAGCAAGTATATTTCCTCCCTAGTTCCCCATTGTGCCCCCCAGATATAATACAAATGTTTTTTACACTTGCCCCAGTCATATGGGTTTGGTAGTCCATGGTTTGGTGAATTGGATGGATTTAGGGTTGGTACATTTTTCTACAACTTCATCCATGCGAAATGGAACCAAACTCAACCACATTTATCCTGAGATCGAATTTGTTGGTGCAAATTCAAGGTCCAATGGAAGGTTTTACTATTTGCTTCTACCTGCTGTCAACGTTTCTACCTCTTGGTCCAGTTCTTATTTTCTGTCAATGACATTCATCAGTCTTACCGTACAACTGACTGATTAGAAAGACGAATGAAATCCTCGGAACATTCGGTTTCCGAAGACATTCCTTCAAAGCCATCAGCCATCTCTACTCTCATCACCTTTCATCTCTGATCCTAGGCACTACAGGGAATATCTTCCAGCCAATAATTCATCCCAAACCCAATGTTTATGGCTGTTAGTGCTCCTGTACCAGATACCGTATTGACTTAGGATCCATTGAATCTGCGATCGTTTAGGGCAAATTACAGCTGGCGTGTGGCTATCATCGCCGCGCCGGAATCGGCACTTTTGGGAGGACATGGAAGAACAACAGGATAAATCAATCGGCGGAGTAACAGACGCCCTGGCGAAGGCACAGAGAGATGCGACAGCTTTTTAATAAGACCCAGCATACCTCCAATCAATGCAAAACTCCCCCTGTCTGCTCTCGAATCAATGTGCWATTTTGATTTTTCTGTTTTAAATCGGAGGTGGGCCGCAGGAGCTGCCATTGAGGAACACCTGCTACTTCTGTTTATTTTTTTGCAAGACTGCATCGTCTGTGTTCGCGGTATAATTGCACGCCTGAGACGAAGTCAAAAGCGAAATTTACACCACCAGGTGAAGGCTGGCGGCGCCGCTGCTAGCGAGTCTGATGGACGACACATCTGCGTGGCGCCTCAATCGAGTCATTGGTGACATTCGGGCCGCAGAATGGAAGGCGTGTATTCGGCGGCACAAAGGCGGTGTGAACGCCGCACACAGTGCGCGTTTGTTCACGAGTATTCCAGATGTTAGCACGGATAGTGACGCCCTCATAAATGCGCATCAATGCGTTTCTGTTCGCTAAGAGGAACCCCTTGTGTCAGAAGAGACAGCGAGACGAGTGTGTGCATGTGTGACACAGGGATACATCGGCTCCTCGACTGCGCCTGTTCGAGGGACAGAAAATGTCTTGTAGGGATGTAACCGAATACGAAGCCATTATAAAACCATGAGATGTGATMTTGTTTTAGCCTAGAGGTGTGCGTCGAGACTGCAATCAATTCATAAGCAAAAATCCAAAAGTTGAGTTTTGAAAGTTCTTTCTTATCTCGGGTTCTAACGCATTATGAAGTAGCCGAGTTTGAGGAACTGTGAAAAACCACAATATACTGTACACACCATGCTGAGAAGCTCTTGGGTGTTTCCTGGGGAATAGCGGTCKGGTTCATGTTGAAACGTTTCACTGTGGGTTTACATCACTAAAATAAATAGCCATCATGCACCATAAGGTCAAACGTTTTATATATTTAAAAAATGAGAGAAAGAATAAATGCTGTCGACAAGGATAGCGAATGGCAAAGCATCCCTCGAGATTAAGACAACTCATCAGATGATTAATTTGACCCTGATTCCACTCTTAATCCACTCTTAAACATCAGTCACTGAGCTCCGGCACTCTCAGGTAAGACTAACGGCTGCCTCGTTGCATGTGGATCGTCTCTCATTTATCTTCTCTCGCCCAGTGACTGGAGCACAGCGGGCGACACCAACAGACAATAATTCGGCCCGATCGGCCGTCTTTACTCTCCCCTCCACTACAAATGCCAATCGATGATCATGCAGTAGCGCTATCGACAAACTGGGCCACGTTTCCAAAACCACTCGTTTAATCCACATCTACACCACTTCACTGAGCATCAAGAATTTCTTTTGAATTTCCAAGATGAAACGGAATAAGAAAAAAAGTAAGATTTTTTTTAATGTAAAAAACATTAATAATAGTTCATAATTTTACCATGAACATTATTCAATATCACTTATGTTTTATGTAAACCTAAATAAAGTTATTATTATTATTATTATTATTATTAAACTGAATGGACGCAATATATCTGTTTAACAGCATGTTCACTTTTTAATATGAAAGCAGAAAACATTTTTGCACACGTTTCCCTGTAAAAAAAAAACTGTGAAATTATTTATTTATTCATCTATTCATTTATTTATATCATTTATTTTCCATGATTATTTATATAAATATGTTGTTTGTTTGTTTTTTAAACACATCACGTATTTATTCATTTATATCATATTATTTATATTAAGTTGTGCAATTTATGTATAGTGTTTTTTTATATAATTCATAATAATGTTTGTTCATATATGGTGTGTAATTAATTGCACAATATTAAAATAATACAAATATAAACAGAATATGAATAAATAATGTGAATAAATACAAATATTTATATTAACAATTAAAATAGAAGTACATGAATGAAAATGTTATATTTTGAGCAAACTTAAAAAAAAGAAAGTAAAAAAACACTAGATAATATTTTTCTAATCTTAATTTTACATATAATAATAATAATAATAATAATAATAATAATAATAATAATAATAATAATAAATTAATTCATTCATTCATTGATATAAACTCGTAGCTAAAATGACACTTGTGTAGAACCACAGCTTGATCCTGGGAGGTCGTTTGCTGTCCCGCATACACACGCTATATCCAGATGATATTGACGGTTGGAGGAGATGTGGCGTTTAATCAGGCTTATTGATCAGGGCTTGCCCGTTCTGACGTCAGGATCGAAAAAAAAAAAAAAGGCCAGTCAGACTCCTGGACTCTCATACCGTTCCCAAACGCACCTACTGCAAAAAACTGCACGCTCCCATCCGCTCAATACAGAATTCAATCACTCCAAACCAGCAGGATAAAAAGCTTTCAGTGCTTTTCCTCCGCCTGTTTCCTGGAGCGATTACGCGTTTCTTAATGAAAAGACGCTGTGTTGTACAGGAGCGCTGTGTGGATCTTCGCCTGTGGAGTTTGGCCTTACAGAGGATCAGTACCTCTGATTAGCCAGTTTCAGCTGCGCTCCTAAACTGCTATACACCATTCATAACTGACGTAACAGTATATTGGAAAACAGATCAAAACCTGAAGTTTAATGCATTAATTTCTTAACAAACAACTCACAAAGCAAGTTATCTCTTTTATCTCTCTTGCTTCAAACAACGGTTTAAAACAATATTTACAGTTACCATAAAAACAATTAAAGCTTCATTTTTGAATAAGCATTAGCACTGGAGTCTCCTTCCATAATTGCTAAATAGGCATCTCATCAAAGAAGAACTCAATATTAACAATAAAAATCTCCTACATTTTTATTTACCTTTTTTTCTTTCTTTCTTTCCTATAGGAAATAATGTAGAGTAAATGCAGATAATATTACGATATTACTTTGGTAATAGACTTTCCGCTGACAACAGCGATCTTTGATCAGATACCAGAAGTACATGCAAACGCCTGGTCTCTTGTATGCCGAAGCAAATTTCTTGCAAAATCTTGCAAAGTTCTTAAGGAGAAAATTTGCAAGGCAGGGCGTTTATATGCCGAGGTACCATTGTATTACATTTAGATAAACACTTTGTTTTACTTTGTTAAGTGTAAATTTATATCTGCAGCGCTCCTGTCCCTGGTTGGCAGGTTCTTAGCAAACGCAAAAATCTTAAGATATTTTATGTTGTAGAAACATCTTTGAGTCGAATCTGCATAATAAAAGATAATATAAGTGATTTGTATAGTATCATGATAGAGTTTTCTTCAATGAAGAGAGTCAGATTTTATAAACGTTTGCTCCTGTTTACTTGTATAATTTGCTAAAATAGCTAACAGGCAAAGGCGTTAGTGGTGTAGTGGTTAGCACTGTCGCCTTGCACCTCCAGGGTCCGGGTTCGATCCCAGGCCAGGCTCGATTCCCGTCTCTGTGTGCATGGAGTTTGCATGTTCTACCTGTGTTTGGTGGGTTTCCTCCGTGTACTCTGGTTTCCTCCCACAGTCCAAAGACATGTAGGTTAGGCTAATTGACGTTCCCAAATTGCCTGTAGTGTGTGAATGAGTGAGTGTATGTGTGTGTGTGTCTGTGCCCTGCGATGGATTGGCACCCTGTCCAGGGTGTACCCTGCCATGTGCCCCATGTCTCCTGGGATAGGCTCCAGGCCCCCCGTGACCCTGTATACAGGGTTAAGCGGTATAGATGATGAGTGAGTGAGAGCTAAAAGGCATCAAAACAGCCAATCAGGCTACACATCCAGTGGAAGGTAAGGGTAATGACAAGGAAGGCCAGAATGTAAAAGATGGCACCATACAGTACCACTGTTTAAAATGATGCAGCTCAATTAAATACACAGAGTGTAAACGTGAATTTAATGCCATTTTTACTTTAGGCATGATTTATCTGTATCACGCCCAGGAACGATGGAAGTACAATATGCATCCACTTGCTTTGTGAGCTTCCATTAAACAAAAAGAAAAGAAGAGAACAAGAAAGTTCATCTTCATACAATAACATGCCTAATGTTATTGATATTTCAGAAAAAAATGTGAAGAGTAATGCACTCGCATGCCTTCATACTTTATCAGCTACGTCAGAGGAGGAGCTTGGAGAAAGTGTAGGAAGAGGCCGATGATGTCAGACACCATGTCTTAGCACTGATCTATCTCCATGCTCAGGTACTACTGGTTTCCATGTTCGATTCTGTGCTGGAGTACGCTGTTGTTGTTGCTCTTTCGGCTGCTCCCGACAGCGGATGCCCTTCCTGACGGAACCCTCACATTTTATCCGGGCTTGGGACCGGCACTGCATCCTGCGAATTTGGGGAGAGTTCCCCATGGTGGAACGACCTCAGTGTTGATCAAAATGAACCAGACTTTGGGGTTCTCGGAAAGTGTTGTTTCCCAGAAATTAAACACTAGAGTTTCTCTAAAACTGCAGTCCAGTAAGTCTTTTTTTTTCTCACCGCTACCCCATAGCTTGATAACTACAGTACTCACGAAAGAGATCACAGAAGCTGCAGGTAGGGCCGCCAGATTTTTCCTTTACAACACGGGATTCTCACTTAGTGTAAAGCATGTCGGTGTTCATCTTGCATTTTCATACATCTGCTAATTCTTCACACTTGTGAGAATAAGATAATAGGAAACTTTTTACAAGCAGAGGAATAGCAGAGAAGCTCATAATTAGTGTTGAGGAGCAGAGAATACGGTAATGTTCACTGAGCTTCAGATTGCACAACCTTGTCGATGTCCTGTTGTTATGGAGATTTTGTAATGAATTTGTTTAAAAAAAAAAAAATTGAAGTAGATCTAAATCCGAGATGGATGTGTTCAAGTCAAACCGGGGTTTTTGATTGTGCAGAACAAGAGAACACATTTATGAGAGTAAGAACGACCTTATTTCTCTATATAGTCCCCTGCTGCTGAGATGGATTGGCACCCTGTCCAGCCTCGTGACTTTAGTCTCCTGGGAAAGACTCCAGGCCTCTGCGACCCTGATGACACATGATAAGCGGTACAGAAGATGAATGAATCCCCTGCTACACTAATGGAGGGAGTAAGTAGGGAAGAAGGGAAGTAGCACACTCTCTCTCGCTCTTTTAGGTACGTCCTGTCACAGCCTTCAATTAATGTGAGTGCTGTGTGTTTAAATGAGAATAATATTCTGTCATAGTTAAAGCAGGTGTTGTCATGCCCTAATTATTACTTTATTTCTCTTTTCATCAAGAATTTTCCATGGCACCGTGGTCGTCCTGTCTCTCAACATGCACACTATCACACACACATACACACACACACGTTCATGCGAGTTAACTGTGAATGAGTAATTCAGATGGCAGGGGGCTTGTCTGCTATTTCAGAGTTGAAGGAGCTCATTACAGGAGGTGCGATCGTCTCGACTCTTCTAAGGTGATGCTACCGGCTTCCTCACCTAATTCACCATGAGAGAATTTTATTCACTGTTAGACAGGAGTTAGAGAGAGAGAGAGAGAGAGAGAGAGAGAGAGAGAGAGCTATGCGAGAAATCTAACATTGGTCTCATTTGGTGTCCCACCGGACACACCTCTTCTCCAGGCATCAGTCTGTCGGACGTTGTACTCTTCTGTCATCTGTTATAACTTTTTCTATTTCTCTTCCTCTCTCTCTTTGTCTTTTTTTCTGCTGTTTCCCAGCTACAGTTTTTTTTTTTTTTTTGATTAGGCCTGTGGATAGAATCCTTGCGAGCGTCAAATCCCTGCGCAGGAATCGCGCGCCAACAAGACATTGACGGATGTCTTTTTCGGTCGTCAGGAGAGCGGTTGTCGTAGCGACGCTGACATGCTGTTGCCGTGCTGCATGGCTGGCCGTGCCACCGGGGAACGCACGCAAGCACACAAGAACACACTCGGATACACACGGCCTGCTTTCGGAGAAAAAAAAAAAAAAAGAGTAGGGACGAGTGGAAAACGTGGAAAGAGGAGGAAGTCCGCAGCGCTTTAAAAACACTGAAATCTCCTCATCCTTCACATCTCTCTCTGTCTCTTTCYCCTTCTTTCACTTTAGCATTGGGAGAGATTAAGGAAGCAAAGTAGTGTGGATGAAATGGCAGGTAGTCTGTCGTCTTGCCCCTCCTTCAATACCAAGACTAAGCGGGCAAATCGTTCATCCAGGTGAGAGCTGCTTTCAGAGCGATGAGTTTACAATGCTAATCCTGGCTAATCAAATTCAGGAGCGTTTAATGCATGTTAACGCTTAAGTAGGTAAAAGAATCCCAGAATTCTTCTCTATAATTAGGCATACAGTATATTATTATTATTATTATTATTATTATTATGCGTTTGATATTAAGGACAAAAGCTGACACAGTACTTAACAAAACACTTCTCTTAACACATTTTTAGGAACCTTTAATTTATCGAGAATCTTTCATTTATTTTATCACAAGATCTAAACATTGAGATGTTCCCCTGGAGAAGGAGGCATTCCACATGCATCAAGCTATAAAAATATAACCATAACCCATGCAGACATGGGGAAACTCTGCAAAGACTGTTACTTCATCTCAGTATCAAACTGGTGACCCTCTATTAGTCTTATCATGTTTACATGGTCACGGGGACCTGGGGCCTACTGTATCTCAGGAGACTCAGGAGACAAGGCACACCCTGGACCAGGTTATACTCCATTGCAGAGCACACACACTCACACACTATTGGCAATTTGGAAACAGCAATTAGCCCAACCAGCACGTCTTTGAATGGTGGGAAGAAACCCGAGTACCCGAAGGAAACACACCAAGCATGGGGAGAACATGCAAACTACATGCACATGGTACATGTACATGTATTATATACAAAATATAGGTGAGGGTGCACCTGATTTGAACTTTCCTTAAGACTCGTCCGCTGGCCTWCTTCATTACGTCTCCGCATTTCAGGTTGAGGTTTGTTTGGCGTCTTTGTGAAATGGGTTGGGAGATATGATCCAACAAAATTGATTGAATTGGGGGAAGAAAAAAAATAACTGATGGTGGTCATGAAATAACATATTCCTGGAATGCATTCATACAGAGTGATACATGGTCTTGTAGCCAGTTCTGTCATTCCTGAGACCTTCCAGATCTTTGTAAGTCTGGACAAATGGCCAGAGGACAAAAGACGTCCATTACTCAGTGCATTTCACTGATTTATTACCACCATGTTTGATATTATGGTATTGTAATGAGTCCAGTTTGGCTTTAGTGTATCGTCCTGTCATTCGACGTGCTATCATAGTAATCCTAGTTCTGAAGTCTGTCACAAATAAGTATTCCAGCACAGGGCAGAAACCTTGCGAAAGCTGCTGTACGTCAAAGCACGAAGACTAAAACTTGAAAGACTCCAGAGCAAGGTTCAAGTGTCAGTAATCTACTAGTCTCATGTAGCTATGACTGAGTCCCGGAGCCCATGGGTAAAATGTTCCACATTTCTGAGGTCATTTTCAACATCGCTTCGCCGAGTAATAGTTCATGTGCTGTATGGGAGTGAATGCGAGGTGTTCGGTAAGTACATTCCCACGCTATAATGATCTGTGTGTGTTTGAGGAGCCTGATGAATGGCTCTGTCTCGGCTTGGGCAGCCCTGCTCTTTTTTCACTACATTTCCTGCAAAATAGCCATTTCCCTCCACAACACAAGTCTTCAAATTACAGCACTTCTTCATCTTGTTAAGGGAGGACGTCATTCTTGGAGCTCCGAGGCATTAATATAACGCAACACCTGTGACAAGCTAGCGCGAGTCTGGGAGGCCATTGGGCGACTCCATGATGTGCATTCCAAAACATCTCACGAGGGTTAATTAATACACACCACACCTCGCCTTTGTCGTCTTTAAGCTGGCTAAATAGGAACTTTTTTTTTTCTTCTTCTTTCTCCGAGGTTCTGTTGTTCCATAGATTTATTTTGGCTGTGGAAAGAAAAAGGAGCATTTGTCAAATGAGTAGTCTTTGACAGGGTGCTGAAGATGAAGCAGTTGCTTCCAGACAGCGCAGGAGAGTAAATTATGTCGTAAACACACTCTCAGGGGAGCTATTCAGGATYAGCTTGGGTGAAGTAGAACTGGGAAGTCACCGGGTTCCACGTGAAAAACATTTCTATTTTTTTTTTTTCCTCCTCAGATGAAAACTTAGCACCCCGCTCCACCACGCCGTCTCCTGAGGACACTTAAGCATCGGAGGGATGGGCGGCCTCATGCGCGTCGAGTTACAAAGCGATCCGTTTCACAGCATCTGCAGAAACATTTCGGAAAGCGTTTACAGCCTGGGAAAAGTGTTGAGATCCCGTCATTTCTGGAAGCCAAAATCATCGCCTGGCCTGAAACTTCAGCTTCAGCTGGGACCACTCATTGAGAACGTACTTATTAGCCATGACTGGGTTAGACACTTTAGTACTTGCTGATGAATGGGTGTTTTTAGTGCTAGAGCCACAAATAATCACCAATGTGCCATTTTCGATCTCATTTATAACTCAATAATCCGACCTGTTTAGAATAAAAAGTTAACATTTAACCAATTTTCTCCTCAAATTCTACCCTCTAGCTACAGTAGGTCTTCCTTATCATAGAATCTTTGATATGGTTTTTCTCTGCTGCTCATGCACCACCATATGATTCAATTCAATTCAATTTTATTTCTATAGCACTTCTATAGCACTATAAAATTTATGGAAGTGTGTACCCCGTGAAAAATGTGTGTAGATAATGAGATTGTCCCTGATGAGCAAGCCAAGGGTGATGGCGACGGTGGCAAGGAAAAACTCCCTGAGATGGCAGTAGGAAGAAACCTTGAGAGGAACCAGACTCAACAGGGAACCCATCCTCATTTGGGTGATACCAGATAACAGAAATTGTATAACATCATGTGTGTTATGCAGCTGAAAGTTCGATATAACAGAAGTTCTTTAAATTAACCATGAAGTCCAGTTCAGCACAGGGATGAGTCAGCAGGTGCAGAAGCGACCGATTGAGATTTTATCCACAAAAATCAACAGACTTCTACATTTGTMACCTCAGGATGAGTAATTCTCTTGGGCAACCAACCTCTTACAGATATTTGGGGCATCTTTAGGAAACAAATCCAAACAAGCAAAAGTTCTCATGATCTTTAACACTGACACGGGAACTACTTCTTCCACCAAGGAGTCTTGGTGCTGTTCACCAAGATTATTACTATGGCCAAAGCTTCTTCTCCCTCTATCCTAGAAGTGGCTCATTCTGACCTCCTGCATGTTCAAAAGAAATGGAAATTTCTAGTCAGGACTGCTCATTTATTGGCCTACACCTGAGCATGGATCTCATCGCTTTCACCCATGGCAGGCTTAGAAAGTACAGATCACACTAAAGGATCTCAAACAAACAGGAAGTGTGTGGAAGGTCTAAAGCGTTAGTGGGATCAAGAGAGACATGGGGCACAGATTTCGTGAAAGCCACTTAAGGGCATGAGCCATCATTCTGAAGCAGTGGAAGTCCCTGAGTAATCAGGCGAGTCCAAAACAAAAACAAAAAATCTATCACATGAATAGGGAAAAAGGTATAATCAAAATGGATTGTGCTATGTTTATAGAGCACCTCCATGGGCAAAGTCTGTTATTGGATTTCCTCACTGATCACACATCTGAAATAATGATTCTCCAACACTTCAGTTTGAAGAACCATGTTTTTTAGAGCCAGACGTACAGTAAGGCTATTTGTTCTGAAGTGTCAAGTCAAACCGTTGAACCTGGTCATCTTTTAGAAAAGTAACTTCCATAGTCAAGTTTCATTTTTTCTGCTCATGAGTACATTAAGGCGAAGGTCTAAATCATTGTTAGAAGACACCATATCCGTCCAAACCTGTAACGAATCGGTGAAAGTTTTAGACCGACGACCTAAATGATGTGAAACTTCTGTGTTGGCTACTTTTAATGAGAAACAAACTGTCCAAAACATTAATAAGGATACAAATTAAACCATCTAAACCTGACCTCCTGAGCGTATATTACTTCATTAAGTATTTCGGTTCATTCTCATACGCGTCTCCTGTGCCTTAGAGCTGTATGACCGGCGAGAAGCCGATCTAAAATAACTTCCTGTTTACCCTTCTGGTCTGCACGTGGCCGAACCGCAGCACCGCGTAGGGGATTAATAATTCAACGCTTTCATATTAGTTCACACCTTAGCCAAGATACCACTGAATTATTCATATAGATAATATAAAATAAGCAAAGCATTTGTCACATTTATAGGAGATAAAATATACTGTGGGTAGGCGAATCAAAGTTAGGCGAGGACGGAGCCCTGTAGCTACAAAATTCACAGAGCGGGTCAGGGAAGCTGTTTCAGGATCAGAATACATCCATTTTTACAGCGATTATGGAGAAGAGTGCAGATCCGAGGTCAGTGTTTTTCAATTTGTAATGCTTTGTGATCCAGAGAGTCTCTGGACACACGGTTGGATATTTCTGCTGGATATTTTCTTCATTTTTTTTATGCAGGTGATTTTGTGGTTGTGTGTGTGTATATTCTGCTCAATCATGAGTGACCAACTAAACAAGGCCTATAGAGGTTTCCCTCTCTTTGTTTTGTTATTTTTGTCTATAATGAAAGCTGATGGGGGGGAAAAAAAAAAAGGTAAAAAGGCGGAAGGGCATAACGCAGCACTTGTGTGTGTCCGATACATTTTCACCTCCTGAAAATTCTATTTTTCACGGCTAAATCGAGCCCAGAAGTGCCACACAGTGACACACGCACACATGCACAGACATGGGGACACGCCACCACACCACACAACAACGTAGCTTCCCCTGCCCACCTCCTATTGGCAATCCCCGCAAAACAAGCATCTCTCTGCACAAAATGAATCAAGAAAACATACAATTATCTCTAAAAAACTGGAACAGATTTTTTATTAAATTAACCTTATTAGTGCATTATGGTAAGCAAATGCCAAAAAGGGGCCCTGCTCATTTGCATTAAGATAGATTTTTCAGGTTGGCTGCACGATTTAATTAAAGAAAAGATTAAGAATCATTAGAGGAGCTGCCGTACCTTGCCTAGGCGAGCTCTCCACAGGCTCAGGTTAATACACACACAGATGGTGATTTTGTAACTGTTGAATGGCTCCAGCAGAATGAGAATGATCCTATTAGTTTCCAAGGGAAGAGGAGAGAGAGAGAGAGAGAGAGAGAGAGATGGGAGGAAAAAAGAGGCACAGGGAGAAATGTTGCTCAGTGGACTTGCTTTCTTGTTCGCTTTTAAAATGACAAGGTGTTCGCGTGGGTGTTTAACGAGCCCAAACGTTCGATTTAGTTCATAGACGAAGGTCTGGAGCCCGTTGTAGGGTCGCGGCCCACCATTGAGYAGCTTCTGTGTGAAGAAAGACAGGTCAAAGTACAGTAGCTCTGCTGAAAGGTGCAGTACAGATCTCTATATTTTTTCCCCTCCTTCTTGTTAACGTGTTTAATCTTTTTTGTTTTCGTTTATGTGCCCTAACTTCCTATATTTGACAAAAAAAATCTTTGCTTACTCCTTAAACATCAATATGGTTATCTGTAATCACACCTTTGTAAAGTCAAAGAGGCTTCAAGGAGTCTATGTAAAGTACGTTCTTAACAAATCAAGTCACCAAGTGATGTGAATAACATCGATTACCAACTACGCATTAATAAACTGGTGACCGAATCACAGGTACTCAAGGATCACCCATGCCTATGGGGACCAAAGGCTAGTCTGTCCGGTTTGATCTCAAAGAAAAACCTATGCAATTAATAATAGGCACTAAAGAAAGGCACCAGAACACCCAGTGTACCACAGCCCACTGCACATACTGTAGGACGCTGCAGGCAAAGAGCCTAAGGCTGCCAACCCGGCCTCCAAACTCCACAGATACACAAATCGTCTGATTCACACATACTGTATGTGGGATGCGCCGGACAAAAAGTCTAATCCATAGATGCCTGACCCCACAACCCACAGCACCCCAAGGGAACCAGACACAAGGGGAACCAAAGGTGCCAAAATTTATAGTTAAGCTGTGTAAGTTCTATTTTTTAACCCTTTTCTACAGTGACACGGAAGCGATCATTTGTTTTCATGGGGGGGGGGGCATAACACACTTGGAGGACAGCGCTATCCGCTCCTTCCGCTTGCGCGAGCTCACAGACGCCCCTGATTGGCTGTAGAGCCGTGATTAATGTGGGAGCACTAAGTACCTCTCATCTGTCCCCTCTGAACGAGCTCGGCCAATCAGCTCTCTCTAGACCTCCGGCTGCGAGAGGTTACAGCATCACCCGTGAATCGAACTAGCGATCTCCAGATGATAGGGCGAGCGCTTTACCTCACTACACAACCATTACCGGTTAGATATTACATCGTATACAGAGATTAGGAAGCAATCTTTACTTTTTGTGCATTGGAAAGTAAATGGAAACTGATTGTACCCTAGGGACTAACATTGCAAATGAAGAAATGTCGGACCACATAAACCACAGATCTGATCCAAGGAATCATTCGAGCACGTCTTATGGATTTGTAGTTTAACTGTATCATTAGTAATTTGCATATAATTGGGGAAATCTCATTTGAGATGTTGTTTATTTCCACAGTTACCATGGTGATGGTTATTGCTCCAAATTAAGCTAGTTTTGGACAAAGGTTTCATATGAAAAATGCTAGTCTGGTGGGTGGTCATTTATCAAATAATTTGTGGCCAGATGATCATATTTTAAAGCAAAACAAGCATTTCATACATAACACTGGCTATGGTACACAAGGGGAATGTAGTGATATCATATCTCCGATCAACGGTTTAAAGAATCTGCTAAATACCCATAAGGTTTAGAGTCATAATTTATGGTCAGTTTTGTTGGCAAGATGTTATTTCATTTTCAGTTTGCCTATGCTTCTCGTATGTTTGTTCCTGTTCTCAAAATTACAGTGTCTAGTAAAAAAAGCTGACCAAATTTACGGGGAGATATAAAAGAAAAAGCATTGTATATAATAGAAAAATGTCAAAAGGTATAAGGGGGGGGAATAGGAAGCCATCCATCTATCTATCCATCCATCCGTCCACCAACCTCTCCTCGAGGTTTCAAGGAATTAGCTATGCAAATCGCTCAGGGAGGGATTTGGTAAAAGCATGGGAAAGAAAAAAGAGAGAGAGAGAGAGAGAGAGAGAGAGAGAGAAAGGAAAAGAGAAGGAGAGGGAGAAAGGCTCCCACATCCCTGCATTAATCCTTCAGCTTCGCTCTGGCCGGGAAGAGAGAGCAGTAACTCAGGCATAAAGGAGGCAGTCATGTGTGTCTCGGCCGCATATTACCGCCGGCACCTGCCTCACACAAATGAGCAGGGAATAAGGCTGATGCAGGAGAGGGGAGGTGGTGTCCCTCTACCTCGCTCTCGCTCTCTCTCTCTCACTCACTCTCTCTCTTGCGCCCTCCTCTCGCTCCCTCTTCGCGCTCCCTCGCGCCCTAATCAGAGTGCATTGAGGCGACGGCAGGTGCTTGGCAGGTGCAGGCAGACAGATGTGTGCGGCTGGCAGGCCCCGCGCTGTACAGGTGTGAAAGACAGCCTACACCCTAATTATGCCTCTAAATGCTTTAATTTCTGTGTTTCAATATTGATTGCTACCTTTCTGCTCCTCTCTCCCTGCGGAATAGGCGGCACCCGGGGCTGCTATTTACCCGAGATTCACATCAGCGTTTTACAAAGCTTTATTTTTATGCCCCTTCTTTTCTCTCTCTCTATCTCTCTTCTTTTTTATCCCTCCCCTCCCTCATCCAGAGAGATAATGTTTGGTTTCTTTTCCTGTCCCGGAGACCGGCGTCTTTAGAATTGTGCGGCGAGAGAGGAAACATCAGGCACGTGCACGTGGAAAGAACGGGGCGAGCCTGAATGCATCTGAGTGCTCCTGTATTTTGATCATTCACTAGTGGCGCGGCAATCAGCGCCGGAGCTTTTGTATGGATGCAGATGGAGCTTTGTCTGGTCAGGAATGGAGAGGGCGCCTGTTTATGTGTGTTCCTCTCCGAAACATCCGGGAAGAAGACGCACCACTTGCTCAACGTACCTGCTTTGTCCTCCCCGCACTTGAAGCGAGGGTAGGGGAACGAGCGAGTGTGTTCAATATTTCGCATTTTCTGTCGTGTGATCAATTAGAGTGTGTGATGAATACACTGGATGGAGATGCAAGCAGGGTTCGGGGGCCTGTTCTCCGGCCATTGCCGAGTGACAGCTGGCTCTCCCACACGGCCAGATATTTGAGATGGTGCATGAATGCTGGGGACAGGAAGGTGTACAGGAGAGATGAAATGGTCAGCGTAACAGGACTCAACCTGAGCTGGCAAATGTGTCCCTGTCCATATGGCCTCGCTTCTCGGTCTTGCTGCACTCCCACTGAGCACTATTGATTTTCACGGAGGAGGACCTGTCACTGGGAAGCTTCCTCAACCCCTGATGAGACCTGGTTGCATGCAGTGTAACTGTGTGCATGTATACATATTGGGTTACATCCAAATCAGTGAAAACTGACAATTTTGGGCCATGATTTTGAGGTGGCCACGGACTATTTGTAGTAGCGTGATCATCAGCTAAAAGATTTTAGGCGCATGTCCTTTGCAGGTGTGTTATAAATCAGGTTACCACTTCCCTCCCTTCGCGACCCTTGGGACAACTTGAGCTTGGACAATCACCGTATGACAACATGATATGAAATGCATCTGCAGTACCTGGGGACAGTCCCTGATGTAGTTGGTAACCCGAAGCCTGCCTCCTGTGTCCCTACTCTGACAGACAATCGATTGTCCAGGAAGGTATGATTCCTGATTTAGCACCGAGGCCCATGGCTTTACGAGATAGACAGGATCGGGTTTTTCAATACTTTTCATTTTCCTTCCATCTTTTTGTTTCCTTCTGTCTTTCTGAGCATCGAATTCCATTTTCATTGATGGTTTTAGATTTCCGTCCGTCTTGCGCAGAGGTACGCTTTCCCCCGGTTTTGCTCTACAGATCGAATCAAACGGAGGATCCGGAGGCAATGAGCGCTGCCGTGTTTCCTTTATGTTCGCCGCTAATTAGCTACGTCATTCCAGTGTTTTGGGTGTTGCGTTAATTTTCGGAAAGATTGCACCATGTCTGTGTCGCTCTCTTCAGGTGCAACACCTCAGAGACCACCTTTATTAGGAAGCTGTTGGAGTAATCTGGCTTCAGCGCCAGGGTGTGTAATGACTTCAGCTTCGGGCCCTGAGGTGATCACAGTTTTAGCACTTTCCTGAGCTGTGCTTGAAAGCTACAGCTAAGACAGGAGTGTTAAAATGAGAGAGAGAGAGAGAGAGAGAGAGAGAGAGTGAGAGATCTATGTGTGTATGTGGATGTGTGTTTGAGCGCATGTGTGTGTAGACCTCAGCTGTGAAAGCACTGACAAAAGCAGCAGAAACTGTTCCATTTCTTAGGTCAAATCCCGTAAGGAGGAGTTAAATGGACTGTATAAGTCCTCAACATACGTAACAGGAAATTACGTCTGCGAAAGGTGAGCGAACACTTAATCGGCATCACAAGTGCGGAAGATAAAACCTATACTTTACAGCACAGTGATATTCTTTTCACAGCTTGCTAGGAAGGGGTCAAAGGACAAGCTCATCCCATGACCAGTGTTGCGGGACGTTACTTTTTAAAKTAACTAATTACATTACAAAATTACTCTCTCACTCACTCATCATCCTGTATTCAGGGTCACGGGGGCCTGGAGCCTATCCCAGGAGACTTAGGGCACGAGGCAGGATACACCCTGGACAGGGTGCCAATCCATCGCAGGGCACACACACATTACGGAATGCCAATTAACACAACCTACATGTCTTTGGACTGGGAGGAAACCGGAGTACCTGGATGAAACCAACCAAGCACGAGGAGAACATGCAAACTCCATGCAGACAGAGACAGGAATCGAACCCGGACCCTGGAGGTGCAAGGCGACAGTACTAACCACTACACCACCGTGCCACCTATTACAAAATTACTGTCCTTAAAAAGTAATCCGTTACATTACTGTGTTACTTTCTGATAAAAGTAACTAGTTGGAGTACTTTTCCATTTCAGAAAATGAAAACTCCTTTGTGCTTCCTCATGCATGTTGTTTTAGTCACGACCTTTAGAATTATTTTACCATCATCACTCAGTGAAGTTTGACCCATAATCTGTTAACTACTACAGTAATACGCGGTTTTGCACACTGTGCTTAATTACGGTTCATCATGATTCACCACGAGTTTTGGCGCTGTGAGTAACCCTCTTTCCGCGCGTCGGTCCTCTCAGACTTTGTAGAACTTTGCGGAACGTCGGGTGGTTACTCGCGGCGGCTCACGGTGTCTAATACAGCTTCTCACCGCGAGTCAAACCGCATAGGTGAGATAGGGGTTTAACAGCTGAAATAACGGAGGGGCGGGGAAGGGGGGTGGTTATCAGGGGCGGGGCTTGTAGGATAACTTTCACACACACACATTAATGGAATCACTGGTGTCTGGCTCACAGATTACATAAATTGTCTGAATAACGGATTACATCTTTGAACATATAAAACTAAATAACTGACACTTTGTAACGCAGTGCACCCAACACTGCCCATGACACAGCACGCCGGCGCAGAGATGGTTAAAGACACTAAGGGCCAAAAAGGAGTTTGAAACGCCAACTTTTCTGATCAGTAACCCAGAGCCGTAAACGGTTTAACCAACCCATTGTGCCGCACAAACACCCAAGCGAAACCCAGCAAGCATGGGGAGTCCAGGCAAAATGAACCAGAGGCAGGATTCGAACAGACAACACGTGCAATCTTAAATCTTAGGATGATGTAAAGTGCAAGAACATGACGTCAGGTTGCACTGCCGTGAGCCAAGGGCTCGAACTTGAGACCTGTCCAACTGCAGACTGGAAAATAAAGACCAGGTGACATTTTTTCCCCCCAATTTTCAATCTGCAAGCTTGAGAATCTAACGCTAACTTCGGTAGCGGTGCTTGCTTTCGAAAGCCTCTCTTTTTAAAGAAATCCCCTAAAGGCAGTGTTGTTCTTATCTTTGCCCACGTTGTATGTTTTACAGTTTGGCAGCGCTCTTAATGCCACATAATGAGCCCGAAATCCATTAACGAACCGCATGTAGGCTGGCGATAAGGATCGGCGTCTAGGATTCTTTGTTTGCTGCGTTTCTTTCCGTTCTGGTAATGGAAACGAGGGAAGAACAGACAACACCGTGTCAAGTGTGTGCGCGCGCACGAGAGTGTGTGTGTGTGTGTGTGTGTGTGCGCGCGCGGTTCTAATAGTAATTAATCTCCATAAGGCGACGAGACGCCTAGGTAAGATGGCTGCAGATTCAATTATCTGTATGCAGAGTGCCATTTCTGGGCTGAAAATATGCAGCATCTATTTTCTCAGGTTCACATTAGACACCTGAGCCTCTTCCGATGAGAACCTGAGAGGAGGCTCGTTTTCACACACACAAAGACAGAAAGAAAAAAAAAAAAACACACACTCTTTCTTTACACCTTCATTTCTGCACTTTGTATCGTCAAATATAAAAGGGTTTATATTTGAATGAAAGGCCTGTTTGTTGTTTTTTTGGAGAAATGCATGCGTTTGACATGTTCGTCCCTTTCCTCGTCCCTCTCTGTCTCTCTCTCTCTCTCTGTCTCTTGCTCACTCCCGTCCCGCCTGATATTTCCAGAAAGTGTCATTTTAAGCCATAATGGAATCAGTAGATTTATCCGGATTTCCTCGTTGTCTGGTGAATCTGCTCCACGTATTTCATCGGCGCCGCCGCTTAAACGAATTGCCTCCGCAGGAAATGACATCATTCCCAGGTTGCGTCTCCAGACTAAACAAACCAAATGGATTTATTTGTTGTTATAAGCTTCTGTTTAAACTTTAACGATTGCCTTTACCGCATGGTGCGTTTTTTTTTTGTTGTTACGTTTTGTCTGTTTCTCAGCGGTTTTTCACGATCGCCGTTTGATGTTTATGGATCGACTCTGGACGCGTATCGGATAACGTGTGTTGTTGTTATTGATTTAAAGCAGCGAACTGGTCATGTTTTGGCTCGCGTACGTTTGTTTTTAAAAAGCCGTGAATCAATAGTCGAGGATTTCGAATCAGCGTGCAGTACAGGCTCGGCGCTCGCGGCTTTGCCGGGCGTTCCTGGATACGTCTGCAATGCGTATTATTTTACAGGATTGACACGTGCTCCTTAATGCCGTCTAAAATGTAATGTAAAATTTCTTTCCTACAATACCCAGAATGCCATTCAGCTACGTCCTGATGGTGATGCCAATGGAATTTATCCTTGGCTTTAATGAAAGCGATGTACCAGTGCTTTGGTCCTTTGGTTTCTCACTCAGTTATGTCACCGCATTGCATTCTGGGAGTGCATTGACGTCGCCATGTGTATGTGTGTGTGTGTGTCTTGTTATTTCTATAACTATAGGCCAGTATAGGCAATGTATGCAAATTTATTCACGTGTGTGTGTGTGTGTGTGTGTGTGTGTGTTCATGCAGGTGGGCCTTGGTGTTGTGACTCTCCAGACTCGCTTCTGTTAGCATGAGTGAGCAGCGTATCAACACCAGACCTTCCTGAACCTCCCCATCAATCACGGCAGGTTTAATCACACCTGCCACTYCTCCTGACTTCTGTCCTCTCTCTGTCTTTCTCTCTCTCTGTCCATCCATCTATCCATTAATTCCTTTCCTTGAGGTATGGTATGGGTTTCTAGCAAGTGACGTCATAATGTATATTAATTTGAGAAAGAGAGAAACAGAGAGGGAGAGAGGAGGAAGAGGAGGAGGAAGGGGAGGAGTGCCAATTAGGACAGGAATTAACATTAGCATCAGAAGCTGACATGAAGGTGTCTCATCTACTGCTCTCTGCTGGAGAAGGCCTGCGTCCCCAGGGTCCGTCTGTCTCTCTGTCTTTCTTTCGGACTCCCCTGTTCTCTCTCTTTCCTGCAATATTGCATAAATACAGTCTCTCAATCTCTCTACGTCTCTCTCTTTGTATCTCTCAGTTATTCACCGTCTCATTCTTTCTATCTGTCTCTCTCTTATCTTTTTGTCTCTCTCTCTCTGCACTGTGTCTTTCTTTCATGATTTCTCTCTGTCTGTCTATCCATTTCATTCTCTGTCTCTCTTTCATTCTGTCACCCTCCTGCTTATCTATCCTTCTAAATAGATTTCATTACACTTTTTGGGATCCGAATCCAGTCTCAGGAAGATCTCGGTCTGTGTACAGCATGCGCATGTCTGTTCTGCCAGGTTTTGTCTCAGCATCACACGAAACTGGCCGGACAGAACTGAATGAAACTTTGCCAGTCCTTCGGTATTTGCCTGAAGTTAAACGTGTCCCATAAATTCAATCATAATCTTGAGTATARAAGTGGAGCTGCAGGCGTCATGACATCATCGGACGAATATAACGCTTTTTCCGTCGAGGTGGGTGTGGCTTTACAGAGCCAATCAATAGTTTACTGTGTATTGATAACTCAACTGGATATTTTTACTGGGATTAGTTTCTATTCATTCTCCACTGAAATAAACAGCGCTGAAGTGGTACAGCACACAGCGAGTGAATTTTAACACGCCGGAGTCGTTTTAAGACAAAACTTCATCTTCATCCGATCTGCTTTTTCCATTTCTCATCTGTGATTCAGTCTCCGATTACAGAACAGAATGTTAGACAGAGAGTTCTGCCGGACAGAAAGACATGAATGTGGACCTCAATCTGAAATAATAATAATATCACCAATAACATTAAAGATCAGCAGATCATTTTTTAACTTTAACCTTTTAATCATTTCTACAAACTCTTCAACCTCTCTCTCTCTCTCTCTGTGTCTCTCTCTGTGTCTCTGTGTCTCTGTCTCTCGATGTGCATTGCATAAATTAATTCTTAGTATTTTAATCTCTTTCTCTCTATTACATTACAGTTAGAAAGTAAAGTGAAGCTGAAGTTTTATTTAAATTAAATTTAGTAAATTAAGACACATATTTGATGCTTTTGACCTTGTGGGGATGTTTGGCTGGCATTAAAAAACCCAACTACATTAATAATGATTGGAGGATGTGTGTGCGTGTTGTGTGTAAGTGCGCGTGTGTGTGCACATGTGTGTGTGTGTGTGTGTG
>QMIH01000749.1:219613-234307 GCA_003987875.1 Clarias batrachus
CACACACACACACACACACACACACACTGTAGACACCTTAAGTGCCATTAGGAAATCTGTGTGCGCTACATATTGGATAACGTCATTAGAATAAAAAGCAGAGGAAATACTGAAATAATGGTGATCGCACACACACAGTGCATTAACACACAAACACACACACCCACACACACACCCACACACACACACACACACACACACACACACACACACACACACACCACACTTTATTCAGATTCCCCCCTTGACACCGGATGCGTCCCCTGATTAAGAAGTAACACTATGGAGACATTACAACACCATTGTCTCCTTCGACATTAGCGGAGGGGAGAGAACGTGAGAGAAGAGACGCGCGGTGCTGTAAAGCGAGATACACTTCAGCTTAATTGGAAACATTCGTAGAGGAGCGAGCGACACGGCGGAGGGATGACGGTCGCTCGGAAACGTCCTCTACTTGTAAGTATCAGGTCGTATTGATGAAGTATGAAGAAGAAGAAGAAGAAGAAGAAGAAGAAGAAGAAGAAGCTAAAATGCCAGCGTGCACATATTTTTTGCTCTCTGTTCTCGGGTGCACTTGACTATTTACAGTAAACTCTCCCATACAGAAGGTGGCAGTATGGCGCATACTTAGTTAACTAGAATCTCTCATGTGGTGCAAGTCAGAGGATGAGATTGGTGGAGATTCTGGAGGATCTACTTCCGTCGTGACGGCTGACGCATCTGATTCGAAGCGCGCCTAATTACGCCGTACACTGAACACCTGAGGACGCCTCTTCAGCGCTGCTCCCGAACAAGTAATGATTGGGTTTCTCACTGATCCAAATGAGCCTGACTTCGGGGTCAAGTGTTCTCAGAAACGATCCCGTGAAAACTCCTGTAATGTGTGTGAAGTGCATTCAGGACTCGGGATGTTCCTGGAGAAAACGTCCACTCACAGAGCACATGAGCTTTCTGCTGCTGGAAGGCTGGAGCTGGAGATTTAAAAACAACTGATGCACTCTGTGTGTGTGCGTGCACGTGTGTGTGTGTGTGTGTGTGTGTGTGTGTGTGTATGACTTCAGAGACTTCACACATAAGCATTTAACTATCCATCTGTATATTTTCCAATAGTCCAGTTTGATTCACCCTCACTACCTCACTCATCATCTATACCACTTAATCCTGTATTATTAATATTATTAATTAATTATTAAAATTAGTATTATTAATTAATAAAATAATAATAAAAAATTATAATAATAATAAAGAAAATTATAATTAAAAAAATTATAATAAAAAAATAATAAAATAATAATAATAATAATAATAATAAAAAAATAAAAAAATAAAAAATAATAATAAAAAACAATAATAAAAAAAATAATAATAATAAAAAAAAAATAATAATAATAGTAGTAGTATTGTCATGAGCATGATAAATGAAACTAAATGTCTTATTATGATTCTACCTCATCTCCTTCTTATTATTACTACTATTATAGTCATCATGTTTACATTAATTACATGCAATATTGATTCCAATTAATTTTATTTTATTTGTGTAAAGAGCAACAAGCGTCTATCACTGAGCAGTTAAAATAGAAAGTTTGCTTTACAACTTTGCTTAACATTTGCCTCCCTTTATTATGCATAAATATCAATATTCTCTTTAAAATATTTTTTAAAAATTTATTTTGTATTGTATTTAAAAAAAGGATTTTCTTAAATGTTTGAATCATAACATTAATATTTAACGGTCATTTTCAACCATCTAAATAAAATCACGATTGCTACTCGTTTTTCTTAAGTATTTATTTATTTATTTAAATAAAATATATAACCATTTTGACTTACCCAGACTGGTACATGCACTGACGCCCGGCTCCAAATTTCTTCCAAGATTCACAAACCAATCATAAGCTCGTGGGCTTGCCAGGGTGTGTCTGAGCGACTTGCAATGTGCTGTATTGTATGTTCAGCTTCCCAGCATGGCCTATGAATCTTCCAAGCATTTTCTGAATCATAATTGTGCGCGGCGTCCCCCAGTATGTTTCCGTAGGCCTATTTGTGGCCTTCCGCGGCTTTCAGAAGTCGTATCTTGGCAGTCGTAGCCGGCCGAAGGGCTGCGGAAACCCACAGAGATTTACAGCAGGGTTACGCTGGAGCTGCCGTGTGATTATAGTCGAACTGTTCCTACAGGTGGCTACAGCGAGCTACAGGAGCATCATGACGTACTATGATTAGCGACGGCCTCATCTAGCGCGCGCTGACCGCTGGGTCAGTTGCTTGCCACGCACCAGGCAAGCAACTGACTCTCTCTGTAGGGATCTGTAGGAGCGGTTTGTACTGTAAATAATTGGGATTATACTGTACATGTGCTTGCTGCGCCAAATCTTTAAAGGTTCCTGGGATTTATGTATCGCAAACGTGATTCTCCTTAGCAAATCTTAGCAGAAAAAACTGGGAGAAAAAGTGGGAACTGGGCCTTACAAACATTAACAGGACAGTTCCTGGTCGGGGTCAAAATGCCAGCGACGATGCGAGAGAAGCAGTCTCCTGGTGGACGCTGGCCGGAAAGTGGGAGTGAGGCTCGCAGCGCTTCGTCTGGATAATATCTGCACACGAGCGGAGCAGAGAAGGAAGATTTCTTACAGGGCACGGCAGGGACAGGATGAAATATTGGCACCTCTTTAGTGGAGGCTGTGAATGTGTGTTTAAATACTCGTTAAGGGTGTGTGGGAGAGTATTAAACCCTCTTTATGGATGGGTGTGTGTTTGGGAAGAGCGAGTGTGTGTGTGTGTGTGTCTAACATCTCCTGGCTGTCTGCCTCACACCACAGCCGATGCTGCCAGACTCTTTGAAACTCAATCAGCACTCAGTTCTCAGATCACACTCCCTCTGTTTCTACACACACACACACACACATAGACATAGACATACACACACATGCATTCACATACACACACAACGTAATGCTCCGCACCCATACACTCCTACATGCTAACATGCTCTGCTCTGACTCACACACCCTGACAGACTTGCCCCTCGTTTTTCTTACACATGCACACACAGACACAGACACACACACACACACACACACACACACACACTACCTGGGCACATCTGGCCTGTAGTTAAGCACTCAGATAGGGGGATTTGGATGATACATGTAAGAGGCTTTGTGTATCTAATACGGTATCAAAAGGTAAAGACCATCTGGCCTCTATTTACCTATCTATATCACACACAGACACACACACACACACACACACACACACACACACACACACACACACACACACACACACACACACACACACACACACAGCAAAGCAGTGTTCTAAAGGTCCAGCCTACATGTTTAAACCAGTTGTTTGTATATATACTGTACACTACATACCTTGACTGTAATTGCATTGCATTACGTGTGATGCTCAAACATCCTGATGAAAAAGCGAGTGACTAAGATGTCTGGCGCCAACCTTATCAGTCCGACTCCCGACATGTTCTAAGCTCCATATCCTGAGGAGCACATCGTACATCGTCCTAGCGAGAATTATGACAGGACATTCAGGGCCTCTTTCGAGTGAACCTGGGCACAAGGCAGGGGACGTCCTGGACAGGGTTCAGGTAAACTCCATACACACACAGACCTGAGGCCAGAATCGAACCCTCGACTGGAGGTGCAAGGCCACACGCCTAACCACACACTCCATCCTGCCGCCGTATATATATATATATATATATGCTGTAGTGTACATATTTATAAACCGTGTTCGGGGACGTTACTTTTTAAAGTAACTAATTACATTACAAAATTACTGTCTTTAAAAAGTGATCCGTTACATTAAAGCGTAACTTTCTGATAAAAAAGTAACTAGTTCGATTACTTTTCCATTGCAGAAAATGAAAACTCCTTTCTGCTTCCTCATGCATGTTGATTTAGTCAAGACTTTTATAATTATTCTACCATCATCACTCAGCGAAGTTTGGCCCATAATCTGTTAACTACTACAGTAATACCCCTATCTCACCTACGCGGTTTCGCGTGGTGGCCGTATGTACGGTTCATCAGGATTCACCACGCTGTGATTACAGTAGGTTTCCATCTTTCCGCGCGTCGGTCCTCACATAGTCAAACCACATAGGTGAGATAGGGGTATAACAGCAGGAATAACAGAGGGCCGTGGGTTATCGGGGGCGGGGCTTGTAGGACGGATTTCTTTCACACAAACACACACACACACACACACACACTAATGGATTGGAAATGACTGCTGTCTGTTTCACGGATTCCATAAATTGTCTGAATAAAGGATTACATTTTTGAAAAAGTAACTAAGTAACCGAGCACTTGAACGGCGGACTGAACGCGTTAGATTACTCCTTACATCAAAAAAGTCATCCGTATACTCTACAGTGTTACTCCCAACAGTGTTTATAAAAAATGATGATCCCTTTTTAACCTCTTAGTAATGATTTATGATGGTGCGTAATAATTGATGTCTGGCGCCTGAGTTAAAGTGAAGCATAGAGGTGGTAGCTTCATGGCATTTTATCAGCAAATCTTAGCCACAAATTTGCTCCTGTCTGCAAGAAACGAAGAAAAGTTCAGTTTTGAACAAGACAACAGTTACAAGCGTGCTTCAAAAGCTACGCTGGAGAACCAATGTGTGTCCAAACAACCCCTGTTCAAATCCATTCAACTCCTGAAATGTCTGGATCCGACTGTCGAAAGGTTTCCCAGAAGGTGTCCAGTTATATCTGGAACCAAAGACCGTTCCACCAAGTCCTGACTCAGGATCTGACCTGAGATCCCACCTACAACAAAATAAGGTTTAAGAAAAGCATGTGATCATTAAAGTCTGGACTCAGTTGAAGTAAAGCAAGAGGGTGGTAGCATCACGTTGTACAGTAGGTCTGGTTGGTGTTTATCAGTAGATGCTGGGACACTGGTCAGAATTGTAGGTACCTACAGTACACAAGCCAACAAGACAAGTGTCAAGTCCAGACCTCATGCCGAAAATAACATTTCAATAATAATATAATAATAAAAATAAAAAAAAAGTCCTTTAAGAATACCAGTTGGAGCCAAAGGTGGTTCAGCAGTAGTGTAGGCCCAGGGGTTTGCTGTGTGTGATGCCAAACTGGTGGCTTTAACTCCGTCCTTTTAACTTAAACTCGCAGACAAACATTTCTTGACAGCCTGAGCCCTTTTGCGTTGAGTGGAAAATAGCGTAAATTTCTCTTTTCGCTGAACGACTTCTTTAAAAGCTAAACCCTCTGATTTTGATTACACTGATTACTAGTTTACTCAGAGCTTTTTGGTGCTGCTGGTATTTTCCCACTACGTGACTGACGTAATTAACCTAAGGCAGCTGAGATGCTGCCAGATTCTCTTTTCCCGTGAGTTATCAGCCGCGCCAATCGCACCCGGCCATCAGACGCGCCGAAATGCCTGTTGTGAGTAATAGTTAAATTTCGGACATTAGGTAGATAAGGAAATGAGTCCAGGCCATGCTGCCAAAATCAGGAGCATGCCATCAGGGTGTAATTAAGCCTGAAGGAGTCCAAGCCAAAACACAGTGCTCGCAGTAACAGACACACACACATACACACATACACACACACACACAGTTGCTTATTAGAGCTGAAGAAAACACGTTTGCACATCCAAAACTTAATCATCTAGATCTTTTTCCGATCTCGCCTTCACCCAGGTTGGTGCGGTTATTGGTTTTTCGAGTTTGCGTTTAAGATTGTGTGATATTCTCAAGTGCATGATCTTCCTCCTTGCCGAACGTCTCCATCTTCTGCAGGTTCACACACACACTATCGAAACCATCTCGCATGTCAGGCACTCAGAGGAAACCGAGAAAAAAAGTTAAAAGGGAGAGAAAAGGGATAAGGGAGGGTGGATGAGAGAGAGAGAGAGAGAGAGAGAGAGAGAGAGAGAGAGAGGGGAAAAAAGTTTCTTGTGCGATGATTTCATGCTGTGAACACAAAAGAGCATATTAAAGCCTAAAGTTTATCAGTACAAATTAAGTCTTGGATATTCAGTTTCTTTAATCTTTGCATCCTCTCTCTCCTCTCTCACTTTCCCGCCTGTTAAACGGCGAAGCAGAAAAAAAAAAAAAAAAAAAAAAAAAAAACCCTAGCAAGAGCTGCTGACTTCATCCCGTCAGAAATAGCGAGGCACATCATAAAAATTTAATTACATGCCTCTCATTTCCATACGATTGCTTAAAAAAAATGTAAAATTCATTTAAAAGTAAAGCGGTGACTTTGTCTTTGAAGATCACGACAATTAACATGGATCAAAGCCTAGGTTCGGTTAGGATGAGGGCTCATTAGCATAATGAAATTAACTCACAGACAAGAATCTCTAATAGGTGCAACCAAAAAGACGCATTAATAATATTTGAAGAAGACGATGTTTATGCTCGTAGTACAACAATTATAGACCTTGTATTCAATTAACACGTCGTTAATTAACTTTCTGTTTATACAGGCTGCATATTGGCCCTGTTTATCCAGTTTTGTTTCAGAATTCGGAATGAGGGGATCGTCACAGTATTGGTTGAATATGAGGGGTGTTYAAGTCAAACYGGGATTTATAACATGAGGCTGGAGGTCAGCGTACGATCATCCTGGCCGAGGTGGCGCAAAGTTTCCTGCAGTCGATCCCGTGAATATTGAGCGAGTGGAACGTCTGATTATAGAAAACTTGTGGAACTGATGCTTCTGTCTGTGAGCGATTATTCACCAACACCACTTTCGCATTACAGGACCTCAGCTGGGAGTTATTGCCACATCCTCCGTACAGCCCTGACCTCCTTTAATGTTTGTGCTAATTCCTGGGAGGCCAGCGTTCCAGACGTGAAGCATCGATCCGATGTACTGAGAAAACTTTAAACTCTAGGATAAGTGCATCAGTGTAGCGGGAGATTATATCAAAAAATAAACGCTCTCATAACTGCGATACAATCAAAATCCCGGTTTGACTTGAACGCCATTGGTGTGACAAATTAAGTGACAAATTAAAAGCCATGCGAAAGACAACATATCTGTATATATTTAATTTTCAGTAAGGCGTTATGTCTCGTGAAAGGGGCGGAGTCATCCTGGAATAAGCCACACCCCTTCAATACAGAACTTCAATGGTTCAGAAGAAGTACATTACTGAACCAGAATTATATAGCAACTCAAGGAACAATAAATAAATGCTCTGAGAATCTTAAATCAGTTTTTTTTTTCTTTTTTGTAAGAACATTGTTATCTATATATGAAATATCCAGTCAAAAAAAAAAAAAAAAACGGTCCCACAGAGACACCGTGATTTATTTTTTATGCACACAACGAGACCATGAATATCAAGCACAGCTGTCAGATCTGTCCCGAGACGCCCCGGATCGAGTGTAAGGATACCGCTTTGAGCTTGTAGATCTGATCTGAGGTCAGTCGCAATGATTCTCATACATATGGTAATCCTCACTCACCTTATAAAAGGCCAGAGGAGCTGCTGTTWCACCGTGGGTTCGATTCCTGCACAAAAATAAATAAATAAAATAAAAAAATATTGCACATTGCAAATGTATTGAAATGCAGACTGTGCCATTTTTTTTTCTTTTCTTTTTTTTTTTGCTTTGAAATTTACATAATGGTATTAATCAGAGGACATTTGCATGTGAAAGCCTGGTTATGTCCACGGAATGAATTTGTAATTAATTGGAGAGATTTTCATATTAAGTAATATTCCGATTTCGCCGAACGAGTGATAAATAGGATTGAGAATCGTCTCCGGTTGTGGGTGAAATATGATCACTGGTCTGATGAGTCGGAATTCTCATCAGCGCAATGTTGACAATAATGACAGCTTTTCATTTAGCACTTTTCATACACGGATATTTAAAAAAAAAAAAAAGAAGAAGAAGAAGAAAAATAAGAAGAATATATAATAATAATAATAAGAAGAAGAAGAATACAGGGAAAATGCTCATGCTGATGCTAGTTCTGAGTGAAGGAAGAGAAGATAGGGGGTCTGGTGACCCAGATTTAGACTCCAGGCGTAAATAAATAATTAAGTGTTTGTGTATGTGTGTGTGTATATGTGTGTGTGTGCGCGTGTGCATGTTTCTCAGGCCCAGKACTGAGATAGGTGCAGAGATAGCAGTAACAGTTTGTTGGGTTTGCGCGGCTGAGTGTTTTAAACGCAGCCAAAGTCTCGGTGCTGAGCATCGTCACACCACCATTCCCATGCCCTCACACATTCCTCTGGTGCTCTCTTTCTCTCGCTCGCTCGCTCACTCTCTCCCTCTTATTTCTCACCATTCTGCCTCCTCGAAGATCTATTTCCTCTGTTTTTCTTTTTCTTCATCCCTACCTGGTGATGGAGCAGTTGTAGTGCTAAGCAGTGATGAGTCTCCTCTTTGGCATCATTTCAGCAGCAATGACTATTGAATATTCCTTATTTACAGTACCTTAATTGTTCCTTAGGTTTTCCTTAGTTCGTTCCATGGTTAGAAATGTAATATAATAATATTATTCTCCCTGTTGTGTACGTTTATGCAAATTTGGCTCTTTTGGGCTATGTCTCTACCAGCTTTGAACATCTAGAGRGTGAACATTTTGACCATCGTTCTTTGTAAAATTGGACGGACAGCATCCAATTTTCAAGTATTGCCACAAATTCTCATTGGGAATACAAATGCAAAAACATTTTTCAGATTCATATTTTTGAAAACCGCTTATTATTTCTTCCACTTCACAATTATGTGCCACAAAATACTATTATTCTGCCTATTTTGTACAATTACTGTATACAAACTTGGCTCGTCAAAATATTTTCAATCCATAAGAAGAACGTACTTAATTTATAGTGCCGTTTATAAGTATTYATATCCCTTGAACTTTCCCACATTTTGTTACGTTACAACCGAAAACGCAAATGTGTTTTATTGTTATGTGACAGTCCAACACAAAGAGCCACATCAGTTTGAAGTAGAAGGAAAATGATAAACAGTTTTCAATTTTTTTTTAGATAAATATCTGAAAAGTGACGCCCATGAGTCAATACTTTGTACCAGTCAATACCACCTTTTGCTGCAATTATAGCTTGCGATTATGTCTGTATCAGCTTTGCACAGCTAGAGAGTGAAATTTTTGACCATCGTTCTTTGCAAAAAAACCTCACGCTCAGTCAGCTTGGATGGAGAGCGTCTGTGAACCGCAATTTTCAAGTCGTACCACAAATTCTCAGCAGGAATACAAATGCATGCCCTACTTTTCAGATTTATATTTGTAAAAAAAAAATTATAATCATTTTAATACTTTATTATTTTCTATCCACTTCACAAGAATGTGCCAATTTGTATTGGTCTAATCACATAAAATCCCAATAAAATACATTTATGTTTGTGGTTGTAACATGACAAAATGTGGAAACGTTCAAAGGGTGCGAATACTTTTGCAGGGCACTGTATAACACACTTCCATAAATTTTTCTTTTCATTTTGTGAAGCTGCTTTGAGACAATGACCGTTGCTAAAAGCGCTATATACTGTAAATGAAATTGAATTGAACTGAATTGAATTAACACATCGTCGGCACGCGAGAACGAATGCAAATCGGGAGACTCATCAATTGCAATAATTAGGCGGGAATAAAGTTTGTTAATTATACAGTGAGTGTAGCTATGGCTGCGGAGTAAATTTGCTATGCCGTGTGAAGCCGGGAGTGCAGCAAGGCCCGATTCCACCTCCCGCCGCATTTTCACCTTCCTCTAAATCAACTCTCACTCAGAGATCAAGCAAACCGTCACTCGGCTCAGAGGCCATCAACGTGCTGTCAAAATGTTTATTTTACACAAAAACGTACATATTCGCTCCTTCTCTTCTCTGAGCTTTGATATTCCGTTTGATTCTTGTTTGAGTTTTTTTTTTTTTTTTTTCCTTTTAAGCTCAACAGCATCGAGCAAATATATAAATCAGGGGATTTGCTACCATGATTCCCGCCTTTGTACGTCGTAGGTAAACATGAAGTGACTCGAAGAGCTACAAGGAGGGATCCGGGATTGATGTTTTTTTTTTTTGTATATTCATTTCACCTCTCTCTCTCGCTCTCTTTTTCTTCCCCCTTGTTTGTGATCATAAATAGTGTATAAGTTGATTAGCCTGCCACAGCCTCTCTCTCGCTCCCTCTGTGTGTGTGTTGGTGTATTTTGTCTGCTCATGTGATTCTAGCCAATTCATCCATACAGATATCTATATTATCAGTGTGTTCCTTAGAGCTCCTTAATGCATCAGTAGAATAAAGCTTATTAAAAATGTATTAAGCAGTTGATCATTTATAAGCTAAAGGGTGCAACTAGGAAGTTAAATTTTACCTTATCCGTTCTTTTTTTTTTTAGGCAAAATGAGCAATTAACACCATCTGATGCAACATTAACACCACATACAGTACAGGTGAATTGAATTGAATGACCCTGATTATCAATTATATAACAGTAAACTAGTGACAGGATCACGGTCCGGGACAATACCACAGAAAAGCCATTGTAGCACAAACTGCTGAAAAAAACATCAATGCTGGTTACGTTAGAAAGGTATCGGCACATCCAGGGCATCACAGCCTGGAGCTTAGCAGGCAAATAGTGTAAGGTTGTTAATACACCTCAGGATTCCCACCAACATATGCATATACGGAATACACCAGACAAAACAAGTCCCATCCATGGAGCCTCTGCCTGTAACAAACAGCACCAAAACAATCTGGTGTGAGACACCACAGCAAAACCCACAGCGGTCCTGAGGGGACAGAGCTTCCCCAGTGGCACAAGGGGAACCTTATATATGGTATGTTCTTAGTACTGAACCCCCGGTGTACGGTATGAAGGGCATTGCTGGCTTAATGGTAGGAAGAAGGCCTGGGTTTGATTCCCAGCCAATGTCCAAACCCAGCCCATAGGTGGTTGAGTATATCAAACTTAGTGCCAGTCCCAAGTATAGRTTAAAAAAAAAAAAGAAAAAAGAGGGATGATTRTATCAGGAAGGGCAACTGGTATGAAAAAACAACAACAACAACAACAACAAAATAAATCAGTGGAAAGTCAAGTGGACGAACCCAGTGGTAGCAGCTGAAAGAACAGCAGCAGCTTATATAAATAAATAACTACTCTTTACAGCTATGGTGAGCAGAAAAGTATTTTAGGATGCAGAAATTCTTGWAGCACACATCAAGTTGGATTTCTGTTAAACAAAACATACGCATCCAATCTAATTCGAACTGGTTTAGGTAAAGCTTGATGTACTGTAGGGAAGCCTCAGATTCCTTTTGCCTCCTGCTTACTGGATTTATTTATTTATTTATTAGTTTGTTTGTTATTTGCACTGTTCTGTACTCAACCCAGCCAATCGGATACAAACAAGTCCCCATTTTAACGGAGGATTTTAAACAATATTTTAAGACTTTTCTTTCTCAAATTTTTTTTTTCTCAAAAAATGCTTCTTGCACTTTGTCCCTTTTATCCTAGGGGTCACCAAGTTGGATCATTTGATTAGCAACATCTGGCACAGGTTTTACTTACTGATGCAAGTGTGGTGTTTGCAACATGTAGTGTTTGGGCTGCATGGGGCGCAACCAAAAGGACCCAACAGTAGTGATACAGCAGTGGCAGGGCTTGAACCTCTGACCCTCTGATCAGCAACCCAGATCCTAAACCGCCTGAGCCACCACAGCCCCATAAGGCTTTTGTTCCATATCATACATAAAACATACCTTCACCTTACCTACACATCTCTTTAATTTTGATTGCTACTTCATTCGCAAGTCTGAGACCATGTTGCTACAACAACTAAATGCTTTAGTATCTCCGAGTTTAAGGTATTTCAAAACTGAAATCACTTTACTAACTAATTAAACAGTTTTCTACGAAAAAAATGAAACAGCTTACATACATACATACACACACACAAAAAAAAATGGAACAGGTTTAGTATTAGAGTGTGTTTTTTTTTTTCTCGTACGTGTCAAGCAAACAGGAAAAGTGCAAGACAAAGTTATTTGCTGAAAGGTGTGCTTCTTTGCGATGTTGATTAAAGACAAAAGATTTTGTGCGTGTGAAAGGCTGGAGAGCTTTTCTCGGAACAGATGGAGGTGTGTGTAAGTGCGAGTCGGTACGAATGTCTGAGCTAAAGGGAAGCATGATGCCGTTGTACTGAGATGCCAAGAATGWTAGCGGTGTATGAACACTTTGCACACACCAGGGAAATGGCCAGACGCTCTGCTTTTCTGAACCTTGATGTGACTGTTTAGTGTTGACGAAACTGCACTTTGAGGTTCGGTGCACTTTACACCAGACCTTCCTTCCTGAAATTGAAATGAAATTCCATGAAAGTCTTAGATATTGTATTGCATTTGGGTTATATTCTAGCTTATTGTTAACTTAATGATTAAACTCTAATCATATTTGTCCTGTGTGCTGGCTATGAGAAGTAAACTAAAATAAAATTATATAATAATGGGACTTACGAGGGACCCCAGGCTGTACTGCAATACTCACTGACTAATCCCCTTTAAGAGAACCCAACCCCTGTTCTCATATTTTTTTGTGCATTTTATCACTTTATCAGCTTAATCAAGTCTTTTTAGAAGAGTCATCCAAATGCAATGAACTAATATGATTGTAGACATCAAGGGCAGAACCTATTCAGGAAGTATTCTGATCTAATTCAATTTCCTCTTTTAAAATGGATACATGCGTACAACAAAATGCTACGCTAAGCTAGGTACAGTAACAAGCCAGTAGGCTTCTTTAGGGACTGTCAGTGAAATTGTTTAAACCACACTACRGTGGCTCTCTTTATCTTTTCTGTGAACAGTTGGTATAATACTTTAGGCAATGAATAATTTTCATCATTCTAATCAACCTAAACATTTGCACTATACACAAAATTTGCATTTCAAGAACGTTGCATAGAACACGTGTGAATTTCATTGTGTTGATCATGCATTCTCAAACCAATCTAGCACCAACTTACTATTTTGGGTCTGTTATAACATTTTTATATTCTAATCATGTGATCGTGCATTGTTCAAGCAGATATAACTCAGCTGATGGCACGGTGCTGCATCTGGCCTTGTCGATGCCTAACATCCCATTACTCAGTAGTGGTGGGTCGTTCATGAACGATTCGTTCTTTTGTGACTCAGAAGAACGAGTAGTCTCAGAGAGTGATTCGTTCATTTTATACTGGGCGCGCATGCGCAAATCAATCATCGCAAAACCTCCGTAGGTTATGTACAGGAAACAGAATTGAACGGTTCTCAACGAATCTTCCAAGTCCGAGTCGTTCGTTCTTTTGTCACAGGACTCCCATAGACGCTACGCAGTGCAATAGATTCAAAATAACGAACGACTCAGACTAGAAGATATGATGGTGAGCTGCTCATTCTGTTTATAATAATATATGTGCTTAGCTGCATTGTAATATTACTGGAAAATTACTGGAACTATAGGCAAAATTTGTGTGTGTAGACGTGTTGGGGGCCTGTTTACTGAAAATGTAACATTTTATTTTATTTTTGATAAAACAAAAAATAAAAAAATTAAAAAACGAAAAACTTAATGACTCAAAATAAGATTCGTTTATTGATTCAAAGAACTGAGTCACTAAAATGATTCAAACTTCCCATCACTATTACTCAGTGCTTAGAAAAAGGTTTCTGTTGATGTGTCCAGGTGGATGCCATCTATATTTGGGGGTTTGCATGTTACACCTCCCCTTGTTAGTGGGTTCCATCCAGGAACTCTGGTTTCCTCCTGCAGTCCAAAGATAAGCACTGTTGACTTCTATAAAAGCAGAGGTTTTGGCAGTTTGCTACTGTGCTAGCACTCAGGTGTGTGTTAACACCATGCCATGAAGGAAAGACATATGCAATGGTTTTAGAGAAACAATTGTTTCTGCAATTTGTTGCATCAATCTAGAAGTTATAAAACAATTTTCAAAAATTTCGAGTACACTGAGCATGTTAACGTCTGTGACAGCACAATTAGAAAAAGCTTGGACAGGTACGGTTTGTTTAGAAAAGTTGTCAGTTGAAACCTCTTCTGTCTAAAAAGAAAATGGAAGCGTGAATGGAGGTAATGAAACCGCACCAGTAAGAACCCAAGCAAAAAACATCAAAAACAACAAAACAACTAGTTTTTAATTTTTAAAATGTCAGAAACATTTACGCTACAGCCAGTAGCAGAAGTAAAAAATTGAGTATGATACCGAGTCTTGAAGTTCATTTTAAACCTGCTTTCTAGCCTGGTATGGTCCAAATGTCAGAATATCTTTATTTAGTTAGAGCTCACACTAAATTCTTATAATCTGCTCAATTCCCAGAGAGTCTGTTTCAGAGGACAGCGTGTGTGTAACACGGCGTGTTTCTTGGTCGTAGGCCCAGCCAGGTCTTTCTTGCTCTTTGCTTGGAACATCTGGCTCGAGTTAGCCTCTCTGAGGTAGGTATTAAAAACGGAAACTCGGCAGATCGACCTTCTGAAATATTGCCTTGATTCATGCCTTAATAACTCCAAGCAAGGCATAACATTTACACGTATGTATATTTCAGAGCCATCAGCAAGCATTAGGCCACGTGGCTGCTCTCTGCTAGAACTGATTTATCACAATTACACACACACACACACACACACAYATATAYACACAYAYACA
>QMIH01000749.1:239905-269978 GCA_003987875.1 Clarias batrachus
GTTATCCAAAAAAAAAAAAAAGTTTTATAATTATAATTGTCAAAAATGTAAGACAATTTTTGACGGATTAAAGTTCAATTTGAACTTAAACATGGAAGCCATTTTGTAAATAGTTTATGATTTTTCTAGAAATTGTCATTGGTGTACCAGGAATGGAAAATTATTAAATGTATAAAAATGTATTAAGCTCTACCTTGAGTGGATCCATAAAGCCATAATGCTATTGAAGAAGTTCTAAGCGTGAAAGGAGAAATACGTTTCAGTAGATTTTTATGATTTTTAATTTATGCCAAATTCCATCTTTTCAGTAGAATGACTCAGTAGAAGTAAAAGTAAATACACTGTACAAACATTTCTAAATATCCTGTTAGAATCACTGTCAGGTCAGAACATTAACTAACGATTTAAAGAAATGGGAATCTTAGCAAAGTAGCTTTTGTTAGTCAGCTAACTCTGAATTGCATGACACCGAATGCCTCATGCTGAGCTCGGAGTTACTTTTTCATAAGCATATCACAGTTCAGAAGAAAAACATAGAAGGCAGTAATACAAACAGCCTTTGACATAACATATTCGTTATACCTGTCGCTTGATGTCATTTTGAAACGGAGCACATTGGGATCTTCTCCGGGGAGTGACTGATTTATTTTCCTTTAAGTTCAATGACTTTCTCGTAAGTAAAAATGTTCCTGTGGTCGTGGTTCCCTCCTGTCTCTCTCCTCTAATTATGAACGCCTCGCTGAGCTTTAATGCTTTTCCGTCTTGGCTTGCACAGCGGTGATACTCCTGACAAACAGGTATGGCTCTCGTGCATTAACACAAACTCACACACACACGCACACACACACACACAGATTAGATTTTAATGCACGGAAAAATGTGATGGAACACATAAACAGCGAACCGCAGCAGAACGTGGGCTCCAGAGTAAGCCCAACCTGTTATTAAGTACACATTCGAACGTCCCCTCCGTTCAGACGGAAACAGTGAATTGTGGGAACGTTAATAGTGTCGACTATAATTTCCCTGCTGAGATCTCACATTTTTTTAAGCACAAGTCCAACACTGCTTATCACTCTTTCCGTTTCTGAATGGAAAAAAAAAAACAGGGTGCTGACAGCTTTATTCATCGCATGAYGTTTCGTAGCTGGGCTCAGATTTGGGGCAGAAAGGTGGGCCAGGATGGAAGTGTGAGAAACATCTATGAGCTATGAGCTGTTGGAGCTTCTGTGCATTGCATAATTCTTTTTTTCACAAGCTGTTTTAATTATTAAAGACCTTCATCAGGTCCATGAAGCCTTTGCGGTAAGTTGATGTCAACTCGATGCAATGCACAGTTTTGGGAATGAAATCCCATCTGGTCCAATTATATTTCTCAAAAAAAAAAAAAAAACTCTTCTTCACTATAGGGTGGTATTGCTGCCTCACATCTTCAGGGTTCCTGGTTTGATCCTGAGCTCTGGTTACTATCTATGTGATACATTCTCCCCATGCCTTTGTTGGTTCCTTTCTTCTCTGGGTTCTTTGATTAACCCCTTTCCTCCTAACAACATGCTACTAGGTGAATTGGCTATGACGAATGGGCTTGAATGTGTGAGTTGGGATAGATTGGCATCCCATTCAGGATGTATTCACTCTCACTCACTCATCATCTATACCGCTTTATTCTGTATGCAGGATCACGGGGGGCCTGGATGACTTAGGGCATGAGGCAGGGAACACCCTGGACAAGGTGTCAATTTATCACTGGGGATGTATTCCCATTCTCTGAAAATGAAGGAATGATCATAATAATCACTCCCTCACTCATTCTCTATACATCCTGTACAGGGTTTCAGAAAAGCCTGGTGTCTGTGTACTGTAAGAGGAAACCAGAATACATAGAGGAAACCCACCAAGCACGAGGAGAACATGCAAACCTTATGAACACTTGACCCTGGAGGTGAACGCGAGACTATAGTGCTAAGCGCTACGCCACTACACTTCTCTGGAATGGATAATACTCCATGACTGAAACGAGTTGGAGCTTTGTGATCCTATCAGCTGTGAAGATCTTAGGCTTAGGGCCTGTTTAGATCCTAAAATAGGAGCAGTTGCTTATGTGCCGTATTGTGTGTTTAAGCTATCCTGAATAATAACATTTCAGAGAACTGACCACATTAAAGGAACACGGTGAAAGACACTGCTGAAGACTGAAACAGATTATTTAACTACGAGTGCCCGAAATGATTTTTCCACATGTTCTTTGGTTTTTACCCAGTTTACAAATGCTATGGGCCAAATAATGAGGGAATCTGAAATGCTAGAGGAAGCCCTAAGCTACAGGTTTATATCTAATCAGACCTGGGAGAGAACAGCTGGTCAGAAGAGAGAGAGAGAAAGAGAGAGAGAGAGAGAGAGAGAGAGAGATAACTGTTTGGCTTTTGACCATCGGCCATTCTCCACTCCTAGGATATCTGTTTCTCCAAGGAGGAACTTGGCCATAATTCCTGTATTTGCAATACGGTGCACAGGACGTAAGCTGGGTGGACTGTTATCTCTCTCTCTCTCTCTCTCTCTCTCTGTCCAAACTCTTGTATCTTCTGGATTGTACTTCAGTCATTCTTTTCCCACAGTCTCACAGTTTCATTATTTGTAACATTGTTTTTGTTTTTATTCATTACATACCACAATTACTGTAGACACAGGGAATTTCTCTGCCATGAAAACCTGCCAAGAAAATTCCACGAATTAAATCTTCTAGCTAAACAATACTTGATTTATCAAAGACACACAAAAGGAAATTCTGCAGGTCAAAAAGTGCAATTGAAACTTAATCAAAAATTCTTCAGTGATGTAATACAGGGCATTGGTGTGCATTAACTATGAGGTGTGTTCAAGTCAAACCGGAATAATAGATTTACAACACGGTAATGAGAGTAAAAGTTACCTTTATTTCTTTATACATTCCCCTGCTACACTAATGCACTTATCCCAGCGTTTCATTAGTGTTTGGATACCAGGGTAGAAGGTTTACTCAGTATGCCAGAGCCATGATCGGACTGCATGCTTCAAGTCTGAAACACTGGCCTCCCAGGAATGCCCCAAACATGTGGAAATCGCTTGGAGCTCCAGTAATGTGCAAGTGTTGTTGGTGCAAGATTGCATGTACTGTTTCCACTGAAAAAAACGTCTCTCTTCTTCTGGATCTTCTGGATCACCACTCACTGCAGTGAGGTTCCTCAGCAAGGATCATCATTCATGAATGTACAGCCTGCTTCCAAACGTTGGCGCCATTCGCATGCTTTAATACGGCTAAAATTCTGTGGTTTTATAAACGTCCATCAGTTTTCCTCCTTCATTCATGAGAAATGTCACCAAAGTCCTGGTATGACTTGAAGACCCCTCATACAGTACTTTTGTATTGCATAAACCATTAATAGAAAACTGTGTTTTGGAAAATTGTCTCATTATTAAGTAAAGAAAACCACAAATGATTACATTAATACATTTATCCTAAGGTTAAGCATCTATCCTAAGATCCTATTAATCATATTAATATCCTAAGATCATTCAAGGACTAACGTTTATACAGACCTAAATATCAAAAAGACTTGAAACAAGATTCTTGGAAATAAACAACCCATCTACACTTTGATGTCATATTAACAACACTTTGGGATTAAATTATACATTTTAATTATAAATATATAAATATACAGATTGTTAAAAAAAAAAGAAAAATCTAAATGTAAAGAAATCTATTTATACATCAAGTGACATGAAGATTATATCAAACATCTTAAAAGTGGACTTTTTTTTGTTTCCTCTAAATTGTTTATTCTGTACTGTACATCACTGTCGAACATCTGTGGATCATTCAGTACATATTATTTCTTCTGTGAGCTTTCCCCTATCTGTGTTTCTCCAACTTCATGTCTCGTTGTCTTTAAATGTTACCGCTTACTGGGATAATGCAGAGCTCCATATCAAAGAGAAAAACTGTTCTCTGAACCTCTCTCTCTCTCTCTCTCTCTCTCTCTCTCTCTTTGCTTATCACCCTGTGACAGCACCAGGGATGGTTAGGGTCTCACCCAAATCTTACCCAGCAACATAATTGGGTTTTTAAGGGTTTTTTTCTTCTTTTTTTGTTCAATAGAGGCGTCAAGGAATCGAGAAATAAGAACATCCAAAGATTAAAGAGGTGAAAAGTGAGTTCTGGTTATAACATTGCAGAAGACATGGGTTAAACTTTAACCAGAGCCTCTCATGAACGCACGTGTGATGAACTTCACCAATCCGGCTCTGACATCCCTGCTCTTGCTAAGATACTTTTTTTTTATGTAGGTTAAGTTTCTGTCAGGAATTTGAAACACAATGAATCAATGAAAGGTCAGTATTTGCTACTGATGCTACCAACCTCATGTTATGCTGCTTCATCTTTATGTACAATACATTATGCTACAGTAATTTCTCATCAGCAGCGTTAAGGGTGCCATATTATCCAACTTTTTTAATAAGTATGCATGAGTCTTAGAGGTCGAATCCCTCTGGTTAATGTTCTACTTAGATCATGCATTCCTGGCATACCTGAAATTCCTTCAGCTTCACTCCTGTTTCAAATATATTGCATCACTTTCTTTATTTCTTTGATTAAGAAAACCTGATTCTTTAGATTGTGCTGTCAATGAAAGTCAATTGTTAAAAGCACTTTACAAATAAAATTGAATTGAATTGAATTTCTGTGGCTTTATGTGCAAGTGAGCTACTGTCCCCCGCCCGTCACCCCTTTGTGGAAGTGCATTTTTCCAGTCAATAAGAACACAGGAAAAATTACTTCCTTGAGAACTGTGTCCAAGAGTTGAAATTAAGGAGGAGAGGCTATACAAAAAAACTTTTAAGCCATAACAGGCTTAAATTGACATAATACATTGTTACCTAAAGAGTTTTTTGGTCCTTTATCCTAGGGGTCACCACACTGGATCATCTGATCCTCAAGATCTAGCACAAGTTTTATACCCTTACTTGCGCAACCTTTCCCTTTTCTAACTGGTCTTGGGACTGGCATTGCGTACAGTGGTTGGGTTTTATATGACCAAACCCTAGCGACCCAGAGGAGGAGGGCTCGACCCCCGACGCTCTGATCACCAACCCATTGCTGCAACTGCATGAGCTACCTGAAAGCTTTCATGTAATTTTTTTTGTATGGTTCAGTTAAACAACCTAGTTTGCTTGAAATGCATGTGTATAATGGTGTCTTTAAGCAGACCTGTTCATTTAACATTCATGATAAGAGTCTAAAGTGTCAGCGTTTACCTAGCTTTTGTTGTCTCACAGCTGTTCCATTACATTTTTACATTTCACATCTTTTCCCTACGAATGTCCTAAAGAATTGAAACCTTGTCTGAAGTAATAGATTGAAAAAAAAACACACAAACACACACACACACACAAAAACAAACAGTTAATAAGCAGAGATCAGGAGGGTATTAGGGTAAATCAGTTGCACATCACAATAAATGTCAGGTATTCCCCTGGACGTTTGATGTCTAAAGCGGAAACTGCTTAGAGGATATTGCCTTATTGTGCACACGGCCTTAAATAATACCAAGCTGAAAACAGAAACACACACACACACACACACACACACTGATGCACACATAACCAAAACAGAGCACATAAACAGTTCTGAACATTAGGTTAAACATGTGCAACTGCTTTGGCCTTTGACCGTTTTTTCAAGCCCAGCAAGCTCCTGGTTGATGGTGTGGGTCACTGGTTTTAGATTAAAACTGGAAAACTCTGGCGATCCGGCTGCGACCCGAGTGCTTCAGCGTGTAATGAGACCTCAGGAGGCAGTGAGGGGAGGACATGAAAATCAGCTTGTGTGTGCGTTTGTGTGTTTTTGTGTATAAGATGCATACTTTTGCATACTCTGTACAGAATAAAGATTGTTGTTGTTGTTGTTTTTTGTTTTTTTTTCAGTATAGTGAAAAGGAACTCGTTTCAGATCAATCTATTGGATTTTGTATGTCATAATTATATGCGTTTTTTCGTTTTTTTTTTTTTTTTTAGAAATATCCATTTTTAAGTTTAGCTCATTGCTTAAAAAAAGGAAAGTTCTTGTCTGCTTTAACAAAGGAACAGTAATATTCCAATCCTAAACATTTTCAGTGAAGAAAATTCAAATGCAACTTTTAGACAGCATTAGTTATGCATGTACCTCTTTGAGAAGCTTATCTTCCCGTGGCAGATTTAGTTCAGGGAAGATACACTGTGTGTGTGTGTGTGTGTGTGTGTGTGTGTGTGTGTGTGTGTGTGTGTGTGTGTGTGTGTGTGTAAGAGTGCTGCATCATTTTATTAATCCAACCATAATCTATAATCTGGGGACAGATGTTAGGGTTGGTTATGGAAAGGAATCACAGCTGGCAGAGAGATAGATCCCACCTGCATCCTGATGCGCGCGCACACACACACATGCACACACACACTCTTCAAATCAAAACACGTTTCAGTTGAATAAAAGTTGGTTGTTGAAGAAACATTGTAGTTTTTTGTACTGTTTTCATGAAGATGCGTTTTAATTACTCTACGTACATACAAAACTGTGCAAAAATATTGACCCCCCCCTGATGTCTTCACTCACTCACTCATCATCTATACCGCTTAATCCTGTATTCAGGGTCACGGGGGCCTGGAGCCTATCCCAGGAGACTTAGGGCACATGGCAGGGTACACCCTGGTGCCAATCCATCGCAGGGCACACACACATACACACATACACTCACTCATTCACACACTACAGGCAATTTGGGAACGTCAATTAGCCTAACCTACATGTCTTTGGACTGTGGGAGGAAACCGGAGTACCCGGAGGAAACCCACCAAGCACGGGGAGAACATGCAAACTCCATGCACACAGAGACGGGAATCGAACCTGGCCTGGGATCGAACCCGGACCCTGGCGGTGCAAGGCGACGGTGCTGTCTTCACATTATATGAAATTAATTGATGTACTGAAGACCGAATTAAAGTAATGGGAACAAAGTGTTTTACAGTGTCAGGCTGCAGGGTGTCTAAAGAGACAATATAAAAATGGTTATGTTATGTTTAGGTATCACCCTCGGCAGCAACCTCATTTCCCCTCTCGTCTGTCCCGAGCACTCAGCACCACCAGGATACTAATCACCGGCCTGATCATCTGTCATCATCTGCACCTGTTTCTCACTGGTTCATGCCTTAAGTTAGATACTTTTTATGCTTTTATGAATGACTCATAAGTCACTGTGTGGCTTAACAAACAAATAATATTGCTCTTGATCTGCTTAGGTTACAGAAACTAGACTGAAAATAAGAGTGCCAAAAAGAATAGCTCCTTCAGGAAACCTGGACAACTATTCCTCAAGACTACATTAAAAACAGAAGAAAGTCTGGCCTTGGAAGCAAAATATAAAGAAGTGAGGGCGCTGTATATCAGAAATAACTCTGGTGTTACCTAAAAGACCCAAAGGATGCCCTACTTTAAGCATTTCAGCATTTCACTCATGAGTAGCCTTGGAATCAAAGTGTCCAATGAATAAAATGCAAATGCACTAACAATATGAAGCAGGATGAATTCTGCAGCAGCACCTTTTTATCATCTTTGTGCATTATATTCCGTCTAGCTCTGACTGGACACCTCAAAGCCTCAAAGCCCACGTAGTAGCTCCGTTTTACCTCTTTTGTGCAGTGATGTAATTTAATCCATGACTACATGAAATACTGTGCTTGAATCAATTCATTACAAATGCTTGTGTCAACACACAGTCGCACGCAGGCTGCACTTATGCCACGAGTTAGAAAAGCTTTGCTTTCTTTTTTTCATCTTCTTCGACAAATTGCACGCATTACGCTGTACAGTACATTCCTGTAATGAAAAAAAAAAAAACCTGTATACTGTACATTCATTAATTTTCTTTTTTCCATTCCTCAGTATTTGTCGCTTTCATCAATCAAAAAGGTGACGTGCTTATCAGCCGACATCCCTGACCGCGCATACCGCCTTTGTGATTTACAGCTTTAAACAAACGACATAGTCCTTGTACGGTTACCTTTCAGCAACAGCAGTGATTACTGGTGCTCACGTCATTTCCATATTTCAATTAATATTCAAATTGTATATAGCATTTTGCATGCAAATAGGTAATATATTCAGGATTAGGTATATTGCAGTTTTAAATCTCTCTCTCTCTCTCTCTCTCCTGCGCTACCTTAGCCTTCAGTTAATAAGCTCTTGCTTTCCCAGCGAGCTCTGCTGTACTTATTAGAACACGGCAGGCGGAAGGCAACATGTCGCACCTCCTCAATATTATTCCTCAAAATTAATGTCGAGTCGAAAACACAAGGCCCAGTTAATTTGCACTGACACACACACACACACACACACACACACATACACACACGCTGAAGCATAGCTGGCAACCGGGCCTCCTGACTCGCTCGGAGCCAGTCAAGTGTTACAAATCTAATTTGAATATATGAATGTTTGCTTTGTCTGTTTTGCTAAAGCCGCCTGGCTCCGTTGGAATGAATTGTGACTCAGTTTGGGAATGGTCTGACCAGTCTTAAAGATTAGTGGCCGCTTCATGTTTCAGTTTAATAGCCATTACATGCGCATCAAAAAACTATCCCCGGGCCAAGACCGACCAAGGATCATCTCAATTCTTTTGAGAAAAGTTGCCTTTTGAAAACACCATAAGGGTGACAGTTGACGGTTTTGTGTCTGTGGGAAAGACAATAATGCTCCACACCAGGAGGGGGCAGTATACTATGTAGCCAAAGATTTGTGGACACCTACAGTATATGTCTTTCTCACCATCAACCATATACTGTATGTGTTCTGCACCATACTGTACAGTACTGTTGCATAATGGTCAAAACATGGTATTGGTGCTAAAAATGTCACACCTAGGTTAAACAAAAAAAATATTTAAAAAAAAGTGCATTTTTATGTAGGATCATATTCAGTAACACCATTTTTTATAATACTTAATGTTTCTTGTCTTTCATGCTTTGATTTTTTGTAAATATGCATCTACTTTTATATATTTATCATATAAAATGAAACATATTTGCTAACTACAATTTCATGCCCTTTTATGTAGTGTCCGTAACTTTCAATGATCATAATTGCCGTTCAGATTCCATGTGAAACGAAATAAACGTGAAAGAGTTTGCTATTCTAAAATGCAAGATTGTTAAGATATTACAACATGAATTTGACATGGTTGAAACAATGCATTTACATTTAAGCAACACTTTTTACARTTTTAAGTGAGACAGTATAATACTGACAAAAAAGCCATTTTGGCGGCACAAATAGAATCATCTCTCCAAAAGGCTAAAGTTAGCAACTTGATTTTTTTTAGAGACAGTTGGTTTCTTCCATGTTGCATGAACTTCAGAAGTAGCTCTTTTGGAACACAAAATCTCATGTGTATTTATGTGTATAACATAAAAAATCAGTACCAATGGTGTGTTTTGGCCAGTAGCAAACAATTCTACAATGAAGGCATGCTTTGCCAAGGTTGGAGTGGAAGTCCTTGAGTGTCCTTCACAGAGACCTAATCTCATCCCCACTACACCACTAATACCACTAAGATGAACTCAAACCTGTTCCTTTTCGGTTCCTGATCATACTAATGCTTTTGTACCTGAATTATCATAAGCCTCCCAGCGACACCCCAAAATCTATTGGAAAGCCTTGCCTGAAGAGTGGAGGTTCCCGTAACATCGCAAACAGAACCAAATCTGGAATGGGATGTTCATCGAGCCCATATGGGTGTTGATGATCAGGTATCCACATAGCCTTGGTCAGAACTACAGTAGATTAAGAGATCAATTCCCATTTCTTCAGTGGAACCCATGCTACTCATTCTGTCGTAGGCCTTGCCTTCATACACTACAGTAAAGCTTGAACAAATCTTGTGACCATGCTGGGAAATGTTGAGTATGAGTCCTGATAAAATAATAATAATAATAATAATAATAATAATAATAATAATAAAACCTTACACCTTTTCGAAGAGTGTGTGTTATAAAGTGTATGCATTGTATCTCTAACCCTGACTTGAGCTGAACTTTGTGCATGCGTGTAACAGGTCCCAACAAAGGCTGTAGATACAGTATGTAAGCGACGTAAAGATGCAGAGAGCAGAAACCGCGTGTGGTATGAAAAAGCCTGTGTTGGTAATGGATAGGTTTATTTTAGAGCCAACCATCTGCTATCAATCTCTAAGAGGTATGGGAAACCCATCTCCTTCTCTCTCTCTCTCTCGCTCTCTCTCTCTCTCTCTCTCTCTCACTCTCTCTCACTCTTGCGCTTTCTCCGAGCCGCTCTTCCCAGCACCCTCGGGAGAATAAAACATCAACCTCTCCGCAGCTCCACTAACAATAATAAAAATGCCCGAGCTTAAAGGTGACATTCCCAATTTACGATTATTTGTGTCTATAAAGTGTATTCTTTGGCTCTTGACTCATTCGTACTGTCTGCACTGCAAAAACAATACATTAAGAATGTCCCGAGCAAATGGAAATTCTATCCCTTTTATTAAAGCGAGCCGCCGCTACCTGAGTCTTTCATTCAGCCAGCCTGACCTCAGAGGAGACGTTTATCCTCCTCTGTCGCTCGTTCTATTGCTCAAATCAGGCCTCGCTGTTTCCTTACTGTTTTTCCAGGTAGAGCAAATAGGAGAAAATAAAAAAAGTTTTTTTTTTTTTGGCTTTCACAATGTGTATTCTAGACATTCTGGGCCCCTTGAAATGCTAATATACTGTACCTCCTTTTCATATGACTTGGCATTTTTAAGGGCCCCTCTTTACTCATCGTTACTTAATACCCACCTCCCTCACCCTTTGCATCACCTCTTTTCCATTGACTTGCCTTTGCTACTTACCTGATGCCTTTCCATTGGTCCATAACCAAATGGTCCATTAGGATGGCTTTTGGTATTAATGATAGTGTCCACAGTAATGAATGCAAACAGGGCTGCAGTCTACATAACTACAGTAGATGTCCCAACTGTACAAAGTGGTCAATTTTTATCTAACTCATTAGTTAAAATTACATTAAGCCATAAACTTATGCATAATCATGGGTGTGGGAAGCTTTTTAGCTAAGTCAAAGTTGAGGTCGCTAGCGTGTGATAACTAAGGAATGCTCTAACCAACAGACATTTGTTCAACCCATCAATTATCAATTAACCACGGGTTTAGGACGAATCAACTCCTGCCAAGAAAACTTATTGGCGACATCAAAGAGTTCGACATCATCAGTTCTTGTGCAGTCTACTGTATGGTTGGCAACCTGCCAGGTGTAAAGCTTGAATATAAAACACATTGTTTGATACAGTGCATCAAGAATGTTTTCACAGCACTTCACTTTTTCCAAATTTTGCTATGTTACAGCCTTATTTCAAAATGGATTAAATTAAAAAAAAWWWTTTCAAAATTGTACTGTACATACAATATCCCATAATCACAACATGTTTGTTTGAATTCTTAGCAAATTTGTTAAAAATAATTTTAAAAAACAGCCTCCGGGTGGCGCAGTGGTAAAGTGCTCGCCCTATCATCCGGGGATCGCGAGTTCGATTCCCGGGTGATGCTGTAACCTCTCGCAGCTGGAGGTCTAGAGAGAGCTGATTGGCCGAGCTCTCTGAGCTCACGCAAACGGAAAAAGTGGATAGCGCTGTCCCCTGAGTGTGTCACGCTGCCTCCGACGGTGCGTGAGTGAGCAGTTCGAAAAGAGGCGGTCAGCTGGCGTCACATGGTTTGGAGGAAACACGTGATAGTCTTCGGCCCTCCCGGCTGAGTGGTAGTAGTAGACTTAATGTGGGAGCCCCCTAGTGACGGGGAGGAATTGGACACAATTAAATTAATTAAGGTAGAAAATCAGGGAAAAATCAGAAGAAAAAAAAAAAAATCACATATACATAAGTATCCACAGCCGTTGCCATGACACTCAGACTTGAGCTCTGGCGCATCCTCTTTCCACCGATTATCCTTGACATGTTTCTACAACTCGATTGGCGTCCACCTGTGGTAAATTCAGTTGATTGGTCATGATTTCAAAAGACACACAGTTGACGGTGCGTGTCGGATCACTAAGCAAGCCATGAATTCCAAGGAATTGTTTGTAGACCTCTGGGCCAGGGTTGTATCAAGGCATACATAAATGGAAGACGTTAGGAAACACCAGGACTCTTCCTAGAGCGGGCCGACCGACCGGAGTGAACGATGRGTGGAGAAGGGCCTTAGTCAGGGAGGTGACCAAGAACCAGATGGTTAGTCTGAAGGAGCTGCAGTGCTCCAGAACCTTCCAGAAGATAAAACATCTGTACGTCATGTATTAGCATCATACTTAAAAAGACTTGAGGGTTAAATTGGTGCCAAAGTTGCTTCAAAAACAAAAGAAAATGTTTCTCAATGTCTGTGAGTGCTTTTTGGCAAACTCGAGGCGCCTGTCATGCGCCTTTGTCATGCGCTGTGAATATTTTCCAGATGCGTTGTATTGGTCCTTGGTTCCAGTGTATTCCAGGTTAGAATCCGGAATCCAGGTTTGTTTTTGGAATAATCTGTACAGGGATATTTTATATCTGTTATTGTGGTGCACATGAGATTAAGATTTAAAAGTTTTAAAGCGAACCGCTTGCTCTTCGAGTCATGTCAGATATGTTCAGAGGAAAGAATTCAATAATGTAGTAAAGCTAATAGCAAGAGATGGAGATGAGGAGAATGTGAGAGATTGTGTGTGTGTGTGTATGTGTGTGTGTGTGTGTGTATCAGTGGTATTATCCTGTTATTCTGATTAGGTTCTGCTTCTCTGTTCATGTCTCTCTTAGACTCTAATGCTGACAAACTGACAGCCTTGATCCAAAGCTCCAGATGAACGATTGTGTGAAACGGAGCTTTATCACATAGCTACGAATGCGTGCACACACACACACACACACACACACACACACACACACACACACACACACACACTTGCAAAGTTTTATCTCATGGAACTATTTTTACATGGTTAAGACAGAGCGTGTCAAACAGAGGATCTTGGGAGGCGGATATTACTCCGGAGCTGACAGGGCTCGGCGACCCACGCAGGCCCAGAGATCGCGAGATTGATGAGTGTTCCGATCGGCGTGACCAATCGAATGTGCCAGCTCTTCCTGCTCGTCTGAAGCTGGCAGCGGGCGCTGGCAGGCGGGGAGAACGGCGGGAAGACTTTATTTTGACAGCCTCTCATGCAAGGGTGACAGGAAGTGGCATGGAGGATCAGGGCGAAGAAGGCCATGTTTAAAAGAACAACAAACTCCAGGAGGTGATGGGAAGACGTCGTCGGCCACCCTGGGACTTTTCCCAGGCCTTGGGAAAAAACGCTCATGGAAGAACCTGTGATTGATATGAATATAAATGTTCATKCCGTAGTGTCGTAATGACTAAATCAGTCAGAGTTTGTGAAGAGATCAAACCCTGAACAAAGAGTCGTGCCTTTTGTTTCGTTTCGTGTCTGTTTACCGAGGCCTCCTTCCAACCCATGTCACTTTTACAGCCGGGAAAAAGGACCCGATGTTTTCCAACGTCACCAAGTACAAAAGATTTATGAAATGAATATGTGTGAAAAAGCGGAGGACAAAGAGCTTGCCCGCTGACACAATTTCACTCTCAGCAAGATATTTCCCCTCTTCACACACTCCATCTTCCTTCCATGTTTCTTCAGGAACGGGCCACTACACAAGAAATGACCGGAAGCCCGAGGAGGCAGCTCAGCTTCATGGCGATGGATGCTGGACGATGAGTAATGTTTTTGACCTTCCTGTTTCATGGGATGAGTCACATGATTGTCTAATGCCATGGGTTCTAGGGAAACTTTACAGAGTAGGCATTAAAAAACAGTCGAGGATGTTTTTCCTTGTGTAGGAGTATTCCTCACTAAAATGGAATTCTACAGTATGTTACATGGAACGTTTCAGGGTTTCACCAGAAGAACAAACAAATTCCTAGAATGGTATATCGAGTTATAACGTAAAACCCATAGAGACAAAAAACGCTCGGATGAATAGGGTTTAAAGAAGCACGATACAGTAAGTCCATTCTCCAAGAAGAAAGGTTCTTCAAGGTTCTTCAAGGTTCTTTAGATGGTTGTGATGTTCACATTTGTAAAAAAAAAAATGAAGGTTCCTCATTGGTTCATTGGATAGTGGATAGTGGTTTCTCACCATCTAGGAAATGAAAATACTCATCTGTAGAATTTGACCTAGAATACCCCCCACCATCATCATAAAACAAAATAAAGAGGAAAGATTTGACATTGATTGTGATTTTTTTTTTCTGAAACGCTGGAACATTTATTGTACTGTAGGTTTCCTCAAGGGTTCCTCCACCTGGACAAAGTTGGTGAAAGAAGTAGAAGATGTGATTGACATTGATGACTTGGCAAAAGGTTGCGACGAATGGAAGTCAAAATATGATGAGTTCATATTCAGAAGAAAAAAGTTTGTCAGATGAAGTATTTTGAATTTCTTTTATTCTCAACTCGACTCACATGTACAATGTTTTTTTTTTTTTACATTTTTTTCCCTCCAAGTATTGAATTCAAGAGATACTGTGTACACTCGTAGACGGGGACAAAAACTTCCTCAATCTTTATCTTTGGATAGCTGACAGTTCTATGCTAAATGAAGACTTCCTTAAAAGTCCTTTGGGTAGTTGAGCGTTTTTATTGTAAAGGAGGGTGGCACAGTCGCTGAGTGGTTAGCACTTTCACCTGGCACCTTCAGAGTCCGGGTTCGATTCCACCATCAGGTCAGTGTGTGTGTATGTGTGTATATTGCATGCAACCCCCCCCCCCCCCTCCACTTGGTCAGTTTCCTCCGATGTCCTTCCACAGTCCAAAGACATGCAGATTAGTCTAATTGACATTTCCAAATTGCCCGTAGTGTTTGAATGAGCATGTGTGTGTGTGTGTGTGTGTGTGCCCTGCAATGGATTGGTATCCTGTCCAGGGTGTACCCCACCTCATGCCCTAATTCTCCTAGACTTCAGGTCGAACCTGTATACAGAATATAGCTGTATAGACAATGAGTGAGTGAGTGTTTAGAAGGAATCAATGTAGTTTGAAATGACTCAAATGTTTTTCAGATGGGATCTGAGTCCCCTTCGTTTGTGGACCTAGATCAGATATATCCAATACACCAGTGATTCAGTTATAGTCCTGGAGGACTATAGCATTTTTTTTTTTTTAGCTCCCAGCGCGCCTAATTTAACTAATCAACTAATTAACAGCCTTTTCTTAATTAAAGTGGGTGTGGTAGAGCAGGGAAAATGCTAAAATAGGTAGGCAGGGCAGCGGTCCTCCAGGAATATGGTTGTACATGCAGCGGGTATTTAGTTTTTCTGATTCTTGATGGGTTTGGATGGTTACGTTTTTTTTTTTTAATTGTTAAATTGTCCTTTTTGTGACACTGTTTGAAAGCAGAGATTCTTTTCTAGGACTCTACTTAAAACCTGTAGAGGTTCCACCAGAGGGACAAAGACGTACAAGAGCCTTTGACATTGATAAACCACTTGTATGAATGAAAGTCAAAATGATACGAGTACACCTTTAGAGGAAAAAAAAAATCCTTTTTTTTGTCTTTTTTTTTAAGCTCTCACATGGGTTCTACTTTATAAAATGTGACAAGTATACTCCAAAAAAAAGGGTGCATTGATTAGTTGAGGGTTTTATTTTTCTTGCTTTTATATTGATAAAAGTAATATTGCATTCATCTGACTCATATAGGGAATCTGGCTTCGGTTAACTTCARAAAAGTAGTTAATTAAAAGAGATGCTAATGCTCTCAAACATTTGCATAGAAATTCCAATTCCAATTCTTTTTTTCTTTTTTCTTTTTTTTTTTTTTAAGCTGAATTAGTGCCGGCCGTAATTCAGACCTGCAGTYATTTTGAAATGACCACAATCATTTTAAAACGTAAATGATCCATATGCATAATTAGGGGGCATTGGAAAAGGAGTCATTTTATTTGCCTCATAGCTAAGTTCGAACCCGAGGTGTACCTAATAAATAATGGATACCGTCGCGATTATTCTGTCCGATTTGCATAATTACTATTTTCTTAGAAGCATCTGTTGAAATTGCAATCCTGCCTTTGTTTGCCAAGGCAGACGCTTTGTACCTTCCCGTGGAGTGCACAAATAAAGGATGTAGAAAGCCCGTATAAGAGCAGAGCTCATTCATAATTGATACAGTGGCCACGTTGTGATAAAATGAATGTGCAGAAAAACATAGTCTAATGATGCATCGGCGACGACGCGCCATCTCGGCACATGGCTCGCTTAGTAATGTCGTACTATTACTCAGGGTGAAAGCAAAATCTTCAGACCTGGGGAGCGGGAACGGAGGGGGCGGAGCGGCGGAAGTGAGCGTTGCTCGTTGTCCACTTGATTTCCCGAGTAAACATTAAGCAGGTGACTTATCATAAAGCCGAAGCTGACCTTTTAATGCCGCTGCCATTGATTGAGTCGAGTGGCACCCCCACTCTTTCTCCATGCAGTCCGGAGGTGATAGATTATTTAATTAACTATTGACCTTTCTGCTGGCCCATTCATCGATAGAAATGCTTTTATGACAGCGCTGCATTTAGAAAGAAGGGATGCTGAGTTTTGATTTTTGGATTTACTGTTTGCATTATTCCCCCCCCCTCCCCCCACCCCACTCTCTCTCTCCCACTCTTGATGACTCCAGATTTATAGTTGTATAATGGGATGAAGTTTGGCTCTGTTACTGTACTACTACACAGACTACTGACACAGCTTTTACTCTCTCTCTCTCTCTCTCTCTCTCTCTCTCTCTCTCTCCTAAATTTCATTTATTCAATTTTTTCTTTCTTTCTTTCCTTTCTTCTAAATGTATGGCAATAAATTCACTCGTGTTGTATATATTATTACCATCTAACTTTTTAATGCCTTTTCCTGCCCTAGTTGTTGCTGACACATCTGCGTTATTAAAATATGCTACCTTTATGGTACAGTTGAGTGCAAAAGTTTACACCCCTTTCGGTTTCTACTATACAGTCGATATATGGTGTATACCAACAAAAGTCTTAAGGCCATTCCTCATTGCTTCATATTAAATTAAATTAAATTACATTAAATTAAATTAAATTACATTAAATTAAAAGATTGAAAGAAATGGGAACTTTTATTTTTTACTGTGACAGAAATGTTTAAATATACAATATAAAAATGTATTGTTCATGGAACAACCTCAGCAGCGACCTCATTTCCCCTCTCGTCTGTTCCAACCACTCAGCAGTCAGCGTCACCAGTACACTATACCAGTACACCGGCCTGATCATCTGTCATCATCTGCACTTGTTTCTCACTGGTTCATGCTGTAAGTTAGATGCTTTTTATGCTTGAACAAACAAAAAGCATTTCCCTGGATGGAAAACAAGAGACAAAAACTTGCCAAAAAAATGAGAGGGGAAAATAAAAAGACCTTTCACGAAGGTTGGAGAACTATTTATCAGGACTACATTACAAATACAAGAAAGTCTGTCTCTTTGGAAGTAAAATATGAAGAAGTGAGTGGGGAGGAGGGGGGGGTAGTGGGGGGGGCTCAAGATTGCACAGTACTATAACTTTAGGATTTAATCTTCTGATTTTTTTTTTAATGAAATCAGACTGGACTCCTTGTAATAAAGCTAAATAATTTWAAAAAATATATATTTTCTTTTTTATCTTTTTTCTTTTTTCTTTTTACAGTTAGCTGCGCGTTAACCGCTAAATACCTCACCGTCACTTCAGTTTGGGTGGATTTTCTGCTGCGCTGTGAGATCTAGTGATTTATGAAGCAGTTTATTCCAGTCTGACTGCAGCTAAAACGTTCTCACCTGAATCAGCTCGGCAATATATCCGCACGCGTCAGAACCGCTGCCAGTGTGTGTTAAAGAGAGCGCGAGACAAGCCGCTTGCTTCCTGGAGAGAAAGACGCCTGTCTCGCCTCCCCTGCGCGAGAGTGAATTGGCCTCAAGAGGCTCTTGTCTCTTCTATCTGATTATAAGAATGGATGGAGGGAATAAAAGCCTGTCAGTAAAGATATATCTGGAGAAATAGCTGAATAATAGCGGGCGTGTTTGCCTCCGTGTCGGACTGATCAGGTGGCTGCGCCGTCTTCATGTGCCGACTGCTTCCTGGAAGATTAACATGGTCTCCTCCTCGCGAATCCCTCGCCAGCAGTGGGACGGATAAATATTTTTGTTGTTCTAAAGATTTGCCGATATTTGTCTTCCCTGGTATGGACAGGACTCTAAGATGCAAATGCCTGTGTGTGGGTTTCTCCACAGGGTGCTCCGTCGGCCTACTGTCATCAATATTTATTGCTATATTTATTGTTTCGGGATCTGCAGGTCTTTGGATGACTGAGACAAAGCTCTCACGGAGATACACAATGCTTTGTGGCACGCTTTCATGCTTTAACAGGTCCATGTGTTGCTCTCCGGCTCCCTCTGTTCTAAAGGAAGTGACAGGGAGAGAAATCTACTGCTGTAAATATTTAATAAGACTTTCTGGGTTATTCATGATGTGACTGTTTCTTCCCGAAGACCTGCTCCTCTGTACCTGTCAGCAGATCCTCTTACTGATACACACCCACACCCACCGCTACCGAAACACAACTTTCGTTCTCCGTGATCATGTGCTAGTGCTTTATCAATTTTCAATGATCAATTATATAACAGTAAACTGGTGACAGGATCACGGACACCCGAGGCTCATAAGCTTAAGTATGCTTGAGGGGAGCGAAGACTATCCCATCTGGTCGAATCTAAAAGCAAAGCCAATGTAGGACAAATTGCTGAAAAAATGTCATGCTGGCTATGATAGAAAGGTGTCAGAACACCCAGTGCCATGTGTGGGGCTTATCAGGGAAAGAATTCAGGGTTGTTGACCTGGCCTCCAACTTTCTCATATCTCAATCCAAACCAAGTATACATGGAATTCACAGTGGATGGACCACAACACCCAAAGGATCCACCAATAACACCCTGGCTCCAGACACCACAGCATAGCCATGTAAAAGTCATGGAGTCATGGCATTTGGGACCAAAACTGCCCTGGTGGCACATGCGGAACCTACATGTTTAATGCTTCACATTTTAATTTTATGACTGTTCAATGTATATTTTAGTACTGTAGCCTTCTTGGCTTGGCTTGGTTTTCTCAATTGCAAAAAAATATATGCAGTGGAACCTCGGATTGCGAGTAACGTGGTTTACGAGTGTTCCGCAAACCGAGCAAAGATTTGTAAAATTTTTTTATTTATTTTTTTATTCGGAAACCGAGCAAGTATTTAGTTTACGAACGCCGAGTATCATGTATCACACATGCGACTCTTATTTTGACACCGAGCGTCGCTCTCTCACCTTTGGAATACGAGCCCACTTCCGGAACGAATTATGCTCGTAATCCAAGGTTCCACTGGCATGCCAATCTGTGGCAGGGGAGCATTTTAGCGCATAACACCTGTCTTCCGCGGTGAAATAGCGAATATATTTCTTCATCCGTAGTCTGATACTGAGTGCAGCTTGTGCCACCACTTTGGGCCGTACACGCACTCATCAATGTGTTCACCATCTCTTCATTTCTCACAATTGCAGCAACCAATTTTCTCGCCGGCTCACTCATCCTTTCTAAAGATGGCGCTGTGTTTCGAGGATGTCATGTTTCATTCAATATATACTTAGTTTTCATTCAATATATTCAGACTTTTCATTCAATATATATAGAGTTTCAATCAATATATTCAGAATCCATTCAATATTCTCACGTTTCATTCAATATATTCAGAGTTTTCATTAAGTTCTCTCATGAATATTTTCCTAAACGGCATGCCATATACCCAGGTTACAGTAAATTGTTCCGGTTGGAGTGTTGGAGTTTGAGTCTCAGATCACATAAAGTTCATACAAGATGATAAAGTAGAACACTGTTTTAATTACAATAATAAAAAAAAAGTTCCTCGAGAATTCTAAAGACAAAAGTTTGAAGTTCTAGGTGTGTAAAGAAGCTCGATATATTTTTTGCTTGAAAGAAAAGCCAACTCTAACCCTGAGAGACAACAGACCTTTCCAGCATAAAAGCAACACTGCATATAACAGAGTAGCATCAAAGCTGCGAAGTCCTAAAACCAAAGCTGCCTTAGATTACTGAGAACATTATTAATGAGGGATTTCTTGATCAGAAAATTGATTAAAAGAATCCAGTGCTAAATTATTCTTTAGATGCTAATGAAAGATGACTAGTCCAAACATTCATCGGGCATTAATCTTTTGTGTGAAGAAGAGGATAAAATGTCTAAAATAAGGTTAAAATAATAACCCTGAGTAGATCTGAGAGACCACGGCTCTTCAAAATGCCAGTCAGTACAAAGGGGGTTGAAGGGGCAGTGAAAATGAAGTGTAAAGGGAAAATGATCCGGCATACCATTACAAAATTGCACAATTATGTGTGTAGCTTTGGCCTGTTTTGTGCCGAGGGAGTATCATTTCTCCTCTTGTCCCTGTCAACTTGTCTGCTGTGACGTTGATGTACTTGGGAAATCAGTCAGGGCACTTGCATGTCACAAGTAGGGTGACAGCTAGTCATAACCACCTGGGTTAGATCTCTTCCCAGTAGAAGTGAAATGCCTAGTGGGGTGAGTGATGATGGGGGTTTGGGGAAGTTCTTCAAACTATCAGCCAATCAGAAGTATCTACCAGCACCAGGCTGAAAAAAATTTATAATAGCAATAATCAGAATAATTTTTTAAAAAAGGGGGGCAAACAGTTCTTTGGTTTAGGAAGCCTCAACAGTTTTATGTAGAACACGGGATGTTCCTTTTAGTAAAAGTTCAAAGCTAGAACTCTTACTCATCCAACCTAACCCAAACAACATTGATTCTCCCTTAAGAAAGTGTATTTGAAGTAGTCTGAGTGTGTGTATATGATGATGTTAGGAAATATTTTCTGTATTGCTTCTTTGAGCCACAAAAGAAAAAGCACAAATGAAAAGATTTTACAACAAAATTGTTGGATGCTTTTGCAAAATGCTGTGACTCCACCTGCAACTCTTTAGTTCTGATGGATGAATCAGCCTGAAGTGTTTACCGCCATGTACTGTAAATATGCGGTTTAGTTATAATTGTAGTAGTATTGTTTGATTTTTTTTATTTAAAAAAGAGGAAACTCGTGCTTTGATTTTGTTCTCGTTGTGAGTCACACTGACGGCAACTTGGAACAAAATAGAAAAAGGTGTTGCACACAAAACCATTTTAATTAAAAAGTTTGTTAAAATTAGGAGAACCATAAAAAACAATGCAAAAACACACATTTACAGCAAACAGGGCTTTATCATAATACAGGGATGCAATATACAGTGACTGAACAGTCGTCAACCAACCTTATATATATATATATATATATACATTATATACAGGACAGAGCAAAAGTTTGGACACACCTTCTCATTCAGCGAGTTTTCTTTCTTGTGTTCTTTATTGTGTTGTTTAGCCCAAACGCGTCTCTTCTGCTTGTTGTCTGTCCTTAGCAGTGGTTTCCTAGCAGATATTCTACCATGAAGGTCTGATTCACACAGTCTCCTCTTAACAGTTGTTCTAGAGATGTGTCTGCTGCTAGAACTCTGTGNNNNGAGCTGCTGTTAACCGCCGATTTCTGAGGCTGGTGACTCGGATGAACTTCTCCTCCGCAGCAGAGGTGACTCTTGGTCTTCCTTTCCTGGGGCGGTCCGCATGTCAGCCAGTTTCTTTGTAGCGCTTGATGGTTTTTGTGACTGCACTTGGGGACACTTTCAAAGTTTTCCCAATTTTTCGGACGGACTGACCTTCATTTCTTAAAGTAATGATGGCCACTCGTTTTTTTCTTCAATTTGCTGCTTTTTTCTTGCCATAATACAAATTCAACCTCTTTGAATGAGAAGCTGTGTCCAAACTTTTGATCTGTACTGTATATACATCTGTGATAACATGAGGCTACAGTATATATAAATGAACTCAGAAATCCTGATTGGAGAATGCAATGACTTCCAGGACGCAGCACGTGTAAATAAATATAAATAAATATAAATATTGTGGTGTCATAAATATTACTTTCATAAATACGGAAGTGTATCACAGCTCCCAAAAGCAGCCAATCCAGTGAAGGAGATCCAAAATTTCAAAAAAAATAAAATAAAATAAAATAAAAAAAAAAAAATATATATATATATATAGTGATTTTCAACTAAAATTGTTTGTTATAGACAACCACATGTGCTCGTAAACAACTATTTGGCAAAAAAACAAACAAAAAAAAAAACAGGCATTTATCTAATTTTCTTGTCAAACCATTCATATCTGCATTATACTTTGTCGACAATGATGAACAGGTGAGCTGCATGAGTCAGGTTGCTATAGACTAAATAAGCAAGAAACTCCGATCAACACAATACAGTGCTGTGATCTGGGTCAGCGCTCACTCTGGGTTCTTCCCGTTCACTCCTCTAGCTCACAACAGTCTCGAGCGAGACCTCTACAAATCCCTCTGCTTGTTTGGTTCTGATAAAAGATTAGCTGTTTGCATGTTTTTCTTAGCGTTTGAAGCAAAGCAGGTCTTGTTGAACACCAAAACAGTTGCTTCCTGAGACCCCGGGGGGGTTCATGGATATCGCGGTCTTTCATCTGCTTTTTCTCTTCATTTCTCTAAAAAGCGCACAGAAGTCCAAACGTCGAAAACCGTCTGCAGGTGGACGCTGGAGGCCGCGAGCCAAAAGCGAAAATCGGTAAATTATGGATTAAATCATGTTAGAACGCGAGTTGCCAGGAAACCGCCATAAACATACAAAGAAAGTGCAGAAGGAAAAATAGCCGAGCAGAGCGAGCACATATCGAGTGTATTTCTCTGTTGTGCTTCTCGTATCGTTCCTCTTGTGAAATATTGATCAGCGCCTCATATCTTTTATATCTTACTTGGAGAGGCCTTGGGAAACAGGTTTTGTGGGCAAGAGATGAACGCTGCACGGCTGTTGACCCCCGTGTCGCGGTGTGTGTAACGCAGCGTCATGCAGTATGCATGCGGCCGCGTTTTAAACACACCAGCGTACAGCTCATACATTTTTAACAGTTCGGATTACTAGAGGGTGAGAAAGCTTGGGTCGGCTCTAAAAATACACCTTTTAACTTTCTATTGTTGCTCAGTGGTGCGCTTGGTAAACAAACTCTGCGTGTGTGGGTGCATGCGTGCATTCCCTCATGCCCTGCAAAACCTTTCTCCCATGGTGTTCTTCATATTTGTTGAAGCAAGCGATAAACATGTGTATGTCTTCAGCGATGAGTGTTTATGTTCATACATGCACTGTACGGCATGTGTTCTCTCGTTACAAACAAACCCGCGGACCTCACATACACACACACACACACACGCGCGCGCGCTTTCACGAGAGAGAGGCGGGATCGCGCTCCTGCTACAGTCGCGATGTCTGAATTTATTGGGGAATATTTCAGCCCTGTTTGACACGGCTAAACTCAGGCCTGTTGTCTTTGCCCCCCCCCCCCCAACTTTAATCGCCTTTGGCCTGAGCTCACTTCCTGCGAGAAATCAGGAATGCCATTCTGTCAAAAGAGAAACAGAGAGGAACCTAAGAGGAAGTGCTCCCCCTCATCCACTCTCTCACGGTGCACACAGAGGCTGGGAAACTTCAAAAGGGGTGTGAAGGGAGAGAAGGACGCAGCTTTCCCACATTGCGCATACAGAAGGTCTTCGGAGAGGGCGCCTAAAAATAGGCAGGCTGGATTAAAATAATACAAGGCCGAAGCACGGGTCAAAGCGTGATACCTTTTGTTTTTACTCGGCCCTTAAATAGATACATAGCTTTCAGTAAATCTGCTTCGGAAACTAAATTTTACTGATAAAACACAAATTGTATTGTTCAATTTTTTTTTCTTCATATAATCAATCAAAGTACATACAGTACCATCGCACATTTTGAAGATGTATGGCGCATATTCATTTTTGTAAGGATGTTCCTAATGGATATATGCACATATTTAGTTTTTAAGAGGTTTGTAACGCATATATATCCACATATATCAATGCATGATCCTATACAGTTGTGTGCAAAAGTACAGTTCAAAATATATACTCTTAGGGGTGGGGCTGAAGTCATGCAAAGAGCCATGCAAAAAAAAAAAAAAAAAAAAGACCCTCATCAATAAGAAGCAATGAAGAGACAAGCCGAGGTTTTACAAAATGTTCACAGGAATTGGATTATAGAAAACTGGACGTTTTCATCTGGTTAAAGACTTAAGGTTAGACAGAGACCTCGAAAGGTCTACGAGCTGCGGTGTCCTACAGTACATCAATTGGGAAACGTGTAGAGTTCTTCAGCAAGGCTGGAATCAGGCAGAATGTGAGTCTTTGGATGAGTGAATCAAGCCGTGTATCCTGAGAACATTTGCTTCTGACTACTGTATGTTTTTCCACACAGCCAGGTATGGATGGATGGAGGACTCGGTTATGACCAGCCCAATCTCCAGATCTGAACCCCAATGAAAACCTGCGAATGGGAGCAAGAAGAAGGACTTCCAGTGTTATTTTGGTTTAATGCAGGGGTCTCCAACTCAGTTCCTGGAGGGCCGCAGCCCTACAGAGTTTTGTTCCAACATACATACCATGTAGTTTTCAAATAAGCCTTAATGACTTGTTTAGTTGGATCAGGTGCTTTTAATTATGGTTGGAACAAAACTCTGTGGGGCTGCGGCCCTCCAGGAACTGAGTTGGAGACCCCTGGTTTAATGGATCTTCACTCACTCTTCCTTCCAGGACGTTTCTACGTAGTTCTGAGATATTCTTGAGTTCTCTTGCATTAGATCTACATTGATCTAAAATCGAATGATGTTCAAATCATTGTGCTGTAAACACCCTTCCAAAAACTTTACTTTGCACTTCTAGAAGGTCTTTTCAGGTCTATTTTGAATCATTGTCCTGTTCACTGTTCACCCGTAATGCATTCCTTTTTTTTTTAGCAGGATACTGTCCAGGAAGAGTTCAAGGTGCTGACTTGGACGTCAGATTCTCTGATCAAACATCTCTGGTTTGTGCTGGACAAAGAAATTCGATCCATGGAGATTCCCAATTTGCAACTTGCATGACTTGAAAGATCTGCCAGATAAGGAACAGCACTCCTTCACAGGTCTTGTAGAGTCCATGTCTGGTTGAAACAATGCTGTTTTAGTGCCACAAGGGGAACCTACATGATATACTGTAGGCCTGATGTTTTTATTGCTATGGATGATGGATGTAAATTTTGTTTTAGTCAAAAATGTCTCTGGTAAGGATCTATTCTGATGCAGACTCTTCCATGCAGATGATTCTTCTGTGCAGTGGTTGACCATGCAGACCATATTTGTTCGAGCAACAATGCACAGAGAAATGGTGTACTAGCTGGGGCAGTGGTGGCTCAGAGGACAGTGGTGGCTCAGAGGACTAAGGCGCTGTGTTACTAATTGGAAGGTCAGTGATTTGAGCCCCAGCTCCACCAGGTTGCCATTGTTGTGTCCTTGAGCAAGGCCCTTAACCCTATCTGCTCCTGAGGCGCTGTACCATGGCTCACCCAGTGTTCTGATCCCAGTTACGCTGAGATATCCAAAAAAAAAAGATTTTCAATGTGCAGTAATGTTATTTGTGACAAATAAAGACCACCAGCATCTTTCTCTTTATCGCAGAGTTTACTTTGTATTCCAGACGTTGCCTTGATTTCTACACTGGACAATCAGTGACATTTTGGACAGTTGTCCTTTCAAGCTGCACTCAACCAGTCGTTAAGCATTAGCACAAGGTTTGACTTTAGCGCATCCTTTTTTCTTTTTCAAGTTCAATAAATCTGCATTAACATTTACAAACGGAAAAAAAGAAAAAAAGTTATGTTTACTGCTTTTCTCTTCAAGAACTAACAAAATGTGTGGCTATTTATTGTTTTTCTGTCAAGAGCTGCTGTGATGGAAAATTAATCAACACCTTCTGCCTGTAGTGTTTTATCTATCAAATAAAAAAGCTTTATTCACTGCGCTGAAATCCTCCTTTCTGTGCATGTCAGACGTGTGTTGTTCTAGCCGTGTAGTGTTTTATCCACACTTTGTTATCTGCATCAGAAAGATGTAAGCGCGCACAGAGGAACGGTCCTCGATTTAGCGAACACGGCATGTCTGACAGGTGTTCAAAGCGACGAGAGAGAGAGGGGAAAAAAACCACTCGCACACACACACACACACATAGAGAAGCAGGCATGCTGACACACACACAGCACACACCTGAAGCTGTCAGTGTTTTGATAGGTGATCAAGGCTGCTTTCAGGAACAAGCATATGGTGTAACAAGGGGAGACAAGACGACATGATGTCTCTCTCTCTCTCTCTCTCTCTGATGCTCTCTCTCTCTCTCTCTCTCTCTCTCACTCGCTCCCTTGTGATTTCCGCAGTCAGGTCCAGGGGTTGAGAAGTGCTGGACTAATAAGAAAACCTGTAGATCGCCGGCTGTTTGTTTTTCTGTTCAGCCAGTGATCTCTGATTCTGTGTTTAGGTTTGATCACATGACGCAGATGGCTGCGTCCACGTGCTGCGACATTTGGGCGGTTATTTTTTATTTTAAATCCGATAAACTAATAAACTTGAAAAAAAAATTGTGTACGTTTCGAATTAATGTGATAATATATATATATTTTTCAATACAAACATACAATTTTTAAAAATAATTTTACAGAGTAGATTTGTTCACGTACAAATCTGCTGATTCAAAAGCAGTTAGCTAACATTAGCAACAGTTTAACGTACTTGATAGCGATGCAGTAATATCACATGGGAGAGTGTATAAGTTGTTGTTTTTCTGTTAACAAATGATAATAATAATAATAATAACAATAATAATAATAATAGTAATAATAATAATAATGTCTTTACAAATATTTTGTATTATTATTATTATTATTATTATTATTGTACAGGAATGACTGAAGATTTTATATTTGTCAGTTTAATACTTCTTCAGGCATTAAATTCATATGTAATGAATGTAATGAGGAATGAAAAAGAATAGTAATCAGTACTGTAAAGTACATTTTAATCCATGATTGTCCATCTTTAACTTCCTTGACTGTCAATACATACAGCGTGCTATTTTATAATAACCATACTGTATGTTCCGCAGAATAAGGACAACAATGCTTAATAAGAAAATATATTATTTACCATACAGTATGTCCGTAATCTGTTTACTAACAAATAAACTAGTGTAAGCAGACAATAAAAAAATTGGTAGTGTTATCGTCAAGCGTATATCATTTATGTCGATGAATATGTAATGGTTAAGGATTAAAAAGCAAAAACTGCTCTCTCTCTCTCTCTCTCTCTCTCTNNNNTATATATATATATATGAACTTATCAGACCACATGACCTATTTCCATTGATCTTTACGGCACAAAACGTAAGCTCTATTTTCAGATGTCTCACTAACAAATGGTTTTCTTATGGAGACACAGTTTAATCCCAATCTTGTGTGCTCTCATCACATTGAGTGTGCAAATGCTCTTACTTTGACTATTAAACAATATGTCATTTTTTTTCCCTCTTGATTTTTTTTTTTTTTTTACCATGCAAGTTCATCAAGCGTTTAACTGATTTCCATTCGTGAGTTTATTTTCCCGACCACATTTCAGCACTATTCTTCCAGGGGTTAATACCATGTTGAAGGTTTCTTAATCCAGTTCGAGTAATTTCTCCTTAGTTGTTTTCTTTGCTTGATCCAACCCAATAAAAAAAAAAATCCTTCCATTGTCTTTTTTTTGTCACAAATCTTTCATGTTATATTTCTGCCAAAAAAATATCTGACTGTACCATTATATATATATATATATATATATATATATATATATATATATATATATATATATATATGTGTGTGTTTTTCTAGGTCACATTTACAATGAAGATCACTTTACTTTATCAGAAGACTTAAAAGCAAGTTGACTAAATAATTGTTACCAATTACTTTTTACTTGCACATAACCATAATAATTAACATGAGCACTGGAGTGTCCAGAAATGTGATCCGAAATTTCAATGAATAGACATGACAGAAATCTAGCGCACAGTGACGCTAACGTCTATTCAGTGTGTTATGCCTCCATCGTCAAAAGCATATTTAAGCTTTAGACTATGGGTCTTAGAAATTAGATCTTAGAAAAATCTTAGAAATTTGATCAAACGCTCAACTTGATGGCGTCGGACTGTGCAGCGCTTGTGTATACACTGAACGCAAGAACGTTGTACATTCTTTAATGTATCAGAGCTGGCGTTGACTCTCATACAATCCCTTTGGTCCCTCTGAGTCTGTGTGTGGTCTCATGGACAAAGTGGCATTTCTGTAATCAGAGGTAATCACACAGAAAGTGTTCTGCCGTGCTATCTGCTCTTCTGTTGACACTTCTACGTTCTCCAAATCCCTCGAGTTTGGTTCTGATGATCCTTCGTATCTTCCCGTGACCTAAAATAGACATGTTTCATATGCGCGGTCCCTCTCTTTCGCATACATTTTGCCCGACCGGCGGTTACGACCCTTACTCGGGGCAGATGTATGCCGTGTGTTTTGACACTTCGTCCCGAAAGGCGCTACTCTGTGACACCGCCTCTCTCCCTCTCCCTCTCTCTCTCCCTCTCTCACCTCTTCTCCCAGCGTCCCCCGGCGCTAATCATTTCATTTTCTGCCTGAATATTTCCAAATTGAATTAAAAGCGGATGAGAGGTGTTAAGAGCACTGGTACCACCTTACAGCCTTTACACCTCCAGCTCGACACGGGCACCTCTCCCTCTCTCCGTCTCTCGTTCAATCCTTCCCTCTCATTTTTCCGTCTATCTGATTTTCGATTCGAGGGTGAAGGAGGTGTGAATCCGCGACGAGCGAGCTTCATTACCGCATCGCTGGGGTAAAGGTTATTCGCTCGCGCTGTGAGATGGCGAGGGGCTTGAGTGACACGATGTCACCACACGACTCACCTCGTCCCCCTGGTGAGAAGAAAGCATGTGAGAAGATGTTGGATGTGTTTGGAAGTTCCACTGAATGACTTGTTAGGGTAATGCACTCCTCCACAAGAAATCCAGCAGTCGGCTGTTTACGTCTACGCATAGATTCCCTTTGAGGTTTTGCTTTTAACCTTCCCGTGTGGATTTACATGGCGTAGGGGTTTACTTCCGGTGTCATGCTACAGTACGATGATGTTCTAGTTCTAAGTGAAGTACTTTACATTAAGTCAGAAAGGATATTCAATATGCATGGTATGTAAGGATTAAATACTTGGGAAAATATATTATTATGGGGAAATTATCAGTAATAAACCACAAAATTGATGATTCTCCCTTTATGCCAGTGTTTTCCATCTTTTTCTGCCTGAAATATGATTTTTTTTTTTTTTAAATACTGTATGACAGAATATTTTATTAAAGAATGACATCATACTTTTAAACCATTTATAGTCCGTTTAAATGTGGTGGAACGTCTGTTGTGGAATTGTTTCCTCACAAGAGACCCATTTTCCGTCTCTTGAAGTTAATAAGATTAAAAGGAATGCGGCTTGTCATGTAGCCAATAAACCCCAGAACAGATTAGAAAACTTAAATTTCGTACAATTACGCAACTTTTCCTTTCATTACTTTTCAACAGTGTGCAAAAAGAAATTTGTCAGTTGCTAATTCCAGATATGTGCTTTATTTATGCATTTTTAATGTATTAATTTAATGGCATTCTGCTATGCAAGTCTTATCTCTTACATGACTAATCTGAGTTAAAAAACAAAAAAGTTTCTCCCTCCCCCAAACTTTCACATGAGAAATCTGCTCTGATCGCTCTCTTCCTCTCTTCTCTCCGAACAAAAGCCTCCGCACATCCCTTTCTCATTATATCTCAATAAATTCAGCTTGAGGCCTGCTATTTTTAACGCACATTGCCACGCACCCCTTATCATAGACCGTGAGA
>QMIH01000749.1:272167-290612 GCA_003987875.1 Clarias batrachus
GATGATAGGGCGAGCGCTTTAACCACTGCACCACTCGGAGGCAACATTTGAATTCTTGAATTCCTGTAAGCAAGGAATTGATTATTTTACCCTGCATAGAAACTGACTTTGCGTTGTCCTAGTACATGATCCATACAACTGGTCCAAGAAACACCCGTAACAATTGTCTTGATTTGTTATATTATATGAAGTTGCTATTTCTGAAGAACCAAAAACAAGGTCTACACACTCAAACATCTTCAGATAACATCAAGGTCAAGAAGGTACCATAAAACACACCAGGTATGAGCTGACTGATAGAAGGTAAACCCATTTCCCCTTGTGGTTAAAGAAAGAACGCAACCACAGTGATGCTCACATCTTACATAACGTCCTTCTCAGAGGTTTAACCTCGCTCACCAAACCCAGGCATCATGGCGCTCCGTCAGCTCCTCACATGTGGTTCCGTCTTTTCCTTCTCCTCTTACGCTGTCACTCACAGCGCCGGGCAGTTAAAGGAGGGCTCAAAAATGTTATGTGGGACATTTTGGACTCTGTACTCTGTCATAGGATTCTCAAAGGTTTTCTTCAGAGCGACAAACTGAGAACCTTTTATGGCTGTAACATTTAATCTCTCGTGTTGTTGTCTTTGCTTGTTGATGCAAAAACACGAATAACTGTTGATCACACAAACCACACGCTGTCAAAAGTGTCAGATGTCTGTTTTGATTTGCTCCCTTTTTGAGTTCGTGAAGTGTCGCATCATTTAAAAATAAAATCTTTCTGACGCGTGTGTGACGGACTCGGACTGTATCGTTGAAGTCCAGTGTCAAATTTCAATAGAAATTAATTGCCAGGTTGTGATATTGATATGAATTAATTCTCGACTTTGATTAGTCAGAAGGCTCTTTTTTTGTTCATCTTTTGTTTACTTTAGTGCATTTTTTTCGTTAGGTATTTGAGTTGAGGTTGACACAGGTGTAGAATAGATTTATTAGAATGGCAACAACGAACATGAAACGACACGTGTGAATAGTGTGACAATGCTAGTGCTAATTAATGTAAATGCAAATAAGGTGCGAAGCAGTCATGTGACTAGGCTGTGCAGTGGCTGATGGGAGATGTAGTCAAATTCAAGTTCCTTTGTCTGGTACACAACCATACATAGTAGGAACGTCTAGGCACCATAAAGGTTACCGTTGTATTCATTCCCATATTTTACGACTGTGGTTGGTTCTCTGGTCTACATTCACATGTGCATTCACACACAATGGGCAATTTGGGAACGTTAATGAGCTCATTTTGCATGTCTTTGGACTGTGGGCTGGAACCGAAGTACCCAGGAGGAAACCCACCAAGAACAGGGAGAATATGCAAACTCCATGCACACAGACCCCATGGCGGGAATCGAAACCGGACGCTCTAGGGGCAAGGCGATGGTTCTGAACACTAAACCACCTTGCTGCCGTACACAGTTTGATATGCAGTGAAATGCTTATATGACTGTCTCTGACCTAAAATGGAAACATAGAATAGAATGGAAAGAGTTCATTACAATAAAAGTTCAAAAGGGCACTAAAGATACAATTAAATTAACGATATAAAAAACAAGACGGCACGCCTTGCACCTCCAGGGTCTGGGTTCGATCCCTGGCCAGGCTCGATTCCCATCTCTGTGTGCATGGAGTTTGCATGTTCTCCCCGTGCTTGGTGGGTTTCCTCCGGGTACTCCGGTTTCCTCCCACATTCCAAAGACGTGTAGGTTAGGCTAATTGGTGTTCCCAAATTGCCCGTAGTGAGTGTGTGAATGAGTGAGTGTATGTGTGTGTGTGTGTGTGTGTGTGTGTGTGTGTGTGTGTGTGTGTGTGTGTGTGTGTGTGTGTGTGTGTGTGCCCTGCGATGGATTGGCACCCTGTCCAGGGTGTACCCTGCCATGTGCCCTAAGTCTCCTGGGATAGGCTCCAGGCCCCCTGTGACCCTGAATACAGGATTAAGGGGTATAGATGATGAGTGAGAGAGATATTAAAAAAAAACATCAAATAAAAAAAAATATTTTAAAATGTAAGTTATTTAAAAACTTTAAACATAAAAATATAATATATATTTTATTTTATAATCATTTGTATAGTTGTTTGTTTAATTATGCTGCAAACGTTGACAATTTTGATGAAATGTTGACAATCACATTTAAGCATTTGACTTTTTACTACTTACTATTCATTGCCAAAAGTGTGTCTTAATTCTTAAAATGTCTTTTTAAAAGGCTATTTATATCTCCGACTCTTGGTGTGTGTGTGTGTGTGTGTGTGTGTGCGTGTGTGTGGTGATGTCAGGGCTGGCCGGTACTCTGCTTACCAGGCAGCTCCTTAGTTAAATCAGCCTTCTGACACATAACGTGCTTATTTGTGGTAGTGAAATATTGAGCTTTAACGTGCTTACAGTGGAAGAGTGAAGTCAGTCCCCTGATACATACACGCATACACACACGTACACACATACAGTACAGTACGAATGCGCACACTGAACACACTTCTTCCCTATTTCTCTCCAGAGGACATTTCTAGCAGATCTGCCTGAAGATGACGGCTGCGCTGCATCTTCAAACAGGTTTGATCATCAAGGCAATTACACACTACCAACACCAACACACCAACACACACACACACACACACACACACACACACACACACATAGTGGTGTAAATAGTTTCTTTTTTAAATAAAATTTAAAACGTGAGGTGCCAGAGAGAAAAATTCATATTTTCGTAGCTACAGTATTTTAAACAGTTTCGGCCTGGTGAATAAAATAAAACTTGAAAGAACAACCATGATCCAATTCAATTTGATTTGAATTATTTAGGTTTGTATGGAATGTGAATATGTATGAATCAAAATGGTCAGATTGTCCCTGATGAGCAAGCCGAGGGCGACAGTGGCAAGGAAGATCTCCCTGAGATTACAGTAGGAAGGAACCTTGAGAGGAACCGGACTCAACAGGGAACCCATCCTCATCTGGGTGAAACAGAAAGCAGGAATTGATCTGCATCCACACAGTGTGTTTGGTGGCAGGCAGTTCAGTATAACAGTTGATGTTAATTGATGTTAAAATGGAGTCCAGGTAGTTACTGGAGGCTCAGGTAGACTTGTCCTGAACTTTCAAGCGACTGCAGCCGAGTCAAGTCCTCAGAGAAACAGCTGTCAACATCAGGCGAGGCCCCAGACACCAGACGCATCCCAAAGAGACACATGGGACATCCATGCCTTTAATCTTTGAGCTTTCTAGCTAACTTACTGTAYAGGTGTGATGAATCCCAATCCTTTTTTGTATTGTTCGTGGTTGTATTGTTTAGTTTTTATTTATTTTTATTTTTTTATTTGAGCGTCCCCCTAATGTGACCTCATATAAGAAAAGATCTCTCCCAGCTTGTTGCTCCACTCTGCTGTTCTCTAGTGAGGAGTAGCTTGCCGGAGCTCATCCAGACCTGAAATGTTGCAGTATTTACGGATTTAGTTGTACAGTTTGCATCTAGATAAGGATGCATATAGTACACACACAAACACACAAACCAGCTACCTACCATATTTTTTGCAAATGAAGAAATAAATTTGTCTATTAAACTATTCATCGAGCTCGCTCCCAAACAGCACTATTTCATTTTTTTTTATTTATTATTATTATTGTGTAATATAAAGGCGGAAATTATTTGATTCCAAGTTATGAAAATGTGTATCTTATGAACAATTTTCCCTCTAATTGCCGCCATTTGTCATGTTGTAGGAAAGGTACGCACCTCTCTGGAGTTACGCTTCTCATAAAACACTGATTTACACTCCTGAACGGAAATTAACATTTAATTCTGTTTTATCTTCTGTAATTAGAATGCATGTTTCATACCTCTACACACAGCGACACACCATCCATGGGGCCGTGGGGGGGGGGGTGGTATTCATTTTGAAAAAGAAAAAAAAAAAGGGATTTTATCAACATAATCTACTCATGTGTTTTAAAGGAGTCTGACCTTATTTCCTAAATTAGTGCAATTCATAAGATTTATAGGGTTTGAGAACTTAGCTAATTGAATCTGCTGAGTGAGGAACACAGGAAAAATAATGATATATGAGGCGAAGAATGATATATTGCAACAAATATGGAGGGAACAATAGCTTTCTTCAGCATGTTTCATGCGTAGGAAGAAAAAAAACCCTACTGTGCTTGCAGACCATATTTAGAGAAATGAATCAACTCATACAGGTATTTTTTTGGGTGGGGGGTGGGGGGGGCTAAACTTGGTGACTACACAGCGCTTCTCACTGAACACCTATGATGAAATATTATTCTATGATGAAACACATCACAAGGTTTTCAAATGGTTAGGCTTAGATCCCTGTTCTCGTCTGACACGAAGAGAACCTGATTTTGTGTTCTGCTGTTGTAACCCTTGCACCTCCAGGGTCTGGGTTCATTTCCCGGCCAGCTTTGATTTGACCGTTGGTGAGTTTCCTCTGGGTGCTCCAGTTATCTCCTACTGACCTGCGGATTTGGCTAATTGGCGTTCCCGTAGTGTGTGTGTGTGTGTGTGTGTGTGTGTGTGTGTGTGTGTGTGTGTGTGTGTGTGTGTGTGTGTGTGTGCACCCTGTGATGGATTGGTGATCTCCCCTTGTGCCCCAAGTCTCCTGGGATAGGCTCCAGGCCCCCCCACACCTCTAAATACAGGATAAAGTGGTATAGATGATGAGTGAGTGAGTGTTGTAACCTGCTACAAGGCTTGAGATGCTAAGGTTTCTGAGATGCTTTTCTGCTCAGCATGGTTGCTTGAGTTACATTAGCCGTGGACAGTGGTGGCTCAATCGGTTAAGGCTGTGGATTACTGGAGATAAGCTCGGGGGTTCCAGCCCTATCAACCCCAAGCTGCTACTATTGAGCCGTAACCCTATCTGCTCCAGGGGTACTGTATCCTTTGTGAAAAAAAACTAATTTCACTTTGCTGTAAGGTAGATATGGCAAATCATTGTATCTTATCTGTTAGCTCAAGCCAGTCTGGTCTTGTGTCAAAATCCTGTAGAACTGTCGCTCAAACCTTGTTCAAGTCAAACCGGGACTTTTGATTATGCAGTATAACAGAACACATTTATGAGAAAAAGTGCCTTTATTTCTCTATATTATCCCTTTCTACACTAATGCACATATCCCAGAGTTTCACTTGTGATTTAATGCCATCAAGGTAGAACATTCTCTCAGTACGCATCGGACGTATTGCTTGACATCTGAAACACTAGCCTTCCAGGACCTCCTTTAGTGCATGGCATGGCACATGTTCAGGACTTGTAAGGGAGATGTGATAATACCTCCCGTCTGAGTTCCTGTAATGTGCAAGTGGTGTTTTTGAATGATTTTTTGTAGAGTTCCCACAGATAGATGTGTCTCTTTTCGGGAAGCCGGCGACGGGTTATCCCTCGATTTTTCAAGAATCAGGTGATCCACTAACTGAATGTTCACAGGAAAGACTGCAGTGACCGCTGAGGAACCCTTGGCCAGTCATTCATGGGTGTACAGCCTTCTTTAAATGTTTGCATCATTCAGGTTTTTTTTTTTAATGAGGCAAAGAGTCTCATTACCATACTGCGCTTGAATTCTTCTGTAGATCTCAATCAGTTTCATAATTTCATTTATAAGAAATCCAAGTCCCGGTTTGATTTGAACACCCTTCAGATATACTCTACAAAGATACTTTGATGTAAATATGTTTCAGCTATATACTGTTTGTGTAGCAGGACTTCCGTCGGAGTGAAAAGGTTTTGAAGTAGGTGTCGGTGCTCACTTTTCATGGATGAATTTTTTATACTCAAGCCAGAGATGTGTGATCTCCGAAGCAAAGTGTGTATTCTGCTCTAATGGCCAGGTCTGATGTGTACACATCTGAGAGACAGTAGAACCAACAGAAATAAAGATAAAGCGCGAGCGGGAGAAAGTGAGAGATTACACTTTTAACAAGGTACGTCTGTGATCATACAATAGAGGAGCTGTGGGAGTCGAAAGATCGAGGTTTGAACTAAAGAACAAATAAATGGAGGCGATGATGCGAACACCTTGTTTTGTTTGCTATGTGTGCTTGTGCGTGTTAAAGTGTTGCTGTCTCTATCTGRCGCGTCGATGTAATTGCTCCGAGCAGCTTGTCCGTTAATGTGTCCCACTGTGCATCACGCTCTTGAACGTATCCACACGCATAAGCTTCTCCTACCCCCACGTTTCAGTGGGATTATCAGCAATAATGACAAATCAACACACATCTGGACTGCTCTTACAATCAGCAAAACTAGACAGGCATTCACTTACGCCTTGCAGGAAAGGACTTCATGAGAGTAAGGTCAAGGTAATTCAGATTTTTTTTTTTTTTTTTGCTTTTGTTCAAAATAACAAGCAGGTTAAAAACACTCATTGTAATTTAAGTACATCATTGTTTTTTTTTTTTATTGTTTTTTTATAAAGACTTCTAAGGAACTGAAAATGGGAGCCAACTTGTCTCAAATAAAACACCTTTATAGTGCATTACTTACAAGGAGATCCAACGCAATCTGTATTACTATTAATAATTTAGTCTAGTGCAAAATTAATGGCACTGCTTTGACAAAAATAAAGAGGAATAAATGACAATAATAAATATATAAATATGCAAAACACACAATTATTTCAGTTTTTCAGCACTTTATAAGCATTTATTGTTAGTTTACTAATTAAAGATTAATGATTTGATTGATAAGTAAAATTTTTGTATAATATTTAAGGACTCTGACAAAAAAAGTTCTTTTTTTATACTATACAATTTAGTATTAAATGATTTCTTAGACAGAAAGGATATATAATCATTCTTAGTAGCATTTGTGTAGATATAATACCAAATGTGTATGAGTAGGGTGGCTTAGTGTTAGCACTGTGGCCTTGCACCTCCGAGTTGAGGGTTCGAGTTCCCCTTTGTGTTTGTGTGTATTGAGTTTTATGGGTTTTTTTCCATGTACTCTGGATAAGTTATTATTATTATTATCATTATTATTATTATTATTATTATTATTATTATTATTATTATTATTATAACAATAACATGCACTAGGAATGTTGGTCAGCATTGTAGACAAGACAGAATGAGATAAATACAAATTCTGAATTAAAAATAAAAAAATTCTTATTCTTAAAAGTGTATAGCTAGAAGGGAATTTGTGCTCAAGATTTTTTTAATGCCATTGAGCTATGAATACAGGTGTCTGGCTGTACTTAAATGTCCTAAGTACTTGAAGTGGCAGGGATGATGAAGAAGTTGTTAGACGGCAGACATCACTTTTGCCTGCCTCTGCACCGCCGCTCACATTCATCAGGAAAATCAGTGTGGCCGTTTAATGATATAATGATGTTATAATCATGGACTCTACTAAACCGTGCAGGCCAGGTCTCTTCACAGTGAGAAAGAGGGAGAGAGAGAGAGAGAGAGAGAGAGAGAGAGGTAGAGTGTGTACAGAACTATTCTAAGACTGACATCCCCCCTCTGCACACAGACTGTCTGACGCCAGATGGCTCATTCTAAGAAATATTCAACCTTAACACAGTTCCCATGTAACTTTTTTCTGTCCCCCCCCCAACACCACCACCACCACCACCACCCCAACCTCACTCTTTTTCTCGCTCCATTTTCTCTCTTTCTTTTTACTGAACAGTTGCCAGGGACCCCCTCCCAGCTTCGAGCCTGTAGAACGATTAGAGGACGACAGGGCCGTGTAAAAAGAGCAAAATTTTGTCAACAGACAGGAGGTTGCTTATATAAAGTGCTCTCGTACTCAAGATGCTTCGGAGTCATTGTGATTAAGCCGTAAAGGCGGTGCCATGTTGTCCTGACATCCTCTCTCTCCCCTTTCTCTCTCCATCATTCCTTCACTGTGTCTCTCACGAGTCAGCCCGGAGAAGTAAAACATGATAAACCCAATAAAATATTGTCTCACTGCTCCAATGAAAATAACTAGTTTCAAATCTCCTTACATGGGGAAGTGTTCAGGACAGGATGCGTTCCAGTTTAACTTTAATATGAGAAAATGATTTTCCCAGTAAAAATAAATAAATAAATAAATAAAATAGCCTAGAGCCTGGACATAAAATCTCATCCCAGGTCACTGATTTGTTCACCTTTTCATACACACATCTATGTCCAGATACACACATAAATATATAAACTGAACTTTTTTTTAGTTTTGTTCTCAAATATTTTCTGAGACCACCAACACTTACGACTGTGTCTGGGTAGTGCTTTGTGTGTGTGTGTTTCTAATGCCCTGGATGTTTTTACAAATGGGCTACAAGGGGAGCTTTGCTACTCCTCAGGAACATGTTTATCTTAATTAGGAGGGGCAACATACTTCTAATAGTGAAGACATGGCTGCTCTCTCTCTCTTTCTCTCTCTCTGTGGGATCAAAGACTGTGAGTTTGAGCCAAACTAAACTTTCTCCCTCCAGTTTGCCAGAATCCAGGTGATCACACAGCTGAACCTACACACTCCCACACACCTCCAGTGATTTCTGTGTGTGTGTGTGTGTGTGTGTGTGTGTGTGTGTGTGTGTGTGGGAGTGCATGTGTGTGTAAGTGATGGCAGGCAGGAGAATAATGCCGAGTTAAATGGACATTCTTCAGACCTGATATTACGGTGCTGTCATCATCCAGTGGGAGAACAGAACGGCCATTAGAACAACACTCAATTTCATCATGTTCTGTCACCTGTCGCGCACACACACAAACACGCGCGCACATTCCTGGCCCTGAGATGAACTGCCGTTATTAACTAATGCCCCCCCCCCGCCCCCGAACGCACACACACACACGCACACACACACACACATACACACACACACACACGCGCACACCTCTCTACCCCACCCACCTCCCCGTTTCACATGTTCATATCGCAATATTGGAAAATTAGTCTGCAAACGGATTTGACAAATATGACTACTTTTCTTTGAGATCCCCCTCCTTTCCTTCATTTTTTTTTTGCCACTTTTCTGGTGATGTGAAAATGATGCCATTAAAATTAAGATGTCAGGTTTTATAGAGCGAGCAGGCTGAGAGGAGGATGGGAAAAAAGCAAGGGATAACAGGGATGAAAAAAGGGGGATGATAGGAAGGCTGTCGTGTTGGGCTGTGAAGAGATTGACAAGTTTAGATGGGTGCTATTAGCCTTAGCGCTGCATAAAGACATCATAATCATTTTAAATCACAATTCTGCTGCTGAGGTGTCCGTGTGCGTGGGTGTGTGTGTGCGCGCGTGTGTGTGTGTTACTCTGTGATTTTATGCCAAACGTTCTCTAATTTCATTCATATCACACATGATCTGAGCAAAGCCCTCCTCTCAAACCCTCACTTTGTGTGTTATATTAGTGTTTTATGCTAACCTGTTGCTAATACATTCCATTTTTAAGTCATTTGAATTCCTTTTTAACCCTATTTCCCATTAACATTTGTTAACTTAATCTTATTTGATTTGGCTAGGTGGTCATGAAATAATAAATGACATACAAGAGATTATGCACTATTATTACAGTTTAAATGTAAATGTATAATGTTTACCTTTTGTTGAATTTTGACCTCATGAAAATTTGAAAAATTTATCTTAGAAACTTGAGTGTAAAGGTTTTTTTTTTTTCTGTAAATAAAAAAAAAGTAAATTCATAGCGTTTACCTCAGTAGTACATAGTACAGTATGTAATGTTGCAGGTTTAAGCAAGAAATATGTGGAATATACATCATTACAGAAATACTGCATGTGTTGTTGTTGTTTTGGTTGCACTGTAACTTTTACCTCAGGAACCAAGGTGTACAGTAATATTTACCTAAAAAAAACATTTAGTTCATTTAGTAGCTAAGATTTTTGGTCAGTACCATATGAACTTTTACCTCAGGAATACAGAGTATATTACCTTATACAGAGTATATTACATTTTACCTTACATAAAGTATGTAACATATACCTTAGAACCCAGAAAAAAGGTGTTACCTCAGGAACTCGGGTATAATCTTTACCAAAGAAGCGTGTTCTAAGTTTATTTCAGGAAAAGTTAGCTAGGAATACATAGTATATAATTTTTTCCTTACAGGTCTGTGTAATTTTTATCGGAGGTACATGTGGAGATTAACATTTATCTCAGGAATGTAACTTTTAGGTTTCTCAAAATTTTACTTCAGGAATAGATTATTTTTACCTCAGGACAATGTGTACTTTTTACCTCCAGGTAACTTTCAATATGTGTAAATTTTACCTCAGGAACTCTGATGTAAACTTTACTAAAGAAACATGTTCCACTTTAGACGGCACAGTAGCGTAGTGGTTAGCACTGTCGTCTTGCACCTCCAGGTTCCGGGATCGATTCATGCCTTGATCAAGGAGTTTGTATGTTCTTCCCATGGTTGGTGGGTTTTCCCCAGGTACTCCAGTTTCCTTCCAAAGTCCAAAGGCATGATTGGTACCCTGTCCAGGGTGTACTCCACCTCATGCCCTAAATCTTCTGGCATTGGCTCCAGTTCCCCAGTGACCCTGTATACAGGATAAAGTAGTCTAGACAGTTGATGTTCCACCTTTTTCTTCAGTAAGATTGGCACCTTTTAGGTCAGTACCATGTCAACTTTTCCCCAGAAATATACAGTATGTATATGTCTATTACTTCACAGATATGTACGGAACATTTTATCTCAGGTTCTCCGGTCTAATCTTTAAATCTTTAAATTTTTACCTTAGAAATATATATAATAAATACTGCAGAATATGTAACTTATATCTTGAATCCTACCTCAGGAGCATGCTCAACATACAGTATACCTCAGAAATTTGTCCAGCTATTACCTCAACGACCTTTGACTTTTATTTCAGGTAAAATTGTGAAGCGCATGTGAAACTCAAGAATATCTAATGAACATAATGAATCTCTGAAATTATCTCAGAAATATGCACAACATTTACCTTGGAAACATATGATACAACCCAGACTTAATGAAACAGATTATCATTAGAAAATAATTCTTGGATGCCAAGAAAACGTAATATATTAATGATATTAATATAAACATTATTTAGGGTGGATTCTTCTTATAAAAATATAAAAACTCTGCAGTAAAAAATAAACTAGCCAGATTAGTAAACTAGTCAAGTGCTTTTCCATCTATCTCTTGTTCACTTCATCCTCCCTTGTTTCCTGTCTAGCTGCATTCATCTACCTGCGCAGGCTTTGCTTGCTGTCTGGATGTCTATGTAAACTCATTCCGCGTGAGTAGACAACTTAGCTTTTAGTTTTGCTCCTGAAAAAGCACAGAGTGAATTTCATCTGCTCTCATAACACAGACCTGTGACTTGTCACACTCCWTCAGCTTCAGCAACCTGAACAGGCAAGGATGGGACAAAAAGAGAGAGTGGAATAATAATCATGGGTATTGTGTTAAGTTAAAACATATCCTGCAGAACCTGATTGTTACTGCATTACTTGCATTATTAACAAACTAACCCCTCCACCTGTGTTATGTTAGAATTCCAATGAATTAAACAATATTTATTGAAGAATGTTGAGGAAAGCACCACCAATTTACATTTGTTGTCTAAGAAACCTCAATACTTCATTGATTCATCTTCTATACCCGTTTTCCTGTGTTATCCAAGGTCGKAGGAGGGTGGAGCCTATCCCAGAAGACTTAAAAGAGACAAAGGGTGGGGTACACCCTGGACAGAGTGACAATCCATTGAATTAATCTAACACATGCCAAAGGGACAGCGTCAAACACACAGGTGAAAAAAAATCAGTGGTTGTACCAAAGTGAGTGAGCAAGACCACTACATACTTTAAAAGAGGTTTTTTGTTTGTAATGATTATAAGAATTCAAAACCAAACCTGTACATGGTGGCATTACATCAGCAATTTATCTCCATCCGTCATACAGAATCAACAAGTGGACATCTGAGAAATAGTGTCATTTTCTCCTTTTATATCCAACTCCCTGAATACAAAGATGGAATTTCAGAGTAATTACAGAACGCCTTTTGCATTTAATAAAATATGCTGTTTGAAGCAATGCCCAGTTTGAAAAACAGCACATTTCCGGGTGACTTGTTTGCTTTCGGATCCCTGCGGTGTGTGAATTAATGCGTCGCAGGAGATGCACTTAAAGTGCGCACGCATGTCTCGGGAAAACCATTAACCAAACAAACTATTGTGTGCTGATTTCCGCAAACGACACAGAAACTAAGGGAGAACGTGCAGTGAGACAGGAGAGTAGTCTTGATCACATCGACTGCATTTAGCTGCAGGGTGTCTGCTTTGCACCGAGACACTGACAGCTCCTTTTGCCTGGACTTAATCACTTCCTCTCCATCTATTACAGCTCTTTAATCCACAAACCACAAACCCAAGTGGGAGAAGTAGAAGTGCTGTGCAGATCAGCAGCACTAAGCAGCTCCTTGTCACCGGTACTTTTGCGTTCCTTGGCATTGTGCCACCTTTGTATTACCGTACTACAGATATGAAGGTGCATACAAATCACATGCTACTCAGCTATTGTTGATAGACTTGTCCATCATTGTTACCAGTGACATTAATATTAACAGTCCTTCTGCTAAAGTTTTAACATGGTATAGGTACCATGGTAATCTGACGGTACAGAACCTGTAGCATGGTATTTATCATATATGGTGTTTTTGACTACTGTGGTTTTATTTGCTGATATTATATCGTACGGTACTGTGTAACATGTACCAGGATGATATCAACAATATGGTATGACATTTTAGGTACTGTAATGGTAATATTTATATAGTATAGTACCAATGTATCTATGTAACATTAATTAAAAACCATAGTGTACTGTATAGTGAAAGTCTTAACACTGCATACAGTAATATGGTACTGGTGTAGCTGAGCGGTTGAGGCATTCAAGCAGTTGCCACTGTTGTGCCCTTGATCAAGGCCCTCAACTGCTCATATGTGTAATGACATAAATGTAAGTTGCTCTGTATAAGGGTATCTGCCAAATGCTGTAGCTGTACGGTCTGTCCTAGAGCACACCGGTAGCATGTACTCACATATCTAATATGGTACAGTATGTACAATCATACCATATTAGATACCCAATGAACTTTGGTATTCACCACAGTATGGTGGTACTCACAATAGTACTACCACGTCACCCCACCGTACAGTACCTCCTTTGGCACCTCCATGGTAATGTCTAAAGTAGTGTATCACAGTGATACTATAGTATATTATGGTAGGTATTATGGGACATATTATATTAAAATGTCTTATGGGTGGCAGTGTCTTTATGCGTATGAGTCTTTGTGTGTCCTCATTTCTAGACCTTTTTTTTTCTGCTTAGCCCCTGCTTCCAGAAATCTCTAAGGGCAGACGCAGATGTTGAACTTTATATCTCAGAGAGAAACGAGGCTGATATTGTGACAGACATGCTGCTTTTATTTAAGTGAGTATTGTAAATTCTCAAGAGGGCAGCCAACACACACACACACACACACACACACACACACACACACACACACACACACACACACACACACACACACAAACACATGGCCATATACAGACACCTATAAAACTTCAGAAGATGAATCACAATCATACAGATTGTATCACAAGATGCAGTTTAAGATACACAAGATGATATACATTTAAAAGTGTCTTTACACATATATACAGTACACTATAACTCATTTAAACATAACAAGCGTTGCTTAGTTTAATTCCCATACATGTTGATTTGACAACACTAGTTGAATTCTTGCTTGAGGAACCCATCCTAAACTATCAAATTGGAATTCTGAATTGTATTGGATGTTTTTCTTGGTTTTTTTTTCCTAAATGAAGGTTGGAAATTACGAGGATATAGATCAAGAGGCATGGTCAGGGGCAAGGCGGCCAGAATGGTTCAGCATTACATACTGTAGTGGCTCTACATTCTACACATTAGCTTAGACTTGCAGGAAAGAAATGAGACTGAAATTAGCACTGGATTTGTTAGTATATTTATTCGATTATTGCTGGGAAAGCAAAGGTCCACATTTATATAAAATTATACACACATACACAATTGCTAGTTCATACACGCAGTCTTCTAGGGAAGATGAATCAGTCTTGTAATTGTTCTTGTCGTTTGTGCTGCGGTTTTACTCCTCAACGCCTCATTTTAGGCAGGAATTAATAAAAATTGCATGTGCTTCAGGTGCTGTGTGTCTCACCCCATTTGTTTCTCTGTTTCTCTCTTTCTCACTTCCCTAAAGGCCTTTCACTTTCCATGTCTTATTATCAGCTCATAATTCCTTTTTATTTTTCGAAACAAGAGGTGTGTATGTACTTATTGTGCATATAAAGCACAATAATGAGCTCCAGACCGCCCTAAATGTCCAGCACTTAGCCTGACTAATTTTATTAGCCTGAAAGGTATCGAGTTCTTTTAATAAAAATAGCTGTTAAGACATTATCAGTAAATAAATCTGGAGTATGTATAAGAAAGCATCTAGATACTATAGGTTTTATTTTTTCACCACCATTATTATTATTTTTTTTTAATAATGTTAAAATTATTTTTGCTAAAACCACAAGTTTTGGGTTCGGTTAGTGCCCCTGGGGTGGCTCTGAACCCTCAGGCATGGCTTCACAGTACCTCTGGGGGTGCGCTGTTGTGTGCGGCACCAGAATGTTGTCAGGGGATGCTCTCTATAGTCCTTTTTACCAGCAAACTGGTGACAGGATCATGGGCATCCAAGGCTCGCCCCTGCCCCAGGAACCAAAGGAGTGAAAGTGAAAGCGAAAGACAATGCAACACAAACCATCTAAAAAAGTCAATACTGGCCATGATAGAAAGACAGCAGAACACACACTTCACCACAGCCTGCCTCACACAGAGCCCAGCAGGCAAAGAGCCCAAGGCCACTGACCCGGACTCCAAATTCCCCAGTCCGATCAAGCAGTCATGGGATGTACAAGACTAACAAGTCTGATCCATGGAGGCCCCATCCCATAACCCATAGAACCCAAAGTACCTACTGCCAATGTTCAGATGCCAGACACTCCAGCACAATCTAACAGGTCCCATGGTGTCATGACCCGAGGGGCCGGAGCCGCCCAGGTGGCACAGGGGGAAACCAAATCCTAGGTTGTTTTTAACGTAAATGGTTTTAAAAGTTATAGCTTGTTGGTAGATAAGATCATTCATAAATGTAGTGAAAATAATGAAATATTACATTAAGTTTTAATGCAAAAGGCAAAATTTTATGAATAGAAGTGTATCAAAAAGTAATAAAATAACAGAGTAATAGTCCTGTTAGAATGCATGGCATGTCTAGTTAAAAAGAAAGACTTGGAAACGTGTAAGTGTTTGAAAGTTGTTTATTTCTTTAACAAATAAAAATGGGAAGAAAATAATTTTATTAAATCATACACTTATCTGGATCAATTTTTTTGAGACAAGGGTGAAATGTTAAGATTAATTATTTGCATGCTAGAACATTGGATGCTAGAACGTGTGGTTGGTCATAAAAAGACTTCTTTGGGTAAGGTTTTAGTTTTCAAACTTACAGCATATATATGGTAAAAGGTCCAAATTTCACTGAGTAAAAGAGTTTTTTCCATGGCCACTACACAAATATTTAAATACGCTGCTTGAGTTGAGGTTAAAATCCTTCCGGTCTTGCAGTGTAGGATTTCAAAACAGAGAGCTTAAACACACGTTTTCTGGCTTTTTCTTTTTCAAGTCCATGCCTGTTTTGTCTCAATTGCCTGTTGCTGAGATGATGGTTTGTAATGCTACATGTTTTTCAGGATATAATGCAGTTACTTTGTGGTTTCATTCTACCAAAAACTTGGCCAAACAAAATGGAACTGAAACAAACATTCTCTGGCTTAACATTTCAAAACACATTTTCCCTCAGAGCGATGATCAAAAAAAAAAAAAAGTGCTTGGTTACAGTCCCTCACTATAGCGATTTATAGGGTTTGCAGGTTCAGAAGTTTGGAACCAGGTAAAGAAACATTGACGTCAGCGAAGCCTATCCTCGCCCCATGCGTTTTATAATCTCGGCTAAAAATAACGGGCTACATTAGTAATAGGTTTAAAACCTTGTCATATCAGCTTAGGTCTGCGTGGGCTACATGTACGAGTTCCCCGTGATCCATTTCGGTGAGTGCGTGCTCCATGCATTATAGATGATGCAACCTAAAGCTCAGGTTTGTGAGAAGCGGCTGGCTTGTTTTCTTTCGTTTTTTTTTTTTTATTATTTATTATTTTTTTTTATCTTCCCCGAGGCAGCCTCTCTTTACCTCACCGTATGCCTTTTTGTCGGTGCTCGTAGGTGCTTTTTCTTCTGCTGGCGCGAGCAGGCCAACATGCTGAATAATTTAACTCCAGCGCGTTTGAACAGGTACGAAAATAATCCCGGGCGAAAGGGGAGAGTGGATACCTCTATCTTTTCTGCCTCTCAGTGAGCAAGACTCTCTCAGCACAGATCAGAGTGAACGTATGAAATATTAAAGGTTATTGGTGAGTGTGAGAGCAGGGAGAGCATTGGTCCTGCGAGAGCGCCGTGAACAGGTAGCGCTTAAGCAGACACGTCTGGATTATTTATACCAACATGTCTCTGTAAACACAGCGAGCATCGCTCAGGCAATGCAAGTTGTATCAACTTGTCTGTCTCTTTCCTGCTGGTCTTACACACATCCACGTTCTACACGCGCCCTTTTAACACGCATTTCATTGTGCGGCTTTTCAGAAAGTAACCATCGGACATGATGTTCAATACTGGAGTCTTACACAAGTCTGGTATTAAAACCTGTTATTTTTTGTTAACTGATAAAAAAAGAAATGGATTGATTTCTTGCAAAGTACATTTAATTAATAAACAGAGCACAGGAAGGAAGAAGTTTCCTGGACGTGAACACAATGGATTCAAACCTCATCCTGGGATCACTGGTCTGCAGGAGGAACCTAAAGCACCTGGTGAAAATGTGAAGAACATTTAACAGTAACAGAACATTTAACATCTTGAGATTCATTTTTTCTGTTGTTGTTTTATTTTATGTACTGTTATGGAACAGTAACATGGGCAGCCTGGAAATAAATCCTATATCACTCACTCGCTCATCGTCTATACCACTTTATCCTGTATTCAGGGTCATAGGAGCCTATCCCAGGAGACTTAGAGGATGATGCGGGGTACACCCTGGACAGGGTGCCGATCCATCATAGGGTACACACACATTCATTCACACACTTTGGGCAATTTGGGAACACCAATTAGCCTAATCTGCAGGTCTTTGGACTGTGGGAGGAAACCAACCAAGCATGGGGAGAACATGCACACTCCATTCACACAGAGAGACTGGAATCAAACCTGGCCGGGAATCTAAAAGGTGACACCGATTAATCAGTTTAGGCTTTTAGATTGTTCATGTTTGTGTAAGAGGAGTGTTCAAGTAAACCCGTGATTTTTGATTGTGCGAGAAGTAAAATGAGAGTAAAAAACCTATTGTATTTCTCTATCTAATCCCATGCTACACTAATACACTTCTCCCAATGTTTACAGAATTTCAGAATTTTCTCAGTACACTGGAGCCATGATCGGACTCTCCGCTTCATTACTGAAACCCTGGCCTCACAGGCACTCCTTTAATGGACCAAACGTGTGGAAATGGCTTGGACGGAGGTCAGGACTGCACAGGGAACGTGGAGATTCCTTCCAGGGCGATTCCTGTAATGTGCAAGTGATGTTCATGAATTATTATGTGTATCGTTCCCACTTCTGCAAGTTGGTGACAAGTTAATTGGCACTTTTTTTGAAGGATCAGATGTTTCACTTGTTGAATGTTCAAGGAAGACTGCAGTGAGCTCCGAGCCACCTTGGCTAGGATTGGAATTCACGGATGTACTGTATGGCCTTCTTTAAAAGGTTTGCACAAATGGTGATACAAAGAGTCATCCCTGCTTGAATCTGTAAATGTCAATCAGTTTTATGCTTTCAGTCACTAATTTCAGTCACTAAAGTCGCGGTTTGACTCGAACCTCATAGAGGGGGAAACCCTATTTTTTGTCCTTTTTCCAATTTTTGTATTTGCTAGGGCTATTTAATAGATTTTCCCCTGACGTTACATCCTATATGAAGATCCCACCCCACTTCCTTGTTGTGGGGGTGTGGCTTTGACTAGACACTGAAATGGCGCACTTGGAAGAGGACATAAAAATGGTTTTGAGATATGAAAATTGCATTAACTGAAGGTCATTTCAGCTTTAGGATTAACACCCACACACACACACACTTTGGGGGAGCTCTGAGACCTGTGTTAAATTGTTAATGAAATCGTCTCGGGTTACTTGACTGTAACCCTGTTCCCTGATAAAGCGGGAACGAGATGCTGCGTGAAAACGCTATGGGAACATCTCTTTGTTGCC
>QMIH01000750.1:2698-46210 GCA_003987875.1 Clarias batrachus
AAAAAAAAAGAAAAAAGAAAATTCTATTTGTGTTTTAGACAAAATCATTCTATTTTCAAAATCAGAAATTCCACAACTCATCAAATGTCAAAATGTCCTCCCACTGTTTCCTTTTTAGATGCTCTTTCTGTCTTACTTGTCAGGGTTTTTTTTTTTTTTGGCATCTACAACTCTGCAACTCTGATGCGCATGTTCACTTTCCATCCTGCTATTTTTTATCTCACCTTCTTTTTCATAGACAATTTCATAGACTATCCATCATAAGTCAAAGTCCTGCAATGAGTCTGAGGCTACCACCAAGGAGAAACAGGTGAGGGAGAGGATATGGTACACAAAATGAATTTCCACCTGTCACAGCAGCGATAGTTTACATTTAGTGCTGAATACAGAATCAGTCAGTGATGCAGTTATGCATAATATTTAGGTTTTGTACCTACCGTACACTCAGTTCATAGTGACTTACACAAGGATGTCGTGGTTTATGTGATATACAACCAAAAGGTCTGCAAATTTATTTTAATGTTGTTAAAGGCACCGTAGTTATTATTACTATTAATGTCTTTTGGAACAAATTGATGTGATGGCAGCTTAAATCACACTATTATTACTATTATTATGCTCGTATATTTACATGATTGATCATTAGGATTAAATGGATTTAAAACACATTGTGTTTATCAGAAAAGGTTGTTATTAACTACAACTCATTAATATTGATCTCATCCACAACACTTTGCAGACATTCATGCATGCATATTAAAACAGTGAGGTGACACCTTTACAGATTTAACACACACACACACACACACACACACACACACACACACACACACACACACACACACACAATAGTAGGGCCTTTTTATGGGAGTAATCACTTCTGCTTTCGCTTCACATGTCAAATGTTCTGAATCTAATTTTAACTCAGTGAAACATGTTTGGTTTTTTCCATGATGGCAATCAAACTGCTCTAGTAGTACAGATGAATTATTAAATGTATTTACATCATGCTTGCTGTTTGAAGAGTTGGAATCTATTCAGTGAATTCATTTGTGTTGTGATGAGAGGGTTAGTCTTTTTCCTCACAAGTAAGATGACATAGGACATAACATGGAATTGTTACTTACAAGGGGTGTTCAAGTCAAACCAGGATTTTTGATTGTGGAGAATAACAGGACAGGGTTATGAGAGTAAACCTACCTTTATTTTTCTGTATAATTACCTGCTACACTATTGCACGTATCCCAGTGTTTCACTAGTGTTTGGATACCATCGAGGTAGAACGTTTTCTCAGTATGCCAGAGCCAGGATTGGACTGCCTGCTTCACGTGCTAAACGCTGGCCTCCCAGGAATCCCTTTAACCTCCCAAATATGTAAAAACTGCTTGGATCGAGGGCAGGACTGTATGGGGAATATGTGGCAATAACTCCCAGCCCAGCCAAGTGGTGTTCACGAATAACTGTGTCTGCATTTTCCACAGACAGTTTTGTCTCTTCCACAAGTTGGCAACAAGTTATTCTCCAATTAAGGATCAGGCTTTTCACTCATCGAATGCTAATGGGCATGACTGCAGTGGGCTGAGAGCCACCTCGGCCTGGATCATCATTTACGGACATACATCCTACTTTAAAATGTTTGCACCATCACAGTACTAATCTTAATATCTTTTGTAAATGACAATCATCTACATCATAAGTCCTGGTTTGACTTGATTGCCCTTCGTATAAACAGTTGGGCCAGTTCACAAGCATTGATACGTTGTGACGTATAACTGCCATGTGTGACAGATGGTTATGTGCAAGAATCACAAGAAGTGAAGCCTCTCAATGATTAATGGATGTATATTCACCTCACATTTGCTTAACACTAAACACTTTGTCAATGTGTAGGAGTTAGTGAGTGGACTTCGTTACATGCCTGTCTGTGTCATTGACCAAAAATGAACACTAGCCATATGATTGTAGAAATACAATTTTATTTAAAGATATATTGTATATACAGTCAACATACAATAAAGTCATACAACCTAAATTCCAGAAAAGTTGGGAAGTTTTTAAAATTTGAATACAATAAAAGCTAAAGCACTTCCAAATCAAATGAGCCAATATTTTACACAATTTTACTGAGAAAACTGAGACATTTTATGCACATAATGAGCATGCAGGTCTCAAAAGTTGGGACGGTGGCATATTTGCAGTTGTGTAGCATCTCCTCGTCTTTTCAAAACAGTTTGAAGATGTCCGAGCATTGAGGTTATGAGATTCTGCAGATTTGGTGTTGGTATTCAGCACCTGGACTCTTCTACTACAAAGCTATGCTGTAATAGCTGCATTTTGTGTTTTTGCACTGTCCTGCTGAAATACACAAGGCCTTCCCATATGTTGCTCTAAAACCTTTATATACCTTGAGTTCATAGTGCCATTCATAGCGTTTCTAGAGAACACTCAGTTCAGTTTCAGCCTTGTAGCAGGCATCAAATTGGAAATAAGCTCAAATGTAAAATTTCTCTGTATAAACATTATACAAAACATATATTTTCTAAGTTATTTATATAAACATACAAATTATGTTCTCTATGTTCTATTGTGAATAAAATATTGCCTGAAATTATTTAAAAGTCTTTTAGTTTTCATTTTATTAAAAAAAAAAATTTGTGTTATAGAAAGGTTCTCTTAATTTTTTGTTTTTCTCCCCATTTTAAAATAATAATGGCGATTTCACCATTAGGAAATATGGAGTAAACAACAACAACAAAAACAAAAAAACCATTCTGACCATTTTATCATAAATTTTGAATATTTTCAATCATCAGCTGTACTCCAGGTGCCTAATGCACACTCAGAATCTTTCTAACCAGCTACAAGAAGGCGCTTCATCCAGGAAGCTTTTTATTTATTAAATGTTGGCTCCTTCTACCGAGTGGTGTCATCTTAAACAAATAAATCATAATAAAAATGATATTTCTACATGGCATTTAACCTTTCACTATTTACAGGGCCTTGCAAAAATATTCACACTCACCCAATGTTTGTGTCACACTAAAAGAAAAAGTTGCACCTTCAAAGTCATAAACGCGTCATGCAGATCAAATGGTACACGCCCCAAAAACATTTTAATTCCAGGTTTTAATGCAGCACAGAACAAACACCAAAGGGGTGAATACTATCACAAGGCACCACCTTATCTTTTATCAAAATGTCTTTAACGGGAAGTAAAAGTGTATTCAGTTTAGTGTGTCCAAACTTCGTCTGGTTCTGTATAAAAGGAGATAAAAACCACAATCACAATGTCTTTGTGAAATTAAGTAATTACAGTGCTGCTTGAAAAGAAGCAATAAAAAAAGTTATTATTTAAAAAGTGAAAAATTCTGCAAAAAAGTCGTGAAAATCAGGAAGTAAAAACAAACAAACAAACAAACAAACAAAAAAAACACTTAAAAAACAGCATATGATATTGACCATTACTATAGTGACAGAGCATCTGGCCTTACAGGGTTGTGCCTATTCCCCTTTTCCACTTTGCTTTTCACTGAATTCCCTTAAGAACTTTTAGCTTTCCTTTGTAAAAAGTACCTAGCAAAACAAGTCTCCTCAAAACTCCACTCATCACCTGCAACTTAAACATTGTTTAACTTTGTTTACTCGTTTATTAATTCATGTGAAATGTGAGGATGTATCCTATGTTCAGTTTACAGCAGCATTAGGTCACATGTCTTACTCTTCCCTTTCCCCAGCCTGCTCATACGCAGCGTCATCATCATGTTTCTGTCGGCGTCCACGGATCACCTTCCTCTCGGGGCCCGGCGAATGAGAACCCTGCGATATGACATCACCATCTCTTTCTTCTTCGATCTGCCTGGCATCTTCTATCCCTTCCTCTGTGTCACTCTTTTCTGAATCAGACTCGTCAGAGTTTTCCTCCTCAAGGTAACGATAACCTTTGACCTGCATGGAAAGATGTGTCTAATGTTAGCAGCTCCAAACTATAACAATTCTTCACCTCAACATGAGAGGAATTACCCATCAAAAAACTTATCAAAAGAAAGTAAAACCCATAAGCTACCAAGACAAAGCTACTCTGTAGGGACACTTCTGCTCCAGAGGGGATTAACAATGTCCACTCAAAAGGTGCAACAGTGGTTTTGAAAGTTCACTTTTGCATGAATAAATTTTACCCTATGGTCAGAAAGGTACATTTGTACGTTTTCTTCTAATCATAAATAAATGTAAAACAATAATTTCCTTATTAGTTTAACGGATGTAAAGCAGCTTTAAATTCATTACACCTAATTGCAAACATTACCATAGTCCACTTCTCCATACATACAACCTTACACAAACAGCTCAATAGCACATTAAATAACAGGTGTGTGTGCATATGACTCACCTTGTGCCGTGGACGGGGAATCCGTGGCAACCTGAAGGGAGTTTTCTTTTTAAGACGACGCTCCATCTGAAAATAACAGAAGACTGCAAGCAGCAGAGTAACCAACAGGATGCTGAGTTTGGCCTAACGATGCATGACCAGATTGGTAGCGAGAGAGAGAGATGAAGATAAAGAGGAAGGAGAGAGAAAAGGGGGAAAACCATTACTGTAGGTTTACATAAGATTTAACACTTAAACTGTTAAAAACTAATTTATTAACCTCATGATGTAAATATAAACATTTAAATGATTTTAAGTCAACAGATCTTCACATTAGCATTATACGGACACATGAGTGTCTCAAGATGTGTAGTGTATTACAGGGTAGTATACAATTAATACATTTTTAACTGAGATGACTATTCTTGGCTTTTTCAGACAAATATTTATGATGAAATGATCTAATATTAGATACGAGTGTTCGTGCCTCTGATGCATTGAATCACAAGTTCCTCATCCATATGCTTAGAATATCATAGTGGCATATTGATGACTTGATCATCTCAGTGTTTATATTAGGCACTAAAGAGCACACTTGTTTTAATGCTGTTCCTAAACTGCCTGACTAAATGTAATAGTTAACTCCCTCCTGCAATCCCATTCCCCAAATATTTACCCTCATAGGCAGGCTAGACCAGAGGTACACAATGAAGATAGCGATGGCCTGCCACCAGTGATAGATGGTGTAGACAAAGTCCAAGCGCTCCTTATCCTCATACAGCATACCAAGCAGAGCTACACACACACACAAACGGAAAAGGTTATTACTGAAATTTAGTACATTAGTCTCATTAAAGAGAGGCAAAGACTGGATTGATGAGGCATACTCCAGTCAAACCAAAACTTTCGATTGTGCAGAATAACAGAACATGAGACAAAAAATCTCCCTTAATTTTTCAATATTATCCCCCGATATACATTATTAATATACTCCTATATCTAATATATGCTTAGATATAAAGGTAGAAAGCCTTCCAAATAAGCTAGAGCCATGATCAAACTGTCTTCTTCACATACGAAATTTTGGCCACTCCTTTAAAGGCCCAAACATGTGAAAATGGATTGAAGAGAGTTTAGGACTGTACGGGAGATCTGGCCTCCAGAGTTCCTGCAAGTTATTTATCGATTTTCAGACTCCACACACTAAATGTTCACTCTTCGGCCTGATCTTTTTCACGGACATACAACCTTTTTTAAGACTTGAGCACCACTCAAATGTTTTACTGCAGGTTAGATCAGGCATGGGCAAACTATGGCCCAGGGGCCACATGCGGCCCGTTTAACGTTTTGATTCGGCCTGCCAAATTTGAAAAAATTTAATAAAATCAACCTTGTTAATGTTTTATTTCCCCTGTAATTCTGATGTTTCCTCACTAGATATATCTAGACTCTAGATATATTGGCTTTGTTGAGGTGAAGCGTAGGCCTATTACTCCACGTTTGCACTTTACCCTTTGACCCTTTGACCAAAGCATGCCATCTATCTGCTCCTGTTTCAGCCCCTTTGTCAAATGTTAGAACTCAATGTGGCCCACGAATCAAAAAGTTTGCCATCACCGTATTGTACTTGAACTATTCTGTAGGACTTCAGTTTTACACCTTCATTCACGAGAAATTTCATCACCAATTTTGGTTTGACATTTACATTACATTTAAATGATTTGGAAGATGCTCTGGATAAGCGTGACTTTAAACATCTCATTAAACATCTCATTAAACATCTGAGCAGTTGACGGTTAAGGGCCATGCTCAAGGGCACAACAGTGGCAGCTTGGTGGTGCTGGTGTTTGAACCTGCGATCTACGATTTGTGTTCTCATGAGCAGAACTTGAATGTATGTGGCCCTGACAAAACATCAATTCAACACTAAGTAACTATAACTGCAGTAGGCCCTGTGAGACTGTGTTACTGTACATGTGCGTGTGAATGTGCTACTCACTGCTCAACCCAGTCTTGTTGAGAGCCGTGCCCAGGCCCCAGAGAGCGGCCAGCACCAGGATCTGGGGCAGTTGTTTAGGTTCTCTCGGTTTGGGGGACCAGCACATGAGAGCCACAAGCAGAATCAGGTGAACCATTGCTCCTCCATGTAGCATGATGTGCCGCGGTAAACGGGGATGGAGGAGCATTAATGACAAAGACGAACACACAGAGGACGACAGACCATAGGCCATCACCAGTTTCCATAGCTCCTCAAGCCCCACTGCACACACACCAAATGACTGAAGGAGAGACGGACAGAGAAGAGAGAGAATTTGAAGTGTTCAGACCTCAGGATACAGTTAAAATAACCACTCATGACCAATAGAATTCTGACACATAAATATTATATTTATTAAATATTTAAATTTGCCATTTAATTTATCTGTAGACAAATTGTAAAATTTGACCAGTAGGAAAGGTCATCAACTGTGAACATGAATTTAAAAAGTGTTTTTTTAAACGCTTGAAGACATTATATGTACTGTTTCAGGAAAGTAATCAATGTGGTCTGAGGAGAAGAGGAATAACTGTTGCCACGCTGAAGCTGTTTATTGAGTTTTCAATAACAGTATGCCTAAATATTTTTAGGATTCATCTTCTCCGTCTTATATTAGAGGAATCTATAACACAATTCTACTTAATAATAAATAAAACTATGTTTTTAGCCAAAAAGTTCCATTTAAAACACATTAGAACCAGCATTCACTGATATTTCAGTGGCTACATACAGTAATGTCCTTCCTTCACTAGCCTTCTTTTTTTCCTTTCACGAATAAAATGGAAAACAAAATGGACCAGAAAATTGCCCTGGTGTGTTAGTCACTGTCCTGTGGTAGTATAATAATGTATTCATTATTATAATGTGCTGACACTGAAGGCTCCTTCAATAAATTTGTCCTCATGGAGAAATTCATCATATTAATGATCATATTATTAAATTCCACTGTACCATCATTACTATGTTAATATGACAATTATTATAGCATGTTTTAATATTTTATTAGGCTTAAATTATGTGGCAGATCAGCCATATTACAGTCTCTGTCCTAGTTGTAACTATAATAATAACCGAAGCAACACTTATGATTTGCCTTGCAAAAAGCACTTCTGTAAAAGCTCCTGTTATAAAACATGAATCGAGACCTTTCGACACTAGGGTATACAGATAAAAGTGAAACCATCATGAACGAAACATGAAACCTTTCAGTGATGAAACACGTTTTTTTAATTTCTCCTGCTCGAAGAACATGCCATATCTGGTAGGCATACACCCACGATCATGTGTTCAGTATTGCTCACCAGTATGAGTCCTTTGACTGCGAAAAGCACCTCAAAGCCAGAGTAGACAAAGAAAGGGCAGAGCAGGCGCAGGCGGTAGTCACGCAGGTGTTTGAAGGGCAGTTGGAAGATGTTGCCCCAGCCGATGCTCCGCAGGTCAATCTCCTCTGTGGGCCGATATGCAGCGCCACACACCGCCAGGAACTAGAGGACAGAAATGGTGGTATAGTACAAGTGATGAGAAATCCATCTGCACCTTTCCGTGACTTAGTTCCATTATTAATGATGTTTGTTTATATTCACTGCATAAAAAAATTCACATCTTTTTCTTATTTTCTTTCCAATCTGGTCACCTGCCAGTTCTCACCCACCAGCCAGCTCTCTCCTATTATACTCCCTACATGTGAGGGTGAAGACGAACACATGCTTTATTCAAGACACGTGAAGGCAGCTTTAAGATCTTTTCATACTTCTGCTCCTGCTGAACCATCGTAGTTAGTGTAACACACTCAGAGGAAAGAGCTATGTGTCCTCTTCCACATACATGAACCTGGAGACTAGTGCCAATTTAAAGGGACTTGCTGACACTAGCCTAGACTCCTGGTTCATGTACTATATGTGATGTGTGGGGTATAACATCACTCCCCTCCAGAAAGAACAACCTATTCTTCACTTGCCTATCAGTGCAGGATTCTCGCAACGTCTTAATGATAATGAGAACACTTTTTGTTGTCTACATATCATAACCTCACTTACATACCTTCGAAATAATACAAGTCAATAAAAGTAATTGCAATGTAATGTGCTTATAATTACAATCTATAATATACTTGTGGTATAGAATAGTTTGTGATGAATAATGGATTAATAAGCTGGACGTTTAAATAGTTAAAGCAGAAATTGGGTTCAAAAACATAAATCTGTTAGAGAAAGATATATTTGGCCACATATGTGACCCTGGCCACAGTGAAGATGCAACCTGGTGGACAGGAGGGAGCTGCATAAATACACATGTCACTGGAGTTCATAGTAATACAAGCATCAGTTATTCACAATATGTGCAGATAACCAGAGTTGTGGACAAGTGATTTCCATGGCAACCAGGTTTATGAAATTATCAACTTCTAGATGTCAATAACTTGTTTTTACATAATCCATTTTTCACGCATTCCTTTCTTTTATTGATTTTATTATAAATATATGATTTAACGGCATGAACTAATACTCTACACTCACCTAAAGGATTATTAGGAACTGCCTTAATTCTACGTGGCATTGATTTAACAAGGTGCTGAAAGCATTCTTTAGAAACGTTGGCCCATATTGACAGAATAGCATCTTGCAGTTGATGGAGATTTGTGGGACGCACATCCAGGGCACGAAGCTCCCGTTCCACCACATCCCAAAGATGCTCTATTGGGTTGAGATCTGGTGACTGTGGGGGCCATTTTAGTACAGTGAACTCATTGTCATGTTCTAGAAACCAATTTGAAATGATTCGTGCTTTGTGACATGGTGCATTATCCTGCTGGAAGTAGCCATTAGAGGATGGGTACATGGTGCTCATGAAGGGATGGACATGGTCAGAAACAATGCTCAGGATGGGTAGCCACGCATTTAAACGATGCCCAATTGGTACTAAGGGGCCTAAAGTGTGCCAAGAAAAGTTACACACGCCATTACACTACCACCACCAGCCTGCACAGTGGGAACAAGGCATGATGGATCCATGTTCTCATTCTGTTTACGCCAAATTCTGACTCTACCATTTGAATGTCTCAATAGAAATCGAGACTCATCAGACCAGGAAACATTTGTCTTCAACTGTCCAATTTTGGTGAGCTTGTGCAAATTGTAGCCTCTTTTTCCTATTTGTAGTGGAGATGAGTGATACCCGGTGGAATCTTCTGCTGTTGTAGCCCATCCGCCTCAAGGTTGTGCGTGTTGTGGCTTCACAAACGCTTTGCTGCATACCTCAGTTGTAACAAGTGGTTACTTCAGTCAAAGTTGCTCTTCTATCAGCTTGAATCAGTCGGCCCATTCTCCTCTGACCTCTAGCATCAACAAAGCATTTTCACCCACAGGACTGCCGCATACTGGATTTTTTTTTTCTTTTCACACCATTCTTTGTAAACCCTAGAAATGGTTGCACGTGAAAATCCCAGTAACAGAACAGACTGTGAAACACTCAGACCGGCCCGTCTGGCACCAACAACCATGCCACGCTCAAAATTGCTTAAATCACCTTTCTTTCCCATTCTGACACTCAGTTTGGAGTTCAGGAAATTGTCTTGACCAGGACCACACCCCTAAATGCATTGAAGCAACTGCCATGTGATTGGTTGATTAGATAATTGCATTAATGAGAAATTGAACAGGTGCTCCTAATAATCCTTTAGGTGAGTGTGTATCCCATAGTAGCTGTTAAAAACACATTACTTTTTAAACTTAGAGAACTTATGAAGCAGAAGACTGCATTGCATTGACTATGAATAATAATTTTTAAAAAAACTATTTATATTTGACATTTTAAGAAGTATTCCCTGAGACATGTGCACACTCTGGGCAACTTCTTAACCACGGTTTATACAAGGAGCTTCACCCAGGAGGCTTTTGTTAAACTTTCCAAACAAGCCCTTGGTGCTTCTTCTAATTTGCAAGTACAATGTTTTCATTTAAAACAAGTTGCTAAAGAGAAAACTAATCATGCTTATTGGAACAGACAAACAGAAAAGAGGCAGATGTAGTCTCAAGGGTCGTTTTTAAACTAATTAATTTTTGCCACGTTCCCATGGCAGTGCTGTAGAAGTTAACTCATGATGTACATGCGAGCGTCTGAGAGTCTTACTATGATCATTGCAATGAAGGCAGCTCCCATTAGAACGCTTTCTACCGTAATGAGCATTGTGGACCGAGGCAAACCTTTCAGCACGGTCTTATTAAAACCATCGATCACACCGCTGCTCTCAGCTCCTGAACGAACAAGAAAGAGAGAAACAAACAAACTGAGTAATAATTGTATTCTTACTGACCACATTATTAGTCACAAATACAGTACATAGTAGTTTAACATGTAGGTGTGCAGTATTCCATGCATAATTTAAGTCGACTGCCCTAGCTCTTCATCAGTGTCACTTTATGACTTTAACTGGGAATATTTTCATGTTGGAACGTTTCCTAACCAAACAGCGAGCCTGCTATGTTTATACGTCCCATAAAAAGCGATGATGCTCGCACTGGGAAAAGAGGGATATGGAGGGCACACACTACAAGCGACATTGCTGTTCTGAGAATGTTACACTGAGCCATTATAATTCTATGTGAAATGGGCTGACACACTGTGTATAGAACCAGATGGACTACAGCCATTCCAAAGTTGCCTGTATGTCAGAGTGATCTATGGGAGTTTACTGTATATAACTGGTGAGGAGTTGAATTTACCGCAGCGCTGGACACTGTGGAGAGTGTGATTGTAGTCGCTAAGAAAATCTTTGAGGAAGAACACCATGGGGAACTCTGCAAACACGAAACTCAGCTGCAGACACACACACACACAGACACACATAATTATACATCTTTAATGCACCTGCATACTTGTGCAAACACTATGATTCATACACACAGGCACAAATCCTACACTCACATGGAAGAAGATGTAGAAGATTGACTGGAAGATTATGATATAGCGATGAAAAGCTCCCTTTGGCACTCGCTTCTGCTCCTGCACATGCTCCTCTTTATAGTTCACATACTCATAATACTGCTGGGCCATCCTACAGCACATCACACAAACAATACAGGTGCTCTGAAACAGCTGAACATTGGGGAATGCGTTAATATTTCTATGTCAGGTCACAATATGTCTACAAAATCTGCAGTAGTTCAGGATTTATCGATTCACTTTAAAGGATCATATTTTACATTTACTTTATTTCATCTTCCATGTATTCCATTACTATCAGCAAGTAATTCAACATCAGCCCCATAACAAACATTCTTCAAAAATCATCCCCATCCCAATACATTGCCTGCCATAGATGCAGGGAATAGAGGTAGAAAAGCCAATCCCTTTACATAAAAATCAATAAATGTTCATCCATCATTTTTTGGTGCAACCAACATTTAGATGAATATTTTTTTTGGCCCAGAAATACTACTCCATCATTAATAAACCTCCAGCTACTCAACCTTGTGATGTAGTTTCCCAAAGAGGCCCAGAGTGGAACGATAGCAACACCGATAGCGACGGCTGATGGTACCAGAGTGTAATACCGCTCCCAGTAATTGGTTGAGACGAAGAGTGCGTAGATTCCTGAGGCAAGAAACATCATCCATTTGGTGCCGAGAAAGCTGAGAAAGCGTGAGAAAGAGAGAGAGAGAGGGAGAGAGAGAGAGAGAGAGAGATTCTTCTTATTGCGTAAGTGTGATATGCAGGAAATCATTTTATCAGATATTAACTGAACTGAAATCACTACCTGTACTTGTAAATGTGTTGCACCAGTACGCAAAACTACTAGATTATCCGAGTTGCTAATTAGGCGAGGTATTTTAAGCAGAAACGCAAGTGAAACTTTTCATACGAGTCGGAATCTAAATATTCACGCAATGCATATTCAGTAAGTCAAGGGTGATAATCAATTTATCACAGTTTCAGCAGCACCAGGAAGGTGAGACATGTAGAGCATGTTCGGAGAGAGGACACCAGAAGGAGAGACAGCCGGAATGCCTGACCGAGTGGCAGGAAAAGAGAGTTTAGCTCACCGGATGAGGACAGGTGTGTAGAGCAGGCCTACGACCGGAGTGACGTTGATGCCCATCAGCACCCTGCTGTCTATATCCTGCAGGTTCAGAACACCATATTTCACCTCTCTGTAGGTTTCATCATAGTGCAGAATCAACTGCATCTGCAGCAAACCTGTGAATCACCACGCACATCAGATCAGATCACCTTATATCACCATAGTGTGAGAACAACTTTCACCAAATATTACAAAAAACGTTGTGACTTAAAAATCACTAATGCCACCTTTAAAAACAATATTCCTGCATGAAGTTCATACAAAACCTGGATATTTAAACAAACTGTATGTGATATGTATAATTGTGCTATTATTTTGTTGGTCACAATATTTTTTTAATCAAACATCATTATAAGGTTTTAATATTTCTTCATATAAACCAATACATTTTTACCCCAGAGCAGAATTGAAGAATTCAGTCAAGGAGTAAAAGTTTACAATAATGATGGTGTAACGTAGCCGGAGCCAAAGCAGAATTAATGATACCACCCTGAAGATTATTAATTAATAGTTCACATTCAGTGTGACAAAAATAGACACTTTTAATGTTATGACACATCTCTTAGACAAGTTCCTGTCACCACTTATATTCTGAAAGCTATAAACACCAGCCACTCCAGCCACTCAACACCCTCGCCAGCCACTCAACGCTTTTCTCTCACCTTTTTTCAGAGAGTAAATTTAAAGGTGCTATATTTTACTTTAAAATGTGTTCAACGTAACCTCATTGAGCTATACTGTATCTACCACTTGGTTGAGGTATGCTATGCAAAAATAATCCACTAGATGTCACTGTATTTAAATAATATGCATTTTCATCTGATTTGTAGCATACTATGAGAAATAACATGTATGCCAAGTAAACGCTAAAAAATGGTTTTTGCATTGTTGCACTACAACACAAAATATTTAGCATTTTATGTGACTTTTTTTCATTTACTGTTTTTGTATTTGTAAATATACAGTATTTCACAAAAGTGAGTACACCCCTCACATCTCTGCAAATATTTAGTTATATCTATTCATAGGACAACACTGCATAAATGACTTTTTAACACAATGAAAAGTAGTCAGTGTAAAGTTTGTATCTCAGTGTAAATTTATTGTCCCCTCAAAATAACTAAAAATACAGCCAATAATAGCTGAACCCCTGGCAACAAAAGTGAGTATACCCCTAAGTGAAAATGTGAAACCAACAATTAACCAACATAGATTCCTGAGGAATGAACTGTTGAACTGTTTACATCAACAGATGAACTGTTGATGTAAAATGACATCATGCCAGGCCTACATTCTTTCAACCAAAATAATTAACATTTGTTCATCAGAACACCCACCGAGTCTCATCTGCAGTGAATGAAATTAGTCAGGGTGACCGTGACACAGAATACAAATGAATATTTTTATATTTTATTTTGTCACATGGCAAAAGGGATTCGTTATTGGTCAGAAATTGTCTATCTGTGTAGATAGTTTTGCAAACAGTATACAGTATACAGTCAATATTTTGTGTGGCCACCATCATTTTCCAGCACGGCTTGAATTCTCTTGGCCATGGAGTTCACCAGAGCTTCATAGGTTTCACTCATGCAGCCCCAGATCATGACACTCCCACCACCATGTTTGACGGTAGGCAAGACACATTTGTCTTTGTACTCTTCACCAGTTTGCCACAACACACGATTGACACCATCTGAACCAAATAGGTTTATCTTGGTCTCATCAGACCACAGGACATGGTTCAAGATATAACTATTTGCAGAGATGTGAGGGGTGTACTCACTTTTGTGACATACTGTATATGTACTTTGACCATGAAGCAGCATCTAAACCATTTGGAAAAGGCCTCTATTTGGGTCTGTAAAATCTGCTAATAAAATATCTATTTATTTTTAGTCTTAGATTGAAGATCATCTGTGGTTTGAAGTCTTGCAAAAGAGTTATTATTATAGAATTCAAATATTAATAGAAACACATTAATATAGACCTGTATTTTGGATTATAAGCTACAGGAACGATAAAGCTGCTGTTACAGAAAATTTATCAACATCTTCTGACTAATCAGAATCGAGACTTCAACATCAGAGTGATCTACAGCAGGAAGGAGAAACTAACCCAAGTAAACACTGTAGACGATCATGCCTCCCAAGCTGGCCCCCAACACATTCTTCACCACAGCCAGCCTCTTCCTTCTGTAATATTTCCGTTCTTCCTCTTCCTCATCATAATCTGGATGAGGTCCCAGAAACTCCTCTACCTGACAGATAAAGAGGGAAAACCGTGTGGTTAAGGGTTCATGTGTCAGTGATGAGAAGACGCATTTAGCTGAACAGTTCCAATGATCTCACCTCGACGTGACATTTGCCACTTGCACGTTCAGTACTAATTTAAACTGTCACTGAGGGGTTTTTATTCCGTGTTACGTACAAAAGATGTGACAACACATCTGCAGTGCCACTTTTCGCATGGAAAAGCGAGAGTGTAGTTAATTTATTGTGCTCACAAGGATTCAAGCATTAAAAATGGCATTTTGTTTTAATTTTAGTGGCAATAAAGAAAATCTAAAATTTTAAATAACTGAAAAGCTTGAGCTACAGCATTAATAACCACTACATTAATCCCACTATATTAATACCCATTACACAGTCAATGTAGTACAGTACCAGAGAGGACAAAATACCATACAGCTTTAATAAATACTGAAAGCATATTACAGACACACAGATGAACTGTTGATGTAAAATGACATCATGCCAGGCCTACATTCTTTCAACCAAAATAATTAACATTTGTTCATCAGAACACCCACCGAGTCTCATCTGCAGTGAATGAAATTAGTCAGGGTGACCGTGACACAGAATACAAATGACTATTTTTATATTTTATTTTGTCACATGGCAAAAGGGATTCGTTATTGGTCAGAAATTGTCTATCTGTGTAGATAGTTTTGCAAACAGTATACAGTATACAGCCCATCCTCCCCCCACCCCCTTCTCGCATGACCTAATTCGCCACCATACAGACTAGCATAAGATTAGCCTTAATCATCACACAGTAAGTGTGAATTTCATATGTACTTCTCATTTCTGTCTGGGTTCTGTCAGCCATTGCCCAAAAAAATGGTAGGCATGTGCATGTGTGCATGATGGACCTGATGTATTCCCAGTGTTTCCAGATTTCTGTGCAGAATAATTAATGATATCATGAATCTACCTGGCCCTGAATGTTGCCCTCTTGTCCTGGAAGCTGTGCTATATTCCCATGGTCAGCAGGGGGCACCTCCTCCAATTGCGCCTCTCTGTAGATGTTATCTTCTGCGATCACTGCTGCCATCTGGCGGCCAAAACACATGGGGAGAAAATAATTCTCAGTTCCTTTTTTTGTTGGCAATAAAAACTTGCAACATCACAGTTACATCTGATATATTAAGCAGATAATAACTATAATTAAATTGGGATCATGATGGATTTTCCCCAAAACCATATGAATGTTACTTAGTAATTATAAGTGTGCAAACAGAAAAACTAGGGGAAAAAATACTTCTTTAAAAATATAAATGTATACATTTCTGATACAGGCTCCAAAAACACAAATTTACCACAAAAAAAAAAAGAAAACAATTTGCCATTTATAAATAGGTCTTTACAATTTATTAGGTATTACTAAACATTACTAATTCAAGTATAACCACAACCCAGGTCTATAATTAGTAAATATGTACTTCAATATTTATTGAAGCCATTAATCCCTTTTATTGCTTTGCTTTAGACCCATGTTAAAGGATAGCCAACTTAAGCTTTAAAAAAATGTGTTATTAAAACTGCAGCTGGATCCGAGACGATTTGAGGATTTAACTCAGTTTTGGAAACCTTGGATTTTAAGTAAAAACTTACAATAAGTCCACCTAATACGTAAACCTCAATTTCAAAAATATTTGTGTTAATACTACTACTGCTACTACTACTACGTCATTCTACAAAAATGATACAAAGTACAGTCACTTGTATTTTTTGCTGATGCCAAAATCATTTAAATGAACATAACAGACACATTACTTGCATTTTTTTTTTTATTGAATACATTGTCTTACTTCAATGTTCAATACTTGATTGTACCATTTTTGTAGGCCAAGTTCAAAGAAATGTCTTGTCACTTTGATTATACATGGAAGTGGGACCGTATACTTTTCATCTAAAGATGTTCTTTTCATGAAATAAATCTGATTCACAGATTCAAAATCTTCTAAAATAAGTTAAACACTAAAATCATGAAACAATTGCTGATTATAATTAATATTATGAAAAATGAAACACTATGTAATTGTAATTTGCCGATTTATGTGAAGCTTTTAAGTCAGTCACAGGTGTTACTGATATTAGAATTATAACTGTCAAAAGCTGGACAATTGATTGACTCTGACATAATTGAACACATATGGAAGCTCTTTTTAAAAAATTATCTAAATAGTCATTGGTGTTATCATTTGGTTTACCAGGAAGGAAGGTTATTGTATATAAATGTATTTTTAAAAAACGTGCATTACTGCTTTTTAAAATTCAGTTATTTCCATTAAAGAACTTCTAGTTGTGAAAGGAGGAATATATTTCACGACATTTTTATGGCTCAAATTCTACCTTTTCTATAGAATGACACTACTACTACCTACTACTACTACTACTACTACTACTACTACTAATATATATATTAAAAGTACTTTGCCAAAGTATTTCACTTAGAAAGTGAATAAGTTTGTGAGTATTTACAGGCAAGGTGAAAACACCTGCAGTACTATTAAATAAATATTGCGCAAGCACTCACCTAGACCTGTGAATTCTGTAAGAGTTAAAACAAACGCGGTGACAAAAGAAGAGACCCTGCATTAACTTGTTCTCAAACGTAAACCTATCGTGGTCGTGGCAGACTACATCCCTTTTTTAAATCTGCAACACCCGAATTAATTCAGAGAAGGAGAAACGAAAAAGTTGCTCGCTCTCACTTCCCTTTCTTGCTTGCGCACTCTTAAAGGTACAGTACCCTAATTTAGTGGAAATCCCCGGATGAGTCTGGGGGNGGGGGGGGGGGGGGGGGGACAATTCACATGGTCGAATTTAAACGTTTACTACTTTATACGACACTGAAACGATAGCCCCTTTTTTATACTAAATTTGTGTTGTTTCATGACATTAATCAGTACAAAAGCACTCACTCTCTCACACTGGACAGGGTGAGAATCCAAATCACACTAACCTGCATTAGTCTTTGGTCTGTGGGAAGAAACTGGAGCACCCAGAGGAAACCCACCATGGGGGAACCATGCAAACTCCATGCACACTCTGAGGCTGGGGAGAAGCTGGAGCTGCAAGCCACCATGCCTCCAATAGAAAAACATGTACCTTGTAATACTTCATTAAGCATACCTGAGACTAGTGGTGGATTTTTAAAAAGACAAGTGGTATCACATCAAATATTGACTAATGAGACTCTTAGCCTCAGTAAAACGTTTACATGGTGCAATGGTTTTAAAGATGGCTGTATGCCAGTGAATGACGATCCCGGCCGAGGTCCCGCACGCTGTAGTCTTTCCCTTGACATTCAGTGAGTGGAATAGCTCATCCTTGAAGATTTACAGAAACTTGTTGCCAACTTACGGAAGAGGTGTATCAGTCTGTGCTTGGATATCATCTGATACCATTCTGTGGGAACTGTATAAACAATCATTCACAAACACCACTTGTACTTTATAGGAACTCGGCTGGGAGTTATTGCCACATCCTCTGTACTGTCCCGAACTCGTTCCAAGCCATTTCCACATGTTTGGTCCATTTAAGGAGCTCTTCGGATGCACGCGTTTCAGACGTGAAGCAGGCAATCTCCAGAATGCTAAGAAAACGTTCTACCTTGATGGTATCTAAGCACAAGTGAAACCCTAGTGCATTGGTGTAGAAAGGGATTATATAGAGAAACAAAGGTAGTTTTTTCTCTCATAACTGTTTTCCCAGTTTGACTATATTGGATTTATTATTTTTGATTTACAGCATGTCATCGCATGTTGCAAGACTTTGTAATAGTTCTTTGCATACAGTTTCTGTGAACTGAAAAGTTAGTAGACAGGTGACTATATACTGAAAGGTTGATTCTTCCCCAAACTGTTGCCACAAAGTTCAAAGTGCACAAGTAACGTAGCAAATCTTTGTGTGCTGTAGCATTACAGTTTCCCTTCACTGGAACCCTGAGCACAAATCGAGCTCCTGAAACACAAGATGACTTGTCAAGGTGAGTGTGGAGTAAGTCAAGTGACCTGCACAGAGCCCTGACTTTTATCTAGCTGCGCTCCAGGTCTCCTCAGCCAACAATCAATGCCTGACACAAATACTCTCGTATTTGTACTCTCGTAAGTACAAATCCCCACAGCTGGGACTTCAACACCTAGTTGAACTCGTTCCCAGAAGAGAGAAGGTTATTCTAACGCCAAAGAAAGACGAAATCTAAAATTAGATGGTTCAGTAAGCACATAAGGATATGATGATCAGGTTGATCGAGTTCTGTTACCCAAAATTTATTGTATTTAGTTGTTTGCATATTTCTGTAAAGATAATACAACTGTCTGTTATCTGAGAGTGTTAAGTGATCGTCTCTGCTCTAATCACAATGTGAAGGAATCACAGACATTTAAACAGGCAATATCTAATCTAAAAAATCAGAATTGATTGATCACTGTTTTGATTAAAGTATGAAATTCACACCTAGCTATCAGTACTTGGAAAAATCTTTAACACAGACCATCCTAGTTGCTTTTTTTTTTTTTTTTTTAGATAATACTCCTCAGTATTAGAGTTATTCCTATTGTCAGACAAGTAGGATGTTGCTTATACTACTACTGACTACTCCTGGCTAGCTTTTCATAAATGCTACTCTCTATTGTGTGCTATTGTTGCTGACCTGCTATTTCAATTAAAGACTTGTTGTGTTTGACGTTTTGCTATAGTATGACAGTAAAGACATGCTTTTAAGGCATGCAAGTTTTTTCCATCTTTATTGTGGCCAGCTATGAATATACAGTACTGTAAGTGATGTGATTACAGCTTGCAAAAAAATCACCAAACAACCATGAATGCACCATTAAAGCTGAATAAGGAAAACTTTATTTGTAGTTTCCCCAGAGTTCATGCAAATGGCTTTCCCTCACACCACCGGACATTTTTATAAAAAGCTAATTTAAAATGTGCATGTTTGCAAACTTGATTCCAACATTAATATAGTTATATAATAATATATTATTATTAGTGTCAAATTCACTGATGAAGTTCATGCTGTAGATTTTGCAATTGAATATATTATTTTAAGGCATATTGCTTCACATAAAAGCTTGCAGAGCGCTTTGGGATGCGAGTAGCAGACAATGCTTGATGCTCCAATATTCTAGCACTTGTATCATGTTGATGAAAGGATAGCTGAATCAGTTATTTAAAAAAACACATTTTGTAGGAGTGGTGGAAGGTCAGAAGTGGTCCGAGATAATCGAATATAACTTGGACCACTTAATAATACATTGTATGCATTTTATTGAACAATTTGAACAAATAAATTACATGGTTGAAAGGTTACAACTGCATTTGGAGATTTTTTTTAGCAGCTTTCTTAATGTCTGTTGCAAAAACCATGTACTTTAACACAGTGTGAAAAAGCAGACTGAAGTGTTTCCTTCGGTTCACCCTTTTAGTCATGCTGTCATATCTACTCCTATTTGCTCTCTGCACAAAAATATACATTGCTTAAAAAAAATAAAGGTAGTCCAGTTTGACTTGAATGCCCCTCATCTCTCTCTTTTGAGCTACACATGGTGGCACAGAGATACCAGTCGTACTGCCACCTTCTGCCCAGTTCATGTTGATGCCCTACTTCTTGTAGTTCTCATCACATGCAGACAGGCCCTGTATGTTCTGCTTAAAGATGCGATAACCGAGAATGGCTTCACTTAATATTCATTATTTGGATTGCATTGGTAGAAACATTATTTTTGTGACAACTTGTGACTGCAGATGATACTTGAATACTTTTCTAATTCCAACTACCGCAAACAGTTTTGTACCTGTCTGCATCAATGAACAGCTGGTAATCTCAGCAAAACAAAATTAAAGTTAACTGAAACACATTTCCTGTTATATAACTGTACTTTCGACTTTACAGAATAAAGTTATGGGGGGGGGGACTTTACTTAGATCATACTATCCGATTATCACCCAGATGGAGAATCACTTCTCTTTTGAGTCTACTTCCTCCCAAGATCATCTAAGGGAGTTTTTTTGTTTGTTTGTTTTGTTTACCACAGTTGCCTCAGCTTGCTCATTAGAAACACACTGATAAAGCAAATTTTATTTCAATTTATATCCAGAATTTTTATTTATTTAAAGCTGCTTTGCAACATTGTCCACAAAATAAAACTGAAATGAATTGAAGCCCACCTGATGTAGTTCTCTCAAAGTGCTTTGAACTTGAAATTAGAAAGTAAAGGAAACAAGTAATTTGTCATCTTTTTTGGGGAACCTATGGTAACAATAGACAAAATTGTGCTCCAGACTGAACATCTTTCAGGATGTCTTTCATAACATAAGCAGTTAAAATGCTGAGTAAGAGCTGATGATTGCTACAGTACAGATCTGATTTAATTTCTTCCGTTCAACACATGATTAGTCAGATTCTTTAAGTAGTTCTTTATTAAGTCATCACTTCTTTTCACCATTCAGGGTGAGCGTTGTATTTTTATTATTTTTAACGGGACAGTATACGATGTACACAGCACAGGAAGGAACATAAATAAATAAAAGGGAGTGAATGACCATAAAAAGAAAGACAAGTGTTTACCACTTAAACAAAATTTTATTATTTTCTAAATATCAAAATTCTACAGGTTTACAACCTTTAAATATTTTTTTCCAGACTGTCTTCAGTTGCAATAATTTTCCCTTCCATTATTTTCCTTTTTAGTACATATAAACTCCACCCAAGTACTGGGAGAACACACACGAACTCCATGCAGACAGACTCAAGATGAGAATCGAACCCGGACCCTGGAGGTGCTAGGTGACTGCTAACCACTAAGCCACCTTTCCACCCGTGTGTGTGTGTGTGTGTTTTAATTAATTGCAATAAGAAACAGGAAAGGACATAGAAGAGATTTAATTATACTATGCAGTGAATCCTTCAACATCAATAAAACATACCTGTTCATATTTTGTACAGTGTCAATAGCAATTGTTCTAACAAAAATATATGAAAAAAAAAGGCTCACTGGTGGAAACCAATGAAGAACCCACAGAAAATTAATGTCCATCATGCACATCCTGGTCCACACACATTTGGGCTTTTAGAAAAATTACTAACATACGAGTGAGTCAATTAGGTCACAGTAACTGATTACCAATTCCAACAAAAGATTCTGCATTTTAATGAGCAACCTGTGGGCAAATCTAATCGAGTCAAGTTATTGTTGACCAACCACAACTTCACACTCAAAGACAGGAATTTAACTGAAGACTGGTGAAGTGTCTTCACACACACTTTACTATACTCCAGCTGTATAAGTCTGTAATATTGGTTAGTGCATCTCCTGTCCCCTCTTCAGTCCACCACAGGCCACACTTTGTTGTCTTTTGAGAATTCTTGTAGGTCTATCCAGTACCAGCGGCTGCTTTCCTCATCATCTCCTCATCTTGTACCGAGAGCTCCGTGAGTTTCCGGCCTAGCCTCTCATGCAAGTCAAGATACTTGGCCACGCAGCGATCCAGACACACTGCCTCACCTTTTGACAGTTCCGCTTCCTTATAGTGAGGAGGAACACACTTCCTGTGACATGCGTTAGTCATTCTGCAAGAGGAAGAAAATATTTCTTGAAACAAACCTAATGACATTCCACTTCCAACTTTTGCTAACTCACACACTGTCATTCCTAGGAGTGAGAGTTTGCAACACTACCAGAGCTTGATTTTAAGCCCTTTATGTGCAAAAGCAATGTATTAAGCAAAGTAAAAGTATTATCTTATTGCAACCCTGCCATCGTCTGATCTCATTGCAAAGGAAAATACATGTTTACCTTGGATGAACGTTATTACAGTGTAAACAGTGGTAACCAGCAGCCCAGCCTGCTTGGTAACCAAAAAAGATATAAGAAGCAGTGCGTAGGGTATAATTATTCCTGGATCCCTGGTTATAGGCTCTGAGCTACTGATTAAAAGCTTGTGAGTAGCCCCTATTGAGACTGGACCCATAAACATCTCTGACCACAGGAAACATTGATCACAGAGGAGCTTCCTAAAAGGTTAAAATATGTGACTATGATAATTTCACTTTAAATGTACCTGTAGCAGAGCACAATAGTGGCAGTTTTGTTTAAATACAATAAAGTATCTATTTCAATCTTTTACCTGATTCGAAAATTATTCCAGGAAATTAGGTGCTACCACATTATGGTGTGTAATATCACAAACACCAATCAGCCATAAGTATATAACCATTAACATTAAAACCAACTTGAATTTACATTGGTGTATCTTGGGATACTTATATATTTTTTTCTTAATTTATTTTGCTGACTTTTACTTACTACTTTTTATTAACATGTATATGACTTTGTTCTTATGTTTTGTTTTTCATCTTATTTTGTTTTACTTTATGCATTTTGCACTCTATGATAAATGTACAGTTATTTTACTGCAAAGTACAATGGTAACTGTTGTTTTAAATATGCCATACAAATAAGTTCCGGCACCTCGGAGCATGGCTTCATGAAAGCCATTAGGGGTGTGCTGTGGTCTCTAGCTCCAGTAGATTAGTGGCAGATCCTTTTGGGTGCTACAAGTTGCAAGATAGGGTGTCGATGGATCAAACTTGGTTGTACTGCACATCTTGTGTCCAGTTGACTAATTAACAATCAATGTCATTCAAGTCACTTGGTGGTGATGTTAATATTACATTAAAGCTGCTCTTTGGTTTTCATTCTCACTTGAACTGAAGGATTTTATAAATAGAACTGCCACATTGATGTGTTTCTCATGGGAAGTTGCTAATTTCCTCCTTGCTTCCTTTTGCCTTCAGGCACATTACTATAAAAACAAGAATTTTTCAGTTTTGCATCCAAAAACAAAGTAATTACATCAGGTCCTGTGGGGATTCTAAAAAGCACAAAATAAATAAATAAGCTAGCTAATGTTTGAATCTAAGAAGAAAAGAAAAAAAAAAAAAGACAATTTGATATTTTTCTTAATATTTAAACCCAAGATGACTAAAACTAACAAGCTCTTGGGGCACAATAGAAAATTGATCATCCCATCATTAAGAGAACCAGTTCAATCTCGGGGCGTTGCTACAGCGATAGAGAGCAGCTTGGCTGTGCTCTCTCAGGAGGAAGGGGTGGTATACTCACACTCCTACAACAATTACAGCAACACTAGCCAATCATGGGTGCAAGCAGAAAAGGCGTACAGCACTTTCCTGTGTGTGTGTGTGTGTGTGTGTGTGACGGCGCTTCCTAATGATATAGCAGTTCGGAAAGATGAGGTCTGCAGCTTTATATGAGTTGGAGGAAGCACATGCACTACACCCCCTCTGGCTGGGAACCACCACTGCTGGGAGAGGGCCCCAACAAGACATGTGGGAATTGGACAAGACTAAATTGGGAAAAAGATTCATGGAACATCCTAACAAGAGAAGGTCAAATAGGGCGAGACCTTTCACTATTTGCCTTTTTTTTCCTTTTGCCTAATCATGGGAATCGTCCCAGAACAATTGTGGCACTAAACTGCATGTAACTGGAATTTTACTAGATGATGAACTTGACAATCTTCTATTTAGCACATACACAAGTGCTGCAAAATCAGCACCATGGTTTTAAAAAACATTTTGGCTGTGGTTTCAGACTTTTAAGCTTCCTGCATGTTAAAACAGTTTTGGGCTGTGAAAAACTTGGAAATCTATTTTCTTTTTTCTCTCTCTCTTCCACATTCAGCTCATAGTACTTGCACAGTTTTTCTTTACCATGGTCCTGGAGCAACAGCTCCTTGCACTTTTTTGGTATTTTCCCCTTGAACGTTTTTTTTCTTCACCAGTTTAAACTTGATATTTGAGGTTTGATAATTAGTTGAATCAGATGAGTTCAGAGCAGAGAACAGAACAAAATGTGCAAGCACAGATTCACACCAGGAGGAGGACTGAGAAACACTAGCATACAGCTTTTTAAATATTTTTTATCTCTGTGAAAGACAGGCGTCCCATCACATACCCAGTGATCCTGAGAAAGGGGTACAGACCACCACACCCCTGAGTAAAAGAAACCTCTAGACCAGACATTCCCAAACTTAACAAGGATTTGGCACAATCTGAAATCATATTGTTTAAATCCTTTGTTTTATTAGCTCTGATTCCTTTTTTAAAATATAAATATCTAAACATTTTATGAGAATTTTACCAAAAATAGATCTACACTTTGTAACTTAATTACACAATTGTAAATTAAACGCATGTGTTAGAAATGACGCTAGTACATTTACAGCCCTCCAGGGGGCGCAGCCTTTCGGAAACACTGCCCTAGATTAAGGAATTCTAAACCACAATCTTGTTATAGGGTTTAATTAATTGTTTAACTTTTTCCTCTTTTAAATATCATACCAACCTTTTTAACAATAACTATATAATCATTAAATCAGCACACTCACATGACGTCTAACCTGGTTTGTACGAACACGAACAAACATGTAAAACAGAAAAAAAACAAGGATCCAGTCGAGTAAAGAAAAGCAATCATGGAGACTGAGTGATTAGATGAAACTGGTATTCAGTGATTAATCATGAATTTACAGTGGAAGGAGATGATGGAATTTGTCTGGTGCCATTAAGTAAAGTAATTTGTTTGCCAGAGGGTTCAACTATTAAACAGAAAAAAATGTGCCACTCTGTGATTTTTAAGTTATAATTTAATGATGCTAGTACATTTTTTAAAAATGAATCGATTTTGTTGAATAAAATCAAAAGGTAGGATGGTGGCATGTCCAGGACGTACCCATGACCAAGTGCAGGATAAGCGGTGTAGAAGATAAATGAATTAATTAATTAATGAATGAACAAAAACAAAAATCAAGGGTGGCAAGTGGGCATAACGGTTAACACTGTGGCCTCGCACATCCAGGGTTGAGGGTTTGATTGCTGCCTTGGGTCAGTGCTTGGTGGGTTTCCTCCGGGTACTCTGGTTTTCTCCCACAATCCAAAGACATGCAGTGTGCGCCCACCCTGCGATGGGATGACACCCATGCCTAGTGCCCCAAGTTCCTTGGATAGGCCCCGAACAGGATAAGCGGTATGGAGAATGAGTAGGAGTAAGTAAATAAAATGAGATGTGTTGAATAAGGGACTAGTTTAAGTTTATGTGTGCAGTGTGGCTTTGCAGGAGAGAAGGACCACACTCCTAGAGAAGGCATACAGTGTAAATGTCTTCAAAGTAACCTTGAACACTGCCTTGTTGCATTACTGGTGTAACATTGGTGTTGCAGGCTGTAACAATATCACATGTAGTAAAACCTAAAACATTAAATAAAGTGGTGAGGATGTGACATCTGTATAAAATCACTGTATATTCAGAATTCATTCTAATTCACTGTATATACATTAAACTTAGTAAAGGTGGGGAAAAAACACCTATTTCAGTCTTGGTGTAGTTTGAGCCCTAGACTGCAGAAGTTAACGTTACATTAAAATATTCTGCACATTACTGGATTTGTAGATAAAAAACACTTTACTAAATTACTGTATGGTTGTAGGAGCAGCAGGGACCCTGACTTGTAGGAATTAGAGATAAATGTCATGTGTTCTAGCTGAGGTGCTAGCTAACTACCTAGCTAGCATGTCCCGAATATTTTACACGAATTTTAATTTAGGGAGTTTTATCTATTTTCCTGAGACAGGATTAAGTCCTGTTTAATTATTAATCTAGATTAAATTGAAAACATAGCAGTTAGAATACATATTAGTTTTCAGATGAAAGCAGTTACAAACTGAAGGACTTTTATACACAGCTTTCATTAGCATGCTAGCTGATATAAACCTCACCGGTTGTACATGTCTGCCATCATCTCCACCTCGAGTTCAGCCGCCAGTTGCTGCGCCTTCATGGGGTCCATCGTGGATCTTCAGCCCGCCTGACACCCCGCCGATTCAGGATGAAACTCGGGAAGCCGCCTGCACCGTTTAACCTTCAGTCAAAGGAGAGCGGCACAAGCGCACGTGGGATCTGTCGCTACCTGACCAGCGTCCTCCCACCAAGTTGGATTGCGCATGCGTGAGATTGCGCGCCTGCGCCGAGCAAACAGCGGCCCGCTTCATGCTGTCATAGGCGTGGCGTTTTATTACATTCACTGTGTACGATACATGTCTGTCTTTTACAATATACCGATTAGACATAATATTATGACCACCTGACTAATATTAAGTATGTCCCACTTTTTACACCATAACAGTGATGCACTGTGTGTTCTGGATCACTTTTGGTATTTCCTGACTACTGCTAGACTTCTAGCTATCAAAATTTGGCCCTTGTTAAAGTCACTCAAAAATTTATGGTTGCCCATTTTTTTTCTGCTTCCAACAAATCAACTTCAGGAAAATGTAGTTACTGTTAGAAGAGCCAAAACGTAATGGCTACACAACTGGGTCAGAGCAACTCCAAAACTGCAGGTCTTGTGGGATTGTCCCAGGCTGCAGTGGTCAGGCCATACCAAAAGTGATCTATGGAAGGAAAACCGATGAACTGGCTAATGAAATAAATTGCTTTGGCTAAGGAAAACCAGTAAACTGAGTAATGCGTGGCTAAAGCTCACTGATGCACATGGGGAGTGAAGGCTGGCCCGTGTAGTCTGATCTAATAGAATAGCTACTGCAGATCAAATTGAGGAAAAAGTTAATGTTGCAATAGAAAGGTATCAGAACGCACATTGCACCACTGGTATAGTGGCAAAACGGGAAGTCTACTCAATATTACGTGGGTGGTTATAATGTTATGGTTGAATAGTGTATATTTTTGAAAAACATGACTTTAGAAAAACAGTGATTTCAAAGCTTTTTTTCATGTCTCCATGAAACAAGGATCAGTATTTTGACATCTGATCATAACAGTATTTTAGTCTGTTGGACATCCCATTCTAAAGCCATGGGCGTTAATATGTCCAGGATTTCTGTTAGAGTTTGGAGCATATCTGTTGATAATTAACTGTCCCTATCAAGTGTAAAAAAAAAAATTAAAAGGGCTTATGTGAAAGTAAGTATTGACGCCGGACAGAAAGACCTGATTTGAAATCAGTGTTTCAATTAATCTCAAATGTGTTCAGAGGATTCAGGTCAGTTCCGGTCTGTCTGGCCCACCTTAAACTCATCAAACCATGTCTTAAGGACCTTGCTTTGTGCATTGGTCCATGCAGTTATACTGGAACATGAAATGGCCGCCTCCAAACTTTTGACACAAAGATGGAAGAATCCAACTGTCTAAAATGTTCTGAATGCTGTAGCATTAACATTAATATAATCCTTTCCTCAAGCTAAGTGCCAAAGCGCAAGACTTGGGAAAAAGTCCTAAAAATGATCACTCCTAGGCCAAACTTTATTGTTGGTACAACACATTCTGGTAAGTAAAGTTCTCTTGGCATGCCAGATTGGCCATCAGGCTGCCAAATAATGAAGCATTATTAATCACTCAGAAAACATGTTTCCACTGCTCCAGAATTCAGTGGCAACTTCCAGCTAAGGCTTGGCATAACACATAGTGATCAACACCCCCCTGGCAAAAATTATGAAATCAGCACACCAAAATGATGTTTATCCTACCCGCCCCCCTCCTTGAGGCAGATAAACAAATCAAAGATATAACTCAAATCAATTTTTGTTTCACAGATGAACCTTCTACTATTTATAAATTGTTCCTTAAACATATTAAATACATATATTATTTTTCCAGATCATGCAGAGAAAAAAGTATGGACTCATTAATTTAAATAAATAACACTGTAAAAATAAGTACAGCTAAACATTGTTGCTCCTCAGGCTTTTTTTTTTTTTTACTCTTGGAGACATGAACCTAACTAATGCAAAACAATATACTCTTGTTCCAACTTCTCTAGCAGTTGTCAGATCAGCTTTTGAAGATGAAGCCTTGTCATCATGGACCCTAATTCTATTAAATTTCCATCATAAACTTTCAATCATACTGAGTTCTGGATGGTCTCTGACCACTGACTGTGGAGGTAATGACTTCCATCTCTCATGCTCGTGACAGGTAACCCCATAGCATACATAAGTGAAGAAATTTTATTGTTTTCTTCAAGTACATCTTTATATGTTTCATTAGAACCACACCAGACACAAGTTAATTTCTGAATATCAATTCAACCAGCCACACTCCATGATTGCTTCTTTATACCCCATTGTACCCTTGCTTTCTTCTCTTTATCTGTTAGTACCGGTTCCCATTTGGGTTTTCTGTAAAAAAAAAACTCCAATTTCCTGCAGCCAATGTCTTACAGTTATGTCATAAGTATTGACTCATGTTTCGGCCCATTTGTTTTACATTTTTGTTGTGCATTTCCTACTTTCAAGGCATTGAGTTTTTCACCCTGCCACTTTGACATTCTTGGTCTACCTGTATGTAAGTTTAGACACAGTTGAACAACCTACATCTATTTTTGGATGTTATTTTTGGTTGCACAATGTATTGGAAATCATTCTGGAGGTGTTTCATAATCCTTGCCACTGTTTCTGTTAACAATTCTCTTTCTGGGGATAACTTGTAAAGATCCATAAGAATTCTCTTAATTGGGTTTTCCAGTTTCAGATTTGTGCTTATATATATATATAAGCACAAATCTTTTTAATAAAATATATATTTTATTAAAAAGGAAATTATGGATTATAATAATATATGGTGAATATAATATAATATTTAATGTGCAGATAATATTTACATCATAATCATACATTGATGATTATGATGAAGCGATGAATGTCTACATGAACAAGACAGTTATTTATCATACTTCTGCATATTTGGAATAATTGTAGCTTTATCTTTAAAATTGATGCAGTTTATTTTTTATCTTCTAAAGACCCATATATCTCATATATTTAATGCATTAGAGCTGTTTTTCCTGGTAAGGGTCAAGGTGGACATGGGGCCTCTACTGTTAACATAAGGCAAAAACAACCAAACGACAGAATAAATAGGAAAAACCAGAGGATCCCCAAAAATGCTCAGGGAAAACATGCAACACTCTATATAGACAGTAACCCAAACCCAGGCGTGAGCCCATGACCTTGGAGGTGTGTGGGAGCAATGTTACCTGCTGTACTTAATTCAGTATTATGACAAATATTTTTTCTCCACAGACAGTATGCTTTACTTATTGATCTAACCAAGAGACAAATGATAATAATATACAGTTATTGGTATTTTTTTTAGTGCAGGGGAAAATGCACACAAATAAACTGATTCAAACAAACTTGTCAACACTTATCTGCATTAATTAAGTTTTTAAATAGAACATTACATACATAATCTTAATAATAAAATACATGACAAATAAAGGGAAATTTACCATGATAAACTTATTTGTTATGCCAAGTTGACCGTTTGGGAAAAGCTTTTAAAGTGTGAGAAGAGTTCAGTTTGATTCCTCTCCAGTCACATCAACATCTTCTTCCTCCTCCTCTTCCTCCTCCTTCTCTTTCTCCTCCGAACTTTTAACTTCCTTCTCCTCCTCTTCCAACTCATTCTCCTCTTCCAGAATAGTTTTACACTGGGTACCAACTCCAGTGCATGGCTCAACAGGAAAGTCAGTGCAATCATCTACAACAAGCTCCTCTTCCGCACTGCTGCAGTCCTCTGCTGCCTCAGTGTTCACATCAGGCAGAAACATTACTGATGAACTTAAAAAATCAAGTGAGGAGCTGGTGACAGGCTCTTCTCCATGTTGAATAGATGGTGCTTCATTGTTTATCATATCTGAAGAAATATTAACTATAGTTGTAAAAAATGAAATACAAACAAACAAATAAACCCAATTAATGGTCTCTAGTGCTCGTTTTGAAGATGTACATGTTAGTCAAAAACAGACCAAATGCTATTTACATCAATCAGCCATAACATTACTGTGCAAAACAATATCCCCATTTTTGTGTAGACTTGGTGGCTTTGGCTCCTGGTGGTGTGAACCCATAAAAGCTCTGGGGGTGGAGGGGGGATGGGTTCACTGGTGTCTGGCACCTGGATGTTGTTTGCAGATGGGGCCTACGTGAATCAGAGTTTTTTGTATAGCATATCCCATGGGTGCGTGTTCAGATTGGGGTCAGTAGAGTTTGGAAGACAGCTCGGCAACATTGGGCTCTTTGCCTGCTGTGATGCAATGGGCATCCAGGTGCTGTTCTATCATGTCCAATTTGTGCCGTATTGGCTTTCGGAATGAACAGGCTGGCCTTTGGTCCCTGTGGGCTTAGGTGAACCTTGGGTGCCCATGATCCTGTCAACAGTTTACAGGTGAATAACGGCTGATCAGTATTAATGTGTTAATATTATAGCTGATTGGTGTGTATAAGAAATGTAGCAAAGAAACCCACTGTGCATCAATATGTGAATAATATATAAAACATTATACCATTAACATTATCTGTTAGCTAGTATTCTCTCATGACAGTGTGTCTTCATTTACATTCAGAATAATTTTTTATTAAATTCTCTTTTTTTTAATCTATTAGAATATTTTTTACATTATTCAGTCTTATGTATTTATTTATTAAATCTGTGCAAGATCATTATTAACAGACATGTACTGTACATGCTGTGGGACGAGAGCCAAAAGTGTCCTGCATTGTCCTTGTCAAGACAGTAGGCACTATATGACCCTCATCTTAAAAGAACTAGTTAAGACTCCTGAAGACTCCTTAAACAAACAAACAAAAATAACGCTGAACAGGTATCCCCGGATAAATGTAAAAAAAAAAAAATTGTAGTGTCATGTTACTATAGTGATATGTAAACGTTAGTGCCCCCTCTTTTAATCCTATTGTAAAAAAAAAACTCACTGCTTCCACATGACTTAAAGATTAGCAGCATCTGGCTAGCCTTAACCCTTGATTACTTGTTCATCAGCAGATGTGCAGACTCTATAAAATCAGAAGTTTTGGCAGTTTGCAAGTCTGAAGCATGCAGGCGTGTGTTAACACCGTGCCAAGAAGGAAAGACATAAGCAGGTTATGAAAGGTTATAAAACCATTTCCAAACAATTTGTAGTCAATGTTCTACAGTGAGAAAGATTATTCACAAGTGGAAAGCATTCAAGACAGTTGGCAATTCTCCCAAGAGAGGGAGTCCGAGCACATTCACCCCAAGGTCAAACCATGCAATGCTCCGAAAAATACAAAAAACTTAATAGCTATATCTCAGACCCTACAGGCCTCAATGAGCATGTTAAATGATAAAGTCCATGCAACACAATTAGGAAAATATTAAACAAGTATGGCTTGCTTGGAAGGATTGCCATGAGAAAGTATCTTCTGTCTAAAAAGAACATGGAAGCACGACAGAGGTTTGCAAAACTGCATTTGAGCAAACCACAAGGCTTTTGGAACAATGTCCTATGGACAGATGAGACCAAAGTGGAGTTGTTTGGCCTTGATGCCCAGTGCCATGATTGGCAAAAACCAAACAGCATTTCAGGAGAAACACCTCATACCCATGGTAATGCACGGTGGTGGAGAGGCGATGATTTGGACCTGTTTTTGTAGTCACAGAACCTAGACCCCTTTCAGGCATTGAGTCGATTATGACTTTATAATCGACTCATACCCGAGTGTTCTAGAGGCAAATGTGAGGCCGAAATATCTGTCCGACAGCTAAAGCTTGTTTTTGAAATTCTATTCTTCACCAGTGATCCAACGTACGCCAGTAAATCTACATCACAATGAATGAAAAAATAAAAGAGTTAAATAAAAAAGTATCAAAGTTTTGGAATGGCCTATTCAAAGTCCAGAGACTGATAAATCCCACACATTAAATGATTTCGTCAAGTTCACGCTGTTAAAGGTGCTTGCTGTTACAAAATATTTAATCATGGAGGGTACTTAGTATTGCCAGGATGTGATTTTTATTATGATTTATGCAAAAAATAGAAATAAAAGCGGGGGTACTAACTTTTACACACGACTGTGAATGAATGTGAAAGCTGGTGCTATAGTAGCACTGTCATCTTAGACAGTGTGTATTAACACTGCTGTGGTCTGAAACTTTGACAATGTCCAAGTTGTATGACGTCCATGTATACCATGTAACATGAATAAAAAAGGTACAATTTGAACTTTCTCATGATGTATATTTAAAATAGAAGAAACTCAATCATACCTCCTTCTTGTGGCATGACGTCAGTGTGTCGAACCTGCTGTTCATTGAATTCTTCCTCATGAGCAACAGGTTCTCCATCAGTATCCATCTGGCTTTCCTCTACATCAGAATCATCAAGCGTTCCCTCTGTAACAACCACATCATCTCCATGACATGTAGCAAGCTCAGTACTCTCATCCATCACGTCCACTTCAATATCACTTAGCCCAGGTTCATATTCAATCATTCTACTTATTTCTACATGTTTGGTGTTCCTTATTGTATTCTTCGTTCCTTTCTCTTGTCTTCCCAGATTAACAATTTGAGTGCTCCCATTCCCTTCAAGATGCAACTCGTTGGTCTTGATCAATTTGACCTCTGTTGGTTTGTCAGAAACTGGAACTTCACTAAGACTTTCTGAAATATGTTCATCAGTTTTTGGTTCCTCCATCATGTTTGCAGGTCTAAAAGGATGGAGTGACGTTGTAGGTAATTCATTCTGCAAGTTATTTTCCATCCCATTACTGTTTCTTGCTGATGAAAGTATTTGCAAATGGGAAGCAGCATTTAGAATGGATAAATTGGTATTTGCACTAATCTCAGTTCCTCTTACAAAGTTTACATTCATCAAACATCCATTAATGTTTTTAGATGAACTTTCAGTTTGTTCAATGTCACCTTTCGGATCCACTTTTTTGTCTTTCTTCTTTTCTAAATCTTCATCCAGTTTATGAATCACTGGTTCTCTTCTCTCTCTCTCATTTTCATTAAGTGCATCTTTCCTGTCCTCTTTTTTGTTGTCCATCTTTTGCCCGATACTCATGAGATAATGCTTCTTACAAAAGAGACTTGGAGGTAGACTAGTCCTGATTTTTCTATCCGCCGTCTGTAAAATTGATCTTACTTGATGATTAATAGGGAGACAATTACCCACACTGAAAGCAGTCTGATGGAAAATATTATCACAAAAACCGGTTTTATTAAAGAGACTAGAATATCTTTGGGGCTCTTTGTTTTCTTCTCTGCTTTGGTTAACATTCGGAATGACTTTCTCAGGCTCTAATATGGGATTTTTCTTTTCTGGTCCTGGTTCTTTTTTCTTTTCACATTCACTGATTAAATCCTTGACTTCAGCTCGTGCAAGTCCTAAACGATGCTGCGGTACTTCAGGTGGACTCCCGTTTCCATGTCTTGGCACACGTTCCTTGCTCATTTGTGTTAACTGAAAGTCATGATGGAAGGAAGATGAAGCAGCATTAGGATTCACCGATGAACTGTCAAATTTCCTTATTTTGCTTAAGTCATCCATCTGGGCTTTCGCGCATACTCTTTCCTGTAACGGCCTCCCATGTCCATGGTTTGCCACCAGAGAGACAATTTGTTTTGAATCCCAAACATCTTTCTGTCCTGCCTCTTGGTCTTTACATTTCAAAGAATGAGTAATCTGTTCCAGGTTCTCTTGAGATTTCAGACCTATTGACACTGCTTTACTTGCCTCGGGAGCCTTTAGGCGATCGAAGCCCTCAGAGGTTCCATGGTTACTAATATCTTGTATGCTTTCAATGTTTTTTATATTCTTCATGTTATCACTGCAGGGATTTACTTTTATTGTTTGTGTATCGGTTCCGTTTGTGTAACCAGCGATCTTTGCTTTTTTTCTACAAGGCTCATTAGCAGCTTGAATATGTTGCCTTGCTGTAGATCTTCCTACGTCATTCTCAAAACTCCTCTCTTTTGTCTCTTCTGATTTACACAAATTGGCCTCTCCATCATGATCTCCATTTAACCTTAAACGGAATGAATTCGTCCCTACCACTGGGCAATGTAACTGATTTACAAGTCGTGAAGTGCATGCTGAATTCTGTAAATTTTTTTTGACAGTAAATGCTTGGAGTTGAAACGAAGATGTGTGTCTCAATGCTGACTTGTGGTTGACATGCGAAGCAGAAGAAAAGTCCAGTTTTTTTAAAGAATCTTGGGCAGGAACTCCAGTTGCTTCAGCTGCTTCTGATGTAAGCGGTGAAAGACATCTTGGGAGTCTCATCTCACTGAAATCCACCAAATTAGCAGAAAGGAAGGGTTGACCAACATCTGATGGTTGCCAGACTGACAGGTGATCAGTCACACAAGGCTGCTCCTGACATAGTTTTCCTACTGATGTGGGATCATCTTGTGCTGCATTACTTGTATCTGTTCTTGAGATTTTATTTTGCATATTGCAAACTTCACGGCCATCATTTACAGTCTGCTTCCCTGACTGTGCACAAGTATCTGCCCCCTCCAAACAGTTGTTTAAAGCAGTCTTAAACTCAACTACGTTTTGATGCTCAAGACCTCCTGTACCGAAATTAAGCCTGGCTGGCACAATGAGGTACGGTGGTGTGAATGATGATTCAATATCTTTCCTTTGTCTACTGCATGGAGAAGTATAGGAAAACGATGTCGGGTAACTTGCCACTGATGCAACATTCTTTAGGTTGCTTTTGCTGCAACTCGATAGATCGTCGGACCCTACAACAGGAAGCATAGTCACAGGTGAGGAATAAGACAAACAATTGTCACAAAAACCAACAGCTGAATGTTCCTGTCAAGTTTGACCATGAATGGACAGTATATGAGGAAAGAATATGCAGAGACCTGACTATCACACCAGTATGTGGGTCATCCACAAACTATTCCCACAAAGGTGGTAACACACAATTGTTTTGAATTCTATAGGAGTCATTTCTCCTCGCTGGAACTTAACCCAAATACTATAAGTGCCCTGGACGGAGCGCTGACCCTAATCCCACTGAACACCTTTCAGATGAACTGGAATGCCGACTGCACCCCAGGCCAGTGCCTCACTAATGCTCCTTTGGCTGAACACATCTCCACCCAGCCATGCTCTAACAGCTAGTGGAAAGCCTTCCCAGAAGACTGGAGGTTATTATAACAGCATAGGGGGAATAAATCAGAAATTAGATGGTCAGGTATTCGCATGCTTTTAGGCATACAGGTTTTCAGGTACAGGAGTGTTGCTAAGGATTTTCACAACTGTGTTTACTTTCTGGGCAGATTATTAAACACTTGTACCTTGTTGGGACCCTTTATACTTTCAGGGACTGTCAGTTGTACATGATTGAAGAGGTTTCTCAACCCAGCAGTAATTATTGCAGTTGGCAGTAATTTCAAGTTTTAGGGAAGCAAGATTGGTCGCGTCCATGTTGCATAAACTTCTTTAGTGCACACACATTTCCTGTATTATACTGTATGTATAACATCAAAAATAAAATAAAATCAGAATCACACTGTGTTTTGGCTGTATGCAATCCCACTGAGGAGTATGAAATGTATAAATTTAAAGAGATTTTTGTAAGCCTGTCCTGACATTATCATCAGCCTTGGTTATTTTATATTTTGCTGCTCTGCACACTGACCGTGAAATATGTCACCCCAACTGAGAGAACAATGCAAGTAATTGGGGCTAAATTCCACAACCTCCGTTGTCAAGAAACGGAGTTCGTATCTTTCAAAGTTACATTGTGTCACTGCATTCACCTTACTTCGAGTTACTTTTAATGAAAAAAGAGAGCTACATTTCTATTACATACGCCATAACTTTAAAAGATATCAACTCAATTTAGCTCGGTGGTAGTGCAGAAGTTTCATAAGGGTCTTCTCAACTTTGGAATGCATTTTTGCACAGAACAAGGTTTGTTGAATCTGGCCCTGATTGCTTACATTGTACTCGCATTCCAGGTTACAACTTCATGGTCAGTGTGCAGAGCAGGAACATTTCCAACAACCAAGACCCATTGTATTGTACTTGTATCCACATCAATTCTGATTTTGAGATAGACTTGAAAAAAGAGAAACTATCCCTTTAAGATCTCTTTCGTGATAGGCAAGTTTAATTAAACACCTGAATCTGTGATTATTTTATGATGCAAATGGTCTACCATAATGTCAGGAGAGATTATAGCTGAAATTCTCAAAAAAATGCTGTACCATTGAGATTTTTGTACCTGCTTCTAATTGTTCAGAAGCATCTGGTGTCCTGGTTCCTAGATTATGGTCAAGCAAACATGGATATGAAGTTGGTAAACTAGCAACAGTGGCACACTTCTCCAAATGTTGATCCAGATGTGCATACATGCTGCTGTTGTCCTCTGTTGTGACCGAGTGCAAGATGTTTAAACCCTCTGTGACCAACTCTAACAGCTTCGAAAATTGTTCATCAGACTCTTTGGGAGGTACCAAAGCTGGCGATAGATGTGGCATTTGTAAAAGGGAGGAGAGAGGACTGGGATCAGGGTGAGAGTGGTGCTCTGTAGGGGACCTCGTTGGTTCATCAGGAAGATGTGTGGTCAGCTCTGCGGGAGGTGTGAGCGTGACAGTTTCAAGATTCTGACAAGTCAACGAGGAAGAGGGGCTCAGCTGGACTTCTTCAGTGCTCTTGTGGGTCTGAATGAGAAAAGTCCAGGAGAAAAAAAGATGTCAAGAAAGAGAAGTAGATACACAACATATGACAGGGTAGAACCTTGAAAAATAAAAGTGAAACGCGTAATGTATAAAAGAGCCGTTACCTCAGCAAGACTGTGTGTCGTCAGTGGGTCATCAGAGGAGCCACAAGACTTTGATTTATCAACTGTATTCTCCTCTCGGACACTAACAATCTCCCACAATTTCCCACTCCTCTGTCTCTTCATTTTAATCTTCAGTGAGATCTGTGTGCCTCCCTGCTGTACAACCGTGAAGTTAAATGAGAATCCTACTTCCTTTTGACAAAAACTCTGACTGGGTCATTCTAACGAAAACTGGTAAGTTGTTCTTACCTTGTTCAAAAATTTTGCTCTTTTCTTTTCCTTTTGAGTTTGATGGTGTTTGGTGTGCTTTCTAACCAAGGCTTTGGTGCTGTTTGACGGAGAGTGAGCAACAATATCATCTACCCAGGCAAGACCAGTATCTGGAGAAATGCTCTTATATTCAGTAGAAACACCTGTTATCTCATTAGGCAGGTCTATAGACAGCTCAGGCATAAAGCAGGTGTCTGCAAAATGAGCCTGAGCTCTGTCTGTCTGAGTGCCTGAATGAGAAAAGTTCCGTTTCTTAGACAGGATCTGTACACTTGCATCTTTCTTCCACCCTCCGGTCTCTACTGTCTGCAGTCCAATCTCCCTCCAACTTGCAGTTATAGTCTGGTTTCTGTTTACCTGCTTTTGTTTCCCTTCCATAAAGTTACCAAAGCCCAGCCTGTAGGCAATATCAATCACTTCCTGCTGTTCATCCAAGCTCTCTCCCTGCATCTCACCTGAGTACATGAACCCAACCAGCTTCATCAAGGCTTGAGCACCTACTGCCTCCAGCTGCACTAGTCTACTCTGGCCCACTTGAAGTGAAGGAGCATTGGCAAAGGCTCTACAAAACATTGGGCTGAGAGCAGACAACACACAACTATGGGCAGGAATAGAGACACCTAGGGAAGTAAAAGAAATACACATTATTATAAAAGGCAGTAATGGATACATAAATACATATGGCATTCTCACAATGGGAAATAATGCTAAATTTCCAACCACAAACTTATAAACCCGCTTTAAAAGACAGTGATGCTGAAAGTCACAGTTTAGGCTTAAATTACCATTTTACTGGCTTTGTATCAAAACTTGAGGTCTGTGCAACCACCAGAATTCATGATGATAATAAAATTACAGGATAGGATTTTTTTTTTAAATGTACTATTTTGTCATGGCTAGATTGACTCACTAGTAGAATCATGAGAAATTGTATAAAAACACATTGAAATTATGGTCATTTTATGTTTCATGGTCCTCCCCGGTTGTCTTCACATTGAAACTTAACAAGAAATCAGTTTTTCCATTTAACTTAAAATGGAAACAGAATATGTTTCTGACTTTAACTTGTTGACGGTGAGGTGATTGGTTGCTTTACATCTCAGGGAGCCTTCATGTCTTTGTTTCCTTCTGGCTCTCCCTTTTAGTTATGCTGTCATATTTAGTCCTGCCGGAGTCCCTGCTTGCACGTTGCACTAAATATACATTCACCTTATACATTGTTTGACTGTGTCCATACCTAATTGCCATCTGTCCATCTCTTCTGCTCTCTCTCTCTCTCCTTTTCCCTCTCGAGCTATACTGTACATGTCGCTCCTGAGCTGCCAGTGATCCAGACCCCTCTGCCCTCTGGACCTGTCTAACTCGTCCTGGAGTCCTGCTCGTCGTATGGATCCAGCGTGTGGTCTGCCTGGAATGCATGTGGTGACTGGGAACGGTTCCACTTTACCAAGAAGACTGTCTTGTCCTCGACTGATGCAGACAGCTGTTCTCTGGGGACCTGTGACTTCAGGACTGGAATCTCCTACAGTCTACCTGAGCCTCCAGGAACAAACTGGACTTTAATTTAAACACATCGCCTGTTATACTGAACTTCCAGTCTTATACAGTATGAGTGCAGAGCAATCCCTGCTATCCGTTTTCACCCAAATGAGGATGGATTCCGTGTTGAGTGTTGTTCCTCTCAAGGTTTCTTCCTATTACCATCTCAGAGAGTTTTTCTTTGCCACTGTCACCCTCGGCTTGCTTATCAGGGACAATCTTATCATTTTGATTCATACACATTCACATTTCATACAACCTTAATTCTTTTGCTTGTGTAAAGCTGCTTTGCGCCAATGTCAATTGTTAAAAGTGCTATACAAATAAAATTGAATTGAATTGAATTTTATAAAGGACTAAATAAACAAAAAGGTTAAAGCTTAATTTATTTCTATCATCACAGAAAAAGCTTTGAATAAAACATTTATTAGATTAGATATATTGGATATATACTGTACATATTAGAAGTGGTCTTAAAACATATGAAAATAATACTTACTGATTTTTTGCAAAGAAAATTCTCTTTCAAGGCATGTCTGAAATCTGTGGTAGGTTTTTTTTTGGTCCAACTTTGTACTGCCATTGTCCCCTGCGAGTGACTATTGCAGGTCTGAAACGAGGTAGCAGGGAAGCCATGATTTGTGTCCTGTGACTTCAGAATGGAAATGGGCTTCCGAGCCATTCCCTTACATTGCTGAAAACAAGACTTAAAGTTGTTTTGAAATTCACTTTTATAATTCTGTGCAGTATCCTGCCTGATGATACCAGCCCACCAACATGCTACCAACAATGTAGCATACTTCTATATACAAACACTTTTAGAACCTTCCATTAAATTAAATACAGTGGAACCTTGGATTGCAAGTAACTTGGTCTTCGAGTGCAGAAATTTTTAAATAAATTTTAACTTGATAAACGAGCATGGTCTTGACATACGATTAGTATGCATTCGTATTGTCTGTCAAGTGCACATGATCACAATTGAGCCAATGGTTCTTCCTCTCCTCTCTCGTTTTATTTCACCTTCACACATGGGCGCGCACACTTACAAAGGACTTATATATACAAGTGCTTTGATATGCAAGCATGCTTCCGGACCGGATTATGTTTGCAATCCAAGGTTTAACTGTGATTTAAGTTTAACACATCAGTTTAACATACTTTAAACGCATTTCACACAATTTTTCATGAGTCTACTAGTGAGTCAATCACCATCTGGGCATATGAAATGTTGGATTTTTTATTTTATTTTTTATTTTTTACACCTTTAATTTCTGTTAATTTTTTAATATCTTGAATTTCTTTGGTCGGTCAGACAGATGTTTGAGAAAAATGGGGTGAAGAAAATGTGGTAGTTTAGGCATAAACTAAAACTCTTACCAAAGTATCTGTGTCTAAAGAGAGATCTGTAATTCCTTAATATAAATGAGGGGGTGAATATATATAATATATATATTCTATATAATATAATTCTGGTTTTAAGTCACAATCAAAAAATAGAAAAAGAATGAACAAAGAAGCCTACATGAATTGAGACTGAATGACCCAAAATTTAATTATTTGATGCCATGACATATATTCATTTTCTAAATCATTTTCTAAATTTCTAAAGCATTCAGATGTAACCCAAGTGAATTTAGCTGATCATGTTAATGTTCAATGATCTACCATTTGTTAAATATTCTTTATGTAGGTCATGATCATAAACTGCTAATGTGTCACTTAAGACTAATGCATCATGTCATTCATTTGATAATTGAGTCATTTTATACAACCAGTGCAGACTTGGGTTTGGTACAATTAAGCTTAACCTGGTATTTAATTCCTTCCCTTCTTCTGCTACAGTTCCCTTCCCTCTCACCCTCTGTCTGCAGAAGTGCATCACAGTGAAGGCTGCATTGCTGCTGTTTCTGCAGTTCACAAAGGAGACGCAGGGCAAAACCAGGCTGCTGGTATCTCCACATCCTTCACACACCCCAAAAAGACAAATGAACATCAAGCCTCGCACAAGCTGAGTATCTCACATTTAATCATGTCAACTTTTTACACAATGCATCATTTGTGAATCATGAAGACTTTTAACAATGCCATAGGGAAGTTAAACTGTAGACTTTTTTTTGGCTCAAAAGAACTTAATACATCTTTCTATTCAACTGTGACAGAGATGACAGAAAACCCAAACAAATGTAAATACCACTTGGATATCTTGTGTGAGTATCACTAAGCTAAATTAGTCACTGTACCACATAAACACCAAGCTCAAACAGCATCCGAAAGGCAGTTTAATAATTAACAGAAAAAATAAACAGGTAGGGAAACAACTTCTAACTAAACCTGTGACTAACTCTGATTAAAACAATAGTGCGTGCCTGGCCTTGATGCTGATTGCACCATTTTATAGACCATTTATGAGTTTACATATCTAGGTTAAATGTAAAACACAAAATAGGATCAAATAATGCCTTGCACAGGAAAAGTTGTAGACATCTGGATTAATAGACATTCTATAAAGTCTAAATTGTTCATGGAATAAATACATGTTTACCAGTCTGACTCACTACATAAAATTATGATTGTTATCATGTTCGTGTTTGGACATGGTGCACTCAGAGAGAAGTCTGCTGATTTACCTTGATAACAGATTAAACTGTTTTGTTTCCTGCATTCATTCAGAAAGATGGAATAACATATTTTTCACCACGTAGGCATCCTAATCCTTCAGTAGTTTTGCCTACTAGTTTGCCAAACCCCAGCAACTGATTTAGTGGCATTACATTTATTTATTTCCTTTCCTGTGTTGTTTTCAGTTGTTCATTTCACTCAGCTGAACTGAACTACACGCGCACGGTGACGTCATCGGCGCCATTGTTGGCTCCGCGCGAAATTGCGTACTAGCTCACTACGTAGTGCGCATCGCAGTCTGTCGCAATATGTTAACTAGCGTGCGTACTAGCTAACGACGTAGTGCGACGCTGCGCTCCGCCACACAGTGGTTACACAGCATAGTAGCTTACAAAATAGTGCGCGTCTACCACCACACGACACTCAGCCACCTATAGGCATTGATGTATGTGCGTCGTACTCCGACACCGACAGAAATTACACAGCACACTAATTTTCTAGCCACTTAGAATACGTCCACCGTATACTAGCTTACTACATAGTGCGCGTCTCACTCCGCCACACAAACAAAATGCACAGCATACTAACTTACTTTATAGTACGCATCGCCACCTGTTGTAAACGGATAGCACACTAGCTTACTACATGAAACGCATCGCATTCAGACACCTCCAGTAACTAGCTTACTACATAGTGCACGTCTTACTCTCCCACATAAAGTAAATTCATAGCCTACAAACTGACTACATAGTCCATATCGTCACCTGTAGTAAATGGACAGCACACTAGCTTACTACATAGTACGCATCGTCACCTGTTGTAAATGGACAGCACACTAACTTACTACATACCTACTAGTTTACTACATAGTGCACTATGTGGTCACAAAATCTAAATACACAGCATACTAGCTTTCCACATAATACACATCCCTCACTGCCATCCACAGTAACTAGACGGCATACTAGCTTACTACATGATGTGCACATCTCAGTCACCTATAGTAAATAGACAGATTAGCTTACTACAGTATGCACTATAGTAGTTAGTGTCAGGGAAACTGTCACCTTTTACGACAATCTTTTACTCTCTCAATCATTCTCTTATCCTGCGAAGGGTCATGGGATGCCTGGGCAAACACTACTAGAAATGTTGGAAACTTTTAATCTGCATGTCTTTGGACTGTGGGAGGAAACCGGAGTACCCCTAGGAAACCCAGCAAGCACAGGGTAGAACATGCAAACTCACCGCACACAGACCTTAAGGCAGGATGAAAACCTTCATCCCTGGAACCGAGACCACTGTGCCCCTAGCAAAATCTTTTACAATTTCATTAATTTCCTGACCGTGACTGCATCTTATTAATACATTTATTACACCACTCTGAACCAAGCAAAACACACCACTTCAGCTTTATTAGTAATTACTTCGTCCCCAAGTGTGCATATTTGATGTGGAGGTGGATATAGACACCCAAAAAACTGAACAGTGGGAGCTTTTGTTGAAAATGTTCATTTTAAATAGCAATAAATATTTCATAGTAACAGTAAAGAAAACAAATTCTTCTCTCCCCGGTGTTTATCACATTTTATTTGTATAAAAATATTTAAAGTTCCTTTCCTTTATATA